>KE525331.1:3113080-3211085 GCA_000441895.2 Anopheles sinensis
GAAATTAACGTTAACGGTTATTGTGAATCAATATCCTGACCGACCCATAATTTAAAAAAAAATCCAGTTGATTGCATTAAAATAAGCATTTTTTTTTTAGTTACATGAAACAATTTTTGTTTCTGTATTTTCACAACCAGTTTCTTGAAATCTAAGCTACATTTTAAAACGAACGTAATCTCCTGTTTGATTTGCAAGACAAACAAGTATTTGTGGGCAGCCTTAAATTTAATCTCGTTTTTGTTAAAACGTTCATCCATTTACTGATTGTACTTTGCAAGCTACATTATTCGTTGAATTTGAATATTACAGCTGTTGCCACAAAACCTCTAGCTCGAAAGTAGCTGGTGTTATCTCTAAAGAACCAAGCTTTGAAATAGCTTATCAGATTTTGTCTCTATGCATCTGACTTTGGCCTTAACTCATTAGTTTTTGTCTCCTGTCAAAATTATGAAAATAAACATTTTAATTGTGGATTTCTTTGATAATTACACTGTAACAATTATAAAGATTAATTCATTTTTGCTTTAAAACTAACGTATGCCTATTACTTTGATTTTACCGATTTTTCGAGTGCATTTTTGTTTGCCCATTTCGGAATCTGCGTGAATGAGCTTATTTTCTAAGTTGTTAATCTCCGCTTGTTTTGTTTGTTTACAACCGCTGCATTCTGTTTTCCAAAGTTTGGTCAGTGAAAATCTGTTAATTTGTGAATAATTTTGCCTAATTTTTTTAGTACGCAGCTTTACAAAATCATTTTGAGTATGAACAATTCTCGTCTTATTCGAATCATTCAATCGTTCTAAATAAGCGAATTAGATAAAGACAAAATTTAAATCAAGAGACAAAACCAGATGAACACGAGACAAAAATTGATGCGTTAGAGACAAAGTCATATGCGTTAGAGACAGAATGAGCTATTTCAAAAATGATATGATTATTCTTGCCAAAAATGGGTTCAGCAATTTAACACGCCTACATTTTCCAAATTCAATAAACGCATTAAAACCCTTAAATCATGATTACAACTTCTCCTTAACTCAATTAAAAATAAGCTTATCCTGCTCCAAACGGGATGCAGCTAATTTAGCCTTACACAAACCCGGTAAACTTACATCGAGGGCGTGCATCATCGCACGGGCGAACGCTTCCGCATCCTGCGGGCTGGAAAAGTTCAGACCGTACACGAACTTCGAGTCGCGCCACTGGTGGAAGGTCGCTGTGGCCTGGTTGTACTTCAGGCCCTTGATGATCGAGCAGTTGATGACCACCTCGTGGTCCTGCAGCTTCCGGCCCACCACGCGGAACGTGTTGTTCTGCTGATGGTGGAAGATCTGCACCTTGCTCAGGCCGGACGAGCTGCCGGACGGGATCCACTTCTTCTGCACGTCGTCGTACACCATCACCGAGGCCCGCGCCCCGATTATGCTTTGTTCGCTGCAAGGGGTTAGAGAAGAGAAAAATAACATTATTGAAAGGTGGTACACAAATAATATTTTCTGATAGCATTAAAAATACACTCATCGGAATGAAACGGTTTTCCATAGAACCTGATTGTATTAAACGAGGACGGAATTAAAATTCTTCTCACTTCCAGTTATAAATCGATTATAAACACACCCTTCCAATTGGAACTCGGCAAGCATTCTTTTTGCCATTTGGAAAATTTCTTTGCCTCCCTTTACGTCATTGGAAGAACGCATATTTCACACTTTAATGTGCACTGGAACAAACCAATCCTCAAATGGTTGTCTCCAAACCCAGAAATTGAACCCTTGGAAATGGTGCCCCTTTTTCCCAAAACAAACCCGATGGTGCGTTCTGCCCTTCGACCAATCGATTTCCTCTCGTTTAGCGGTAATTGCTTTTTATTGTCAAGGACAACGTTGCCTTGCAGCACGGGCACCACCCGTCCTCCTTCCTTCTCTCAGGACGCAGGACGAAGCGTGAACACACACCGAATGCATCGGTGGACAAAAACATACACAGCGGACCCGAGAAAGTCCCCTTTTCGAGTGGGTGTTGTGTCTAGGGCCCGGTTACATGAAGGCCGGTTGAGTCGTGGGGTACGCGAAAAGTCCAAACACAACGAACGAAAAAAAAAATGGCAAACGGTGTGTAGGGCACATTGTCCGTAGGGTTGTTTGGAAGGAGGGTTCGATCCTGAACCGTGCGAAATGAATGAAGGGCAAAAAGGCACACTCCAACCAACAAGCGTTATGATTCATCCTGTGCTCAACGGAAAATTTGATGAGTCAAAAAGTTTGTTGTATACTTTTACTATCCGAAAAGTTCTGTTTAATTTATATGAAAGGCATCTTTAATTTGAAAGACATCATCTGTCCTAAAATTATGAGAGATATTTGATATTTAGGTTTGTTTGCAATGAAAACAAAACAAAATTCCTCCTAAAATGATCGTACTTTTAGATAAAATGAGTATTAAAAAACGTGCCCAACTTAGGCCTAGATCGGAATCATCCTTATCAGAGGTGAAAAGGTTCTTGGGCGCCGAATGGAACATTAAAAACATTACTATAAAACATACAAACCCACACACAAACACAGACATTTTGCATGGCCAACCAGCCAGTCATTGAACCGATAAAACCCAAATCCATTCACAACGCCATAAAACGCCGAAACGGAGGGATTACAGTTCGCATCGTATTTTCCTTTTCTTGGCCGTGTTCCGAGGGATCGTAAAAACTTTTCCCAGCGTCATCGTCCTGTCGGCCGGTCTTCGTCGTCGTCGTCGGACCGGACTAATTGGGCGCCCTATTTATTTCTGCCTTTCAAACACCCTAGAAGGGTGGTGCAAGAAGCTGACCAATTTTGCTGGCAGCATTGTGGAGTGTTTGCAAAATCCGCTAAATCGCACCAAACTTACCTCATCTTTTTAACGCCGTTGTTGTCCACTGTTCTGGGGATTTTTGTTTATCCTTTTCTCACTCTCTCTCTCTCTTCCTTTAATTTGCTTTCGAGCGTCCTGTCCGGTTTACGTCCCTTCTGCTGTTCCTTTTTCCAGGAGGGACCCAACAGCTGACAGCTGGTAAATTCTGCAAGGCTGCCGAGATCGAGGCAATAGGCTACTTTACTGCTAAGCCAGGAAGAGATGCACCTCCTGTTCCTGCTGCGACACGGTGGTGCTGTTTTTCAGACAACCCCTACACAACAGCCGGCACACGCTACGATGTTGGCAACAGGAGAGCACTGTGGTGTGTGTATTCGACAGCAGCTCCTGCTGGGTTTTCGTTTGCAACAACGCAGCCTACTTATTCCAGCAGAACATCACTTGCACCACAATCGCACACAGAGACACAAACACACACCTACAAATCTCCAATAAACACTGGCAGCAGGACGAAGAATCCGCTGGAATGGGCGGAAGGACTGCCAGACTCCCCGGTTTTAATCTCACTTTTAACTTCCTTTCAAACGGAGCTTTGGGGGTTCCGCCCCAAAGTTACCCTGTTTCCCGGGCGATAGTAATGGGAAAGACCCAGCCAACGACCAACGTTAGGATATCGAGGTACTGCCTCGGTGATTGGGCATCACTATTCCATGCAAAATCAGCCTATCTCATGCAGCCACTAACTAAATTTCCACTACCAAATCACACGTCACGTCACTTTGTTGCTAAATAAAACACCTTCTTTTTACTCTCACAAACTCACACAGTGTGCCCAGCCTGAAATGAGGTGTTTCACAATTTATTCAACTCCGAAACCACAAAACAATACTGCTCTTGATGGTGAGTCTATGTTTTACGATAAAATAAAATCATAGGCCCGGAAAAAGAAAAAAAGAGTACTCGAATGGGAAATGATCCGTGAATTTAACTCACGATAAGAGTGAAAAACACAAGGATCCTTTCCCCGACAGCGTTGATGGGTCTCGGGGATGTATGAATTTACAGAAACTCCACTCGCCAGTGGTATCGTATCCTTTTTCCGCACGCACAAACACACCAAAACACTTCACCGCACCCACACGCACGCAAAACGGCTAGAGCTCGCTCACAACCACATACGCAAACACGCCGCACCGAGGTGTATCCTTTTGCAGTGCACGTGATTTGGCGTGTATTTCGTTGGTTCGTCCCTTCGCGAAGGGATACGGCACGCACACTGGCAACCGTCAGGGGATGGTCACGGCGCTACTACCAACACCCGGTCAGGCTCGCTCGCTCGCTGGCAAAACAGGACACAGCCAGCGCATTACGCCCACTTTTCTTCGCTAGCCGGAAATGAATGACTTACGAAGGACCAACGATGTTGCTTGGCGAACGTTGTAGGAAATGCATAACACTCTTGCGTTAAAATATTTCTTTTAATTCTATGATAAATTTTTCACATTTTCACAAAGGTTCACAAATACACTGTGAAGGCTTTTCTCCGTAAAATTAATTCACAAACCACTCTTTCGCTAACGTTCAAAACTACCCCGAACACTTCACGAACGAACGGCATACCTTTTTCCGCAGATTCGCAGTTTATTGCATCCCATAAACCACACGCCTAGAATGTTTATTCCACTCTTCATTTCTTTTATGCATTCCTCCTCCCTCCCGCATTTTCATTACGCCGTTTTTTCTGCACTTCCCGTCGAACGGATTTTGTTTACCGTCTGGTTTTTCCCCTGTTTTTCCCTTTATTCCCTATATGCCGCACCCAGCATTTCAAGTGCAGTGCTAAAATGATGAGAATTCCAGCAATCCAATGGCAATCCTTTATAATCGGGTTTGTTTCAGTAAACTTGTGCAAAGCATATTTCGATCCGTCGATGAATGGATACTCATTCGAACGGGTGAATGGTCAAATTTATGCGCTGTCTGTTGGAGAAAATTTCCGACCCAAAATTTCCTTTTTCCTGTTTTTCTCACCATCGCTCGACACAAACACAACTGGAACGGTAGACGCACCCCCGCGTGGATGCAAGCGCTGAGTGCTAGATTCAGAAGAAAAGAACATGAATGTTTTTGCTCCACGGGGGATGAAGACCACTTGAAAGATGTTTTCAGCATCGATGGTATTGTATGAGAAAATTCCACAAGGATTGAAAACTTGAATTATTAGATCATTTTTTCAATTCTACTCTGACTTTTGTACATGATGTGGTTTTATTTTCTTTTTTTTTAAGAATAACAAGTACAAAATAAAACGTTCATTAGGGAAAACGTAAGCGAAATGACGAAAAACTTTTCGAACAGTTTTCCCATCCAAAAATCACAAACTCGTCGCTGGCCCGAAAAACCCGAATGGTTTTAACAAGCAGTAAACTGGAACACTGCGACGGTAGCACAACCAGAAGAGAAAAAAACGCGAGTAGCGACGGCGCAGGAGGCCAACATTGGAAAAGATATACCCTCCTACCTTCACCGGGAGCCCGACCGACCTCCTGCAACTGTACGCTAAACAACGAGACCCTAATGTGGCGATATGACAAGATCCAGCAGGCCGAACCAGCCGTCTCAAACGATCACCTCGGGATCCTTCCGAAGACGGTGTATCTTAGAAGGGTTTCCTTTGAGACAAAGCGAGATAGGGAGCGAGGGATCGAATTTGTGCATATGAACAGGAGCGATCGCATCTGGGAAACTCCCTGTTCGATAGTTTCCCGGCGGTGACACATGGGAGGCTGCGAAAAGCGATGTTATTTAGGAGTAGGCAGTTTTCTTTTCCCACCGATGGACAAAAAACATACTTCGGCGATCGCCGAAAGAAATTGTAATTGTTTTGCCTTTTGTTCCTCCAAGCTAGCTCTTCTTGCGTCGCTGTACGTTTCCGCTTCTTCTTCCCTTCTCCGGCAGTTTCGCATACTGTTGACCTTAACGGCGCGGAACCGGTCTGAGAACATCGGACACCGCGGCGGCGATGGTTTCTTAGCCGTTCTGCAGCTCACACATCAGTCTTTCGGCAGGAGAACGGAGGATTTTCATAGGGAAATTTCCTTTGTTTCGCTTGCCACAGTTGCCACCGCGGAGTTGAGGCGTCCATATGCGTCGATGTAATATGCTGTGCAACAGAACATACACCGTTGGGGCTTTGCTTGTACTGACTCGAGGATCTGTTGACCTGGCTGTTGCCATTTTACGATGGACGAACAACTGCTTTTTTATGTCTCCCTTCTATTTTCTTCTCCTTGCACGCTCAAGGAAAACTTCTTTCTTCCATTCGTCTGCGCACCGCTTACACACACATACACAACACGGTTATCGAATAACACGGCGTCAATGGTGGACGAAACTGGTCTGTTTTTTTTACTTTTCACATAAATTTTCACGTATTTCTTCAAGAACTGAACCCACTCTCCAGGAAAGTACCACTAATGCCTGCCATTTGCGCATCCAAACATATTCGATGCACAGATACACCCCGCTCTGTTTCAATTCTACAATAATTCGAGTACGCACGAACCTGTTTTCACGAATTCATGCCGGATCTTAATATTTCCTCCGGCAGCCGATAACGCGTGGAAATGTTCTGCACCACCAAATCACAGCATGTTTGCATCTACTTTAGAAGCGACAGCGACCAACAGGCGTCGAGGAAACTGCTTCGATTCAACCTTTTTATTCGGTCTGCGACGGACAACTGAGTCTGGTTAACATGAATTCAGTTGACAGTACATGAAACATGACAAACCTCCCAGGTTACTCGCAAGGTTGAGTCATAATGAGCGATTTGACAGACAAACATGGCGCATGATACCAAAATAAACAATAGGAAACATTGATTTTTATAACAATAAAATAGCAAGTATTGTTTCGTTTCAGTAACCTTTCATTAATGTTATATTTATTTCGATATTTCTCTCGTGAAGAAAAAAATTACGAAAAAATAGAGTCTGTTTGAAAATTCCAGGTTGTAGCAGGTTGTATCTTTTTAGTTTTTACATACGAACGACTGCCACATCAGCTTACATGCTTTGATGTGATTCTTCACAAGTTTAAAATTTTGTTTTTTACATTTCTTGTATTTAGATTAGCTATGAACTCCTATTCGCATGATTTATGGTGCTATACAACTTTGTTTTCTAAGCGACATTCAATATCGATCTATCGCTTGTTTTTTAAGTGGTTGAATAAATGAATTTAAAACAATCATCTAATCCATTGTGCTAAAAAGGTTCAATTGTTTCCAGATATTGATATTTTTCTCTATTAAAAATGCTTAATTTTCATTAAGTGATGTATTCTATTTAAAAGTTTTTATAAGTTTTGAACGGTTCGTTTGTTTCGAATTACGCCACCATGCACGAACAAAGAACGACGCGAAACTCCCTTCAGAAACGGCTATAGCCAACATTAGCACTGAGCCACAACCCATTCAATGGTCTTATTCGTGTATCCTCTTTGATACGTCACAGTGGTACATTTCCGCAAGCTGCCATTTGCACAACAGAGATAGCAAATGCATGGGGTTTGCTTTTAAGTGCAACCTTTCCATATGAATGTACTATGCATAACAATCGTTTTTTAATCAACAACGGTCGTCGAAGGGGGTGGTGGAGTTTTGACAGCAACTGTCAAAACACGGAGCACAG
This sequence comes from Anopheles sinensis, assembly GCA_000441895.2. Classification (NCBI taxonomy): domain Eukaryota; kingdom Metazoa; phylum Arthropoda; class Insecta; order Diptera; family Culicidae; genus Anopheles; species Anopheles sinensis. The sequence goes on from KE525331.1 coordinate 3,120,628, forward strand.
AGGATTTTTTTGTTTTAATTAGTCGTGTTGCGAACGGGCGAGCCAATTATTGTGCAGCTGTGAAACATTAAGCCACTGTGTGCGAGCTGACCTGTGGTGGAGGTCTTGTCTATTGTTCCTCGGTGCTCGTCGAATGTTCGTCATAGCTCCAATCGCGTCGTGTTTTCCGTCGTAGTGTTAAACAGTGCGACTGTTTCCGACGGCTGGTGGTTTCCTTTCGGAGGAACAGTGCGTGCGAAAATCAGGCAACAACACACGCAACAACAACGGAACGGAGCACAGTGACTTCGATTGCGTGTTTTGTTGTTCCTTTGCAGTGGTTTAGCCGTGCTTTAGGAAAATCCGTGGCCATCCCGACGGTGGCAAGAAGAAGCAACTAATTATCGTCGTACACAGTGCGGTTGCCCAGTTACTCCCCGTCTTGGGACGCCACAGTGCCTCGCGTCTGGTCCGTTGTTCGATTTTCGGTAGCGATACGCATAGCCCACCCGAGGCTTGGCACATCGTGAAGAAGGCGCAAAAGTGTTCGGTTACGCGTACGCATCCGGTATCCGCTACGGAGCAGGTCAGGTGGAAAATGCTGGCAGAATGTCGCATCAAGCCCCCATGCTGAGTTCGGCTATCTCCCTCCGCAATCCGGAGGACGAGTACGAGCTGATCCACAAGATCGGCTCGGGGACGTACGGCGATGTGTACAAGGTGAGGTCGCAGTTGCAGAACAAACCCCTGAATCCCCCGCTCATTCCTCCCCCTCGCGAAGGAACACTTGGCGCTGGCGATGGCCTTGTAAGGCGAAGAAAGGCGAGAGAACTCTGGAGCGAGTGAGAGAACAACCCCTCTTGGTACAACTTTGCATTCCAATCCGGTGCCAAGAGAAACAATTCCCTCGAATGCGTAAACTTCCTAGTAGGCGCGCGTACTAGCGCACTGTCGTCAGGGTGCGTACTACGATTGGTATGCAGATGATCGCGATTTCCTTGTTGATAATTTTAGCTACAGTTTATTCCCCCGGGATTATCGTTGCACTCGCCAGCGAAAGGGCAAACCGTGGCGTCCCGGCTTCTACGGCTTGGTTATAATTACATTTCTTTACGCACCATCCCCACACCCTTGGTCTTCCATCGACCTCCTCCACCACAAAAAAACGCACACTGCTTTTTCCTATTCTAACGAACCTTTATTCTACCATTCCCAAACCGCAGGCGAAGAAACTACAGTCGAACGAGCTGGCCGCTATTAAAGTGATCAAGCTCGAGCCGGGCGATGACATCCAGATCATCCAGCAGGAGATCCTGATGATGCGCGACTGCCGCCACTCGAACATCATCTCCTACTTCGGGTCGTACATGCGCCACGATAAGCTATGGATCTGTATGGAGTTTTGCGGTGGCGGCAGCCTCCAGGACATCTACCAGGTGACGGGGCCGCTGACGGAGCTGCAGATCGCGTACATGTGCCGGGAAACGCTGCGGGGTCTCTCGTACCTGCACTCGATGGGCAAAATCCATAGGGACATCAAGGGCGCGAACATTCTGCTAACCGAGCGAGGCGATGTGAAGCTGGCGGATTTTGGAGTCAGTGCACAAATTACGGCCACCATCAACAAGCGGAGAAGTTTCATCGGTAAGCTTAACAGGAGAGGCGTGGGGAAAGATTCTCTTCTTCTGTTACACCCCCATTACGGTACTACGATTCTGGAACCCTTGGAGTGTGTCATTAAGCACTTTCACTTGAAAACAATATCGCCGACCGAATCTAGGGCTGATCAGGTAGTTTTACAGTCCACTGCACGCCCCCACGATTGGACATTTGATATCGCCATTGATCAATCGATCGCTTTTCCGGTATCACATGCATTCCTGCACCAATGCGATCATTGCATCCATTTCCTGTGTTTTTATCTGTTTTCAACTCGAATTGCACACGGAAACACTTCAGATTGTCCAGGTGATTGTTGTTTTGCCACCTTTCAACTGATCTTTCACGTTCGAAAATATGCAACAGAGAGGCTCCAAACGACGCTCCGGAACCGGACCCCGAACCGAACCGAAAGCGGTTTGGATATGGTTGATTTAATGCTGAAAATTATTACACAATCACGCACACCATCCATTATCGTGTGTGGGGTTCGGGCCACGCACTGGGGCCTAGTTTAGGAAAAATACGAAGGGTCTAATTCGTCCGGTTCCTTATTCGTCACTAGACGGAAGCGGTTGGGTTTCGATTTCGTACAATCTGAATTTCATCGACAAATCGAAACCCGAATTCATACTTTGGTGGGTACGCAATGGGAAGAAGGTATATCCATTTCCGTACAAATTTTTGTTCCGTGGAGATAGTACAACCTATTTTGCCCTCCCCCGAGCTTTGCAAAAACCCAACCGTTGTGTGGCGCATATGTCTCTAGCTCGTTTATCAATTAACGCGCTACGTACGCCACCCGGTAAGGCCTGGCTTGGGAAGCGCGCATATTAGGACGTGTTTTGCTCGGTTCCGCGCTTTTGTGTACGCTGCTTCGTGGTGGTGATAATTTCCTTGTCTCATTTTGCTACCGTATCAGTTATTAGCGATTTGATGGGGTGTTTAGTTCTTACGATTGTCTCCGGTACACTATTGCGCTTTCTATTTTCTACCCCGATTGAGTTTGATGCCGTTGTTGCCGAAGTAAGACGTCACCGCTTTTCGCACCAAACTCTAATCTTCCAATATAACCCTAGGGTCGTGTTTGCTCATGTTTGGCGTTCTTGCACGGGGCAGAAGAAAAACAAAAAATGAATGAAATAAACTGAAACAATTATGACGATGACGACGTTCGTTGGCTCGCTCGCGATGTGTGGAGGCGGTGGCGGCGGGTGGTGGTATGAATTCGACACTTACCGCTTACTGTGGTGCCCTCCGGCGGGCCGAAGGAAATGGTGACCCGCGAAGCGTGACGGATGGATGTGATGTATCTTCTTCATCGCCACTCGCCACCGCCACGGGACGACGGCACTGGGCTGGACGGAAATGGTGTGTGGAATGGTGTTGAAACGGTTTTAATATCGAACGAACCACCTCGACATCGACACACATTTTTTTGTGCGCGGGGGTTGGGTTTTTCAAAGATCCGGCCAACAGAGCGGGGTAAGAGTGTTTGATAATTGAATGCATAGTTTTTCCTTTCGTTTGGGAAAACGGCGATCAATTCTGCGCGTCCTTGTCGATGTGAAAGCGCATTCGTGTTAAATATTAGTCATTGGTTTTACCGGGAACCAAATAATCGTCTTGGATTGTCTTGTTGAACATGATTCTTTAAATCGAAGTATGATGAGAATGGAGCAAAAAAACAGTATAAGACACCAACAAAACTGGAGCCTGCCTTCCGGTGGGAGCTTACACCATATTTATTGCACCTTTCGAATTAGCATAACCCAGAGAGAGGCACAGGAGGGTAAAACCGATGCGGTTCGCTTCTTTGCCCATGCCTCGAGATAAGATAAGCCAAACCGTACTGGAGTGGGTTTTTGGTTCGAGCGCTGGACCGCCCGTGGCGGTGATACTGCAAACGAGCCATTTCTTGTGACATCCGATTGGAGCGCCATAGGGCAATGATACGGGAGTCCCCGCATGTGTTGGACTTTGTATTTCTGCTAGCACTATATGGGGAATGTTTCACAAAATTCTCATTTTCACACGCGAGTAGGACGAAATAAATGACTAAGGAAAAGGAAGGTTAAAAATAATTGTTCGTAGTTCAATACAAAAAATTACTTCAATTTAAAACTAAACATCACAGCCAACTGCTGAGGGTTACTAAGAAAAAGGTTTCTGCAGATATTTTAATATCGGTCACCATGGAAACTGTAAGCAGCATGTAGGACAAGTGCATTGTACCTTCCATTGAGAACGATTCGTCTGGCTACTGGGATTAAGATTTCAAGGATAACGGATCACAGTACCTCCACATTTGTTTACAGATGTTTTTAGTTACTGGATGAATGCTTGTCTGATTGAAACTTTTCATAAACTTTCCAAAAAGAGTTTTGTGTATTTCTTCATTTATTGATTTTGTACAATTTCCTTTACCAGGTACTCCTTACTGGATGGCACCGGAAGTGGCGGCCGTGGAGCGTAAGGGTGGTTACAATCATCTGTGCGATATTTGGGCATGCGGCATCACTGCAATCGGTAAGCTAATATTTAAACAACAACATTAAAATAACCACAGTTGACGCATGTTTCGCAAATGATCCGGCATTGTAGAACTGGCCGAACTGCAACCACCGATGTTCGATCTGCACCCGATGCGGGCGCTCTTCCTGATGTCGAAGAGTGGCTTCAAACCGCCCACCCTGAAGGAGAAGGATCGCTGGAGCTCGAACTTTCACTCCTTCCTAAAGGTGGCCCTCACCAAAAACCCCAAGAAGCGGCCAACGGCAGAGCGGCTGCTGCAGCACGCGTTTTTCCAGTCGGAGATGTCGATCCGGTTGCCGCAGGAGCTGCTGCAGAAGTATCACAGTCCGCACGCGAGCTACTACTACCAGGACACGGAAGAGGAAGGAGTACGTCTGACCGTCGGGGCGAAGTGTCATGGAGTGAGGGTTTCTGTTTTCAACACATCCTTTATTTTATTTGTTTCAGGCCATCGCTAACGGACCCCAGCGAATAACGAGCCGAATGCATTCCTCTAGTTCCGTTTATCATTGCAGTAAGTACCATTAGGGCAGGCAATCCGAAGACCAATGTTTTAACGAACTAATATTTCCTTCCGTTTCCGCTTTTTAGAACCATTGGAAAACGAGCGTTCATCTAGTCCAGAAACACTCCCGAGTGATATGTAAGTATTTGTTGGGGGCCAGGATAATGTGGTGCCACTTTCGTCAAGCAGCGTGGGAATCACAACCACAGGTCCACGTGAATCGATAGGTTTGATCTTCGTTAGCGTCGATCGTTGCTCGAAGGCGTGTAACTGAAGGCGTCCGGTAGCATTTAATAACCCACTGTCTCTCACGTTGGGTCCCCGCAAGCTGCTTTGCTGTGTAGAACCGAAGCAATCTACTTGTTCGTTCGTTAGAGGTTGTTCAGTGCTAGTAGTTAACTTGCCCTAGTGCTCTGCTTTTTCATCGGCCGAACTCAGGAAGCGTGTTTTGCCAGCCGTAACATAACGTTTCTTATCAACAACAAATAATATACACACAGAAATCACAGCCCCTTTTCCAAACATTAATGTGCTAGAACAAATTTAGGTGTTTAACTGTCCCACACACTGTTATACTAAGCTAAATCGGTACTACCAGCATTTTTTTAAGAAGCGGACATAACTCTTACACATGCCCATACCCTCACCAATGTTTGCCGGCACACACATGCTAAAATTACTGACCCGTCTTGACACTCGCTACTCGTTATGCCCTGTGAAGGGAGGCCGGAAAACAATTATAAGACACAACCAGGAGGGAAAACTTCATGAAACAATCTTCACACATCGCTCTTTCGAACACCAAATCAGTAAAGTAACCAGCCATATACGCCACAGTCATCTAAATTGCGTTGCCTACCGTAACGGTTTGTTTGTTATCAAATACTACCAATATTTTAATTGCCGTTCGAAGCAATCTCTCTATGTGCTTGGAAACATTTCTTTGTGATGTACATTGTCACCGGAGGGAATAAGTCCTCGTCCCGATCTGCTCTTCTTTCTTCTTAATACCCGCAAAACTCACTCGTTACTGTACGTCCCGTTTCTGAAACTGGTGCCATTTCTTCTTCTGTGTTTTCTTTTTCTAGGAGTCTATTGCATTATATAGACGAGGAGTTGAAGATAAGGTAACAGACATCCGCATCGCCTTTTTTAAAAACCCTTTTTCGTCCCGCATTTTCGTATCTTTCATTCAAATCACCCGTCTTTCCCCCCGCAACCGGATCGGGGTTCTTTCATTGAAGGAGAAGAGAAACACCCCGTCCGAGAGAGGCTCATGAAAACCCAAAACAATATGAAACCGTTTCCCATTTGCTGTAACGTTGTTTCTCCTTGCGCATTTGTATTTAGAATACAAGCTGCTTCGTTTCTCTAGCTTCATTTCCGGTGTAATATGTTGGTGGTTTTTTTTCGGTGCGCTTAGGAGTAGCTTTTTGGACTATCATTGTGCAAATTGATTGTGCACCGGTGGAAGACTTTAATGAATCACCTTCACTATCAACATTATACTTTTTCATTTCCCTGCGCATTGTTTGATACTTGCTCGAGTGTGGAACCTTCATACTGCGCTAGTTGTATCCCTTCTAATGCATATTTATATATTTGTTTCCAACACACACTTAAATTAAATTGTATGTTTAAAACTCAACTACAATAATCACACCAGCGTATCACACACTCATTCACCAATAGTCAAATATGCATACGTTACATTGTACTCTCACCCCTCCCCACCATTCCGACACATTCCGAGTAGATATGGTACATCTATTATAAGGATAAGGATAACAGTATTACAACACCTGACACCGTATGTCATATCATTTATTGCATATTGGCCCCGTTCGAATCACTCCCTCAGTAGCATTATGATGATTAATATAACATCGATCACTATCGTTAAGAATTAATATATTTTATAACCACTTAAATTTTGATATTATACTCACACTCATTAACAACTTAACCTCGTGATCTTAAAATTCCTGGCCCCTAGTATTTTAAACTCCGACTGATAGATAACGACGAAAATATGAACGCTCTGCTAAACAAACGCTGGATATTTCTTTCTAACTGCTTGCCAGACTGATACTGCATATGCGGACATGGTCACTCCGCTTAAAAAATGCTTTGTTGTTGGTGTGCTTAATTGTTAAGCTTTTTTTAACGAAAAATGTCTTTGCAATGTTTTAAATTGTATCTCTCATTCGAGTGCTTCGTGTGTTTAATTGCAAGAACATTGAACGCTTGCTTCTTATTATGCCTTTTTAGTGGGTACTTGGCTTCCAACCTAAAGAAGATTGGTTCATTTCTATATTTACGAAATGAGCGTGATTCCTTTTTAAGCTTTTTCAATTAGATATTTCCTTTTTAAGCCATTTTTTCTGTCGAAACTTTTTTATTTTAACAAGTTTAATTTTTTGGATCTTAAAACATACCTAAGTTGCAAAATTTTATATTCCATTTGATGAATAATTGTTTCCCTAAAAAAAGTCGGGGAATGTTTTCCAAATACAATACAGATTCACGATTATCCGTTGTAAAGCTAAATATTGCAATATTAATCATTTTATAATATCAACAACCAATCACTACAGTTTACGGGTTAAGAATTGCAAATCAAGTTTTTTCTCCTGGGAAATAACTGAACATTCGGTAAATTTTATCGATTTTTATGTTGCTTAATTTTCTTTATAACTAAACAAAATGTTTAGTTTACGTTCGAGATAATCGAGAGTTTCCTGTATTTAAATAATCGGTTTATTACACTAATTGTTTCGACATTTTAAATTTACTTTGAAACGGTACTCCAAGAGTTAGAAAAAAGTAATTTTCATTCTTACTGTTTTAGCAATCCTTCTTTTAAGATTCCTTAATTTTGTTTATTTAAAAACGAGTTGTGTTTTGTTAATGCTGGGGAAATATTTGTTATATTATTGAAACAGCAAAGTCAGTACAAATGAATTGTTTCTAAACAAGCCTATTTCCGACCCGCTTTCCAAAAAAATTCCCGCCCATTTATGCTGCGTGCATTCCACAAGAAAATCAGTACCTTTTGTAAGGCCATATTTATTTTTGTGTTCGCACGGTTTATTAACTATGGTTTTAGTTGCTAGGATGAGCTATATACATTTAAGTACAAACCATGTACTATCGGTGCAAACAAATGACGCAATTCCTTTGGTCTTCTCTTTTTCTCTTTTTCGATGCGTTTTCTGTATTTTTTTTTTTCTCGTCCCCCTCTTTAACGGATCGATTTCTTCCGAAAAATGCAAAATTAAATTGCCATTTGCACCACATCCATCGCCCACCAGGCGAACCCTACCGCTGCACGATAATTCCCTGCTGGCCTGCGCTGGCGATGTGATGAGCTCTTCGTCCAGCAATGGCCAGCAGCAGCAGCATCAGCAGCAGATGCGCACCGGAAACGGTTCCGGTCCTTCCGGTACTGGTGGCATTGGGGTCGGTGGTCGAAGTGTGGGTGGTTCGAGCATGCTCGACGATGATGAGGACGGTATCATGAGCTACACTACCAGCGGAAGTAGCGGTGGTAGCGCGATGTTGGGGGCAACAGCCTATGACAATAATGGTCGCGATGATTCCACGTTGAGCTACGCCGATATGGATCAGCTGAGTGCACGGTTGGAGCAGCTGAATGCGGTAAGTTTGAGGTTTATGTAAGGTTTGCAACGGGGTTTTTAATTCGAATTGTCCTTTTTTTTGCAGCAAAATGGAGCAATGGCCAGGGGCGAATCGGAGGAACACGGTGGCAGCAGTAGTGGCAACAACGGTAGCAAACGTCGTTCGATGGACCAATTGAATGAACTGTTCAAGGAGTTGGAGAAGTCTTCCAGGCAGCGTAGTTTAAGTGATGGCGATGGCAACAGTGAGGGTGGTAGGAATTATCTTCAAATCTCGATAGAGAATGGACACCCCTTACCAAAAAAACATACTTTTTCATTCCTTACAGCGAGCGAATCGCAGCCGGATCTGTTGAACAACACGCCACCGGTGCCACCAAAGCGCCACCATCGGACCCGACGCCACACACCACCCCGGCCCGTCTCGAACGGCCTCCCGCCAACACCGAAGGTGCACATGGGTGCCTGCTTCTCGAAGGTATTTAATGACTGCCCGCTCCACATCCACTGCACCGCCTCGTGGATCCATCCGGAGACGCGCGACCAGCATCTGCTGATCGGCGCGGAGGAGGGCATCTTTAACCTGAACCTAAACGAGCTGCACGACGCGGCCATCGAGCAGCTGTACCCGCGCCGAACCGTCTGGCTGTACGTGATCAAGGACATCCTGATGTCGCTGTCCGGCAAAACGGCGCAGCTCTACCGGCACGACCTGCTGGCGCTACATTCCAAGCAAACGCACCGTTTCTCGATGCACATGAAGAAGATCCCGGAGAAGCTGGTGCCGCGCAAGTTCGCCCTCACCACCAAGGTGCCGGACACCAAGGGATGCATGCAGTGCTGCGTCACGCGCAACCCGTACAATGGGTACAAGTACCTGTGCGGTTCCATGGCGACCGGCATATTTCTGATGCAATGGTAAGGAAAGGGAGCAGTTTTGAATAAGTTGAACCCAAAAGACGCATCGTTGGGACTAAGGTTGGGAACCAACGATTCGATATTCAATGCCAAAATGGTCAAAATGTTCCTGAGGAGATAAAACTTTATACTGAAGCCACAGGAGTTTGCAGAATGATGGACAGGTGTCTCGAAAGTAGGGTCAAAAAGTCTTTAAGAATTACGAAGTTTTAGAAAAACCAGAATGTCTATATTTTCAACAGTATTTGCTAGCTTGCCGAACGTTCGCGTAAATTTTACTCAGAATTTCTTTACTGAATGGCCGAACAGTCCAACAGTTTGATAACTCTCTAGCTCCTAGCAACAGCTTACTAGGACCTACAAATCATTGGGCTGACTTGTTATAGCCTACTATAACAGAAAAAAATGAACATTCGAAATCGAAGTGAAGTCGAAGCTGATCTTTCTTAAGCATGGCCTCCTTCGCTTTAAAGCAATCTCTTGATAGGCTTCTCAAATGTTCATCAATTCATTGACGATCCCTACTAATTATATTTTTATCTCTCCACCACCTTTTTTTTCAACCCGATCTCAGGTATGATCCGCTAAACAAATTCATGTTGCTTAAGCAGTGCGAGTGGCCATCCGGCAACATCCAGTACTACGGTGCAAACTCGAACGTGTTCGAAATGATCATCACACCGGAGCTGGAGTATCCGATCGTGTGCGTGAACGTCCGCAAGGGTCCGAACGATACGCTCAAGCTGGACCTGATCAATACCAATAATAGTGAGTAGTAGCGAGTAATTTTACTTCGCGCCAGGTAAACTAAAATGTTATTCCTTGTTTCGTCACATTGCAGCATCCAGTTGGTTTAACACGGTGGAAGATATGGACGGTATGGCTACGGTCATCAACCGGCGGGATACTCTACGACCAATCAAAGTGCATCAGGTATAGTTAGAAAACGTCATAAATTGTTTGCGAAACATACTCAAGTTTTCCTTTGGATTTTCTTCCCCTCTTTTTAGATCGAAAAAGACGCAATATTAGTGTGTTACGATCGGTTCGTACAAATCGTCGACATTCAGGGTTTCCCAAAGCCAAGCCGCAAGCTGATATCGCGCGTGGAATTTAGTTTTGTAATCGAAAGTATAGGTGAGTTTGCTATTTCAATTGGTCTGTTTTTATAAAATTATTTCAATACATTGTCATTCGTCTTCTTGCAGTCTGTTTAGCTGATAGTGTTCTAGCATTTCACAAATACGGCGTCCAGGGCCGTTCGTTAAGGAATGGCGAAGTGACGCAGGAGATTACCGACCCGAGCCGCATCTACGAGCTTATCGGAAGTGACAAGTACGTTACAAAACACCCTAGAACTTCTGCCCCAAACCCCTTCTAACCGTCGTCGATGTCTCTAATTATTTTCACAGCAAAGTGGTGATGCTGCAAAGTCGCACCATACGCGCGGAATCGGCCGAAGGGACAAACGATGTCGGTCACGATCTGTACATACTGGCAGGGCACGAAGCGAGCTATTGAAGCGGAGCCATTCGAAGGATTGAAATCGTTGCTAAAAAGCGATAGCAAATAGGAGCGTAAGATCTTGATCGGTTTGACTATTTGGACGTACTTCTTTCGTTGCTTTGTTCCACATTTGCCACCGTTGTTGTAAAGAAGAAGAAAAAAACGGGTGAAAGCGAGAGCTAAAAGAAAAGTAAAGGAAAGCAATCGATCTGTAACCGATCGTTTCACTCATGGTTTCCCATGCAAAAGCGACAAGTGATTTGATACTGACCTTCGTTTGTAGCGAGCCTAGAGGTAATGGACGCGCAAACTGAAATGCCCGGAACTAGCGGATCAAATCTCTGACTGTGGCTGCGTAGCCCCAAAAGTATTAACACATTATTATTACTACATTTTTTTGTTTTATTGTATGCATTTTTGTTTTAACTTTCCGGCTCTCCGCGTTCGGTGTCATTAGGAGTTGAGGCAGATTTTAGGAGGTATTTTTTTTATCTTTGTGCATTCATTCTACCCTGTTGATCGGTGGCATCGAATGGTAGTCGATTTGTGCAACGGAATGTAAGATTACTTTTTTCTGAACCTGTTTTACCAACCAACAAAACAATTGTAACAAATCTTTAGCGCGCAAGTAGAGTAACGGAATGGCAGGAGTTATACAACATTCAATTCGTCTTCGTATTCGTTTAAAGGTGATACCCCAATTAACACACACACACAAAAACGTAGTAGGTTACGAAAAGTTAAAACTAAACAATACCAAACAAAACTGGACATAATTTGTAAAACAAAAAATAGTTTCCACACGACACGGCGCACTATTCTCACACTGGACATACACACCGATGCAAAAGTGCAAAAAATACACGGAGTTTCTCCTGAGAGGGTGGAAACGAGCGAGAGTATTTCTCTAGAGTATATTTTTGTAACAAAAAAGGACACATTTGCATCCTTGTTTCTTTGTCATCACGCTGGAAAAAAGGTAACTAGATTCCTAAGAGATGTAAACGAACACGTTTCGTGGTCATGGAAACGACCCGGGTTCGGTGGAACAACTATTTACAACCATAAACACACGGCCCTCTTCTATTCTGAATGTGTTTGAAAGCAGAAAGCAATCCACCACCATACGGAATAGACTATACTACAACCAAACTAAAACAACAAAAACACGTTCAACTACTAAATGCTCAGAAATGATAAACATTTACTCATATACCGTCACCATACACTCCGATATTTGCGCGTGTTCCCGTTTTCCTATACGCGGGTTCTTACGGGACACTGAGTTTACCTTGTGGAAGCCCCCGGTAAGAAGGGGAATGCGGGATCACCGAAAAACGAACACAAACAACCGAACAGGAAATTCAAGAAGAAAGCAATTTAAATAGAAACATAATGTAATCTACTAATAAACGATATTAAAAAAAGGATGCAGGGAGTTGAGGTTGGTAGAATTGATCCCTAGTAGAGCCGTGGCAACTTTACTACCTACAAAACGGGGGGAAAACAAAAGACATGAGACGAGACGCAAAACCACATTTAGCCCGACATTGAATAAAAAGCCAGTATGATCAAATGCATAGCAACAGTTTCAGTTTAGTAGGCGTAGGTTGTTTTGCGGGTCAATCTTCAATACACGAGCCTGGGGGATGGGCATAGGCGGCTAAGATTATGCCTTTGTAAGTTATTGGTTCCCGCAAACCATAGCATAATTTGATTGTGGTAGAACAAAGTTTTGTCTTTTGCTGTGTTTCGGTAGGTAATTTCGAAACTGTTAATATTTAAATCGACACGATTCAACGAGAACAGAGAGACAGAAAAGCAAAATGAACACTAACCAAACGATACTTTAAAGCTCGCAACGAGCCCTAGCATATTTCTAGTATATTTCGTTATTCTTTAGTTGCCACAAGAAAACCGTCAGGAAACCCACTGTATCGTATAAATACTATTCCAAAGAAACCATGCATTGGTATTCTTTTAGTTTTTTTCCTTAACAAAGCCGTTAAAACCGTTTGTAGGGAAGGATTTTTCCAATTTTCTCCCCCCAACATCGATTCCTATTGTTTCCAAACATTCGAACAGTTCGCGATCCTCTGAGTTGCAGTTGCGTTTGTTTAGGATTGTACGTATCCGGAAAATTCCAGTATATCCAACGTGTAGGTGCGATCATTTACGTATTAGTTTTTCGTTCGATCGAAAGCCCAATTCCTTCAGCACCTCCGATATATCCCGCCCGGAAGTCAGAACAGAATACAACCAAGTCAGTTCGAACTATGTTTTAGATGGTTAGGGTAACGGTAAGAAATTTGAAAAAGCAAAACTATTTGTACACCAACCAGCGGTTGAGAATGGAACGAGCGAAGATACTAGCATAATAATAAACCCCTTTTTTGTAACTTGCGAAGTTGTCCAAACCGGGCCATTACCGGGACATGGACATAGGCATTGTAAAGATAGGTGAGTTTGAAGGCGACAAAAGTAATAAAACAAACAAAAACTAAAGTAGTAGATTGTATAAAGGAAAGCCACACGTTTTGTGACTAGAATCGGGTAACAGGAAGATCGTTCGTACCAAGCAGGGTATACAACTGTGAGCGCGTATCGTGAGTGGATGGGTCAAGTTTAGACCAAGAATTGCTGATCCATCGCCCTTTCCGGAATCATTACACCGGAAACTGAATCAATGGCATCAGGGCTGAGGGCGAGAAAGAAACTAACACTGGGTAAAAATGTATTCCTGTTTAAAATTATAAAGAAAAATGATACCCTACCGGAGTGGACGGAGTGGCCATATTATAGACAGTGTGTCCGTGTGTGAGATTCAGCAGCGAACAGCGCGATTAGCTGGATTGGTTGAGTCGTTACGTTCCATAAGTTTCAATAATTTAAATTATAAATCATTGCAGATCACTACCGTGATATATAAGGTATCGCAAAATTTTATTCGTTTATATCCTTGTTACAAATATATACATCACACGAATTGATTTAGTTACCTATTTTAATATCCGTTTCGCGCAAGTGCATTTTCAATTCAATTCCTGTACAAAATGAACATTTGTACTTTACGTTTGTTCCAAGGAACCGTTGTCCAGCTTGTCTCACTGTGTTGGTCGCTGTTGAAATCGAGCGCTAGGGGGATGAAAATAAAAATCGCAAGAATGTTGTGAACAACCCATTCTCATAGTACCCGTTAAAGCATGAATAAAGAGTTTAAATAAAGCATTAAAAATTCCAGATCCAGAAATAAACTGGCCCGAAAGAAAAATCAAAACTCCAAAACGCATTCCCAAAGTCTCATAATGCTTTTCCTTAAAGCGTTTCTTTTTATTTCAATTGAAACTGAACTCGTCCTAAATTCCCTTTCCTACGTTTACAACTATCCGACGATCGTCGTCCTTCAATGAAATCTTAAGCCACCGTGTGTGGCACCGAGTTCCCAAGAGGAACTTATATTAGGTCCGCAAATAAGTAACGGCCGTTTTGAAATCGATGGGACCACTGTGGACTACCCTCTTGGCGGCGTTGCATACAACTTGTCCTGCAATTGTGTCATCAGGCCTCTGCCCTCTTGGCGGCGTTGCATACAACTTGTCCTGCAATTGTGTCATCAGGCCTCTGGCCTGGGTAAATTGAGGATGGTTTTATATGGACGTGAGGATGGAATAGGACGTTCGAGCAGTCGAATAATCTGCCATATGGGTGTGTGTGCGTGCATCCACTGGCCCAGAAATTGTAATGGTGTGAGTGTACTCGGAGGTGCTTGATTGTGTTGGTGATACCTACCCATGTATTGCTACGCATTTCTTTCGGAATGAAAAAATGACGCCGGTTTACAATTGCAATTTTAGTTTGAATATTCTTTATTGTTAATCAATAGATCGGGCTAGCTCACCGTGTGACGCAAACCCACCAACGCAGCAACACGCTCCAATCATCACGGTGACCGGCCAGCGATGCGCTGACGATGCGCCAACAAGCGGAAAACAACCCAGGCTAGAGCCTACACTTCAACGCACACTTCATCGCATCGCATCGCACTGTTTTTACTTTTTGCACTTACACTTTTTACTTACCAATTGCAATGCTATCCTCATATCGATGCCATTCTCAATCAGTTGTGCGTAGATTTCCTAAAATAGAAAAATTTGATGTTAGCTCTTCCACGGCTTGCTGTTGACTGAAATCAGTACTTACCTGGACTTGTCAAATTTTCACCGAAGCCTCGAGCAGTTGTTGCACCAACACAACCAAAACACACGAGTGTCTAGACATGGGCCACCATGTTTCACACACTATGTTGGATCGAACCGGGACGTTCATTACACAGAAGAGGAAGATAGAAAAAAATAGCCCGTGAGCGTAAGGGAGAACGCAAGCACCAAATCTTGTGTGCAACAGCAAAAGTGAGGGCCAGGGGTGGTTGCGGATGGAGGAAAGTACTCGAAAGCGCCAAGCGGGTAGTGGCGCGATTTTGATGTTTACAAACGTCATAAACCAAGCTCGGGAATGACATTATCAAACTGTGTAAACAGATTAGTGATTATTTCGCGCGGGTAAAAGTTACTGGTTGTTGAAAATGTCTGATTTTGTGCCGGAAAAGCGCCATATGCGGGAGGTGTTGCTCTTTTTGTTTCGGGCGAAGAAAACGGCAGCCGAAGCGCATCGAGAGCTTTCGAATGTTTACGGCGATGCTGCTTTAAGCGAAACAAGGTGTCGGGATTGGTTTCGACGCTTTCGAAGCGGTGATTTCGCCGTGGAGGATACTCAACGTGAAGGAAGGCCCAAAACGTTCGCAGACGAAGAATTGACGGCTTTACTGGAGGAAAATCACTGTCAAACGCAAGAAGAGCTTGCAGCCGTGCTTGGTGTAACTCGTCAGGCCATATCATCACGGCTGAAGGCGTTAGGCATGATACAGAAGGAGGGCAAATGGATACCGCGAAAATGAAGCGCAAAAAATCATGGGGATCCCCCGGTCATACCCCAACATCATCAGCTCGGCCGAACATCCATAGCTCGAAAGTTATGCTGAGTATTTGGTGGGACCAGCTCGGTGTCATCTACTACGAACTTCTTAAACCGGGAGAAACAATCACTGCTGAACGCTACCGGAAGCAATTGATGAGTTTAAGCCAAGCACTGCGTGAAAAACGATCAGAATACTCATCACGCCACGACAAAGTTATTCTGCTGCATGACAATGCTCGGCCACATGTTGCGCAACCTGTAAAAAACTACCTCAATACCATCAAATGGGATGTTTTACCGCACCCGCCGTATTCACCGGATCTGGCACCATCGGATTTCCATCTGTTCCGATCCATGGCACATGGATTGGCTAACCAGCAATTCTTCTCCTATGAAGAGATCCAGAATTGGTTGGAAACCTGGATTGCGTCGAAAAACGAATCATTTTTCAGAAAAGGAATCCGCGAATTACCCGAAAGGTGGAAGAAAGTGTTAAATAATAATGGCCAATACTTTGATTGACCCTATTTCCACAAATAAAAATGCCACGAGTAAAAATAAACTTATGAAAAACGGCCGTTTTTTATTTGCGCACCTAATATATTCGGTTTAGTGAAAGGCGTGTTTTACAACATGGCATGGTGGAATTTTAAAACAATAGAAACCTGCGTTGGCCAGTGGTTACAAGAAACTCGCAATACGGATTTCACTTGAGAAACTACACTGACTTGTTTTTATCAGACGCAGGATAACGAAATTCTTACGTTAATTCGATACCTCAACTCGGTATGTCAACAAAATCCACCATTTTCGTGAGGTGGAACATTAATAATAAAAAAAAGAATTCCTACCGATTTCAATTATCTTTTCTATCCATTTTAGGTGGTATGATATGAAATTATTGTTTTGACATCCTAGTAAAAACTTAACACGCATTTCCTCTCTCTATCGCTTGCCTTGTTTCTCCATCCTCTTGTTTACTGAAATCTGCATAAACTCCGGCACTCGGGATAGATAGACAGAACGCGACAGAGTTTCAACAGTATGAAGGCACTAAGTTCCGTTGCTAAGCCTGTTTTCCTACGCTATTCCTTTCCGATGTGCTCTCGATTCGGTTCCCGTTTGCGAAATGTGTATAAAGTATTAAATGTTCTTGTCTTAAATGATAAGCGATGGTTCACGTTTTACGCTTTGCTTCGACTTTGAGCGGACTTTGTCCACGGTAGCAGGGGAGGTGGCAGTAACGGCAAGGACGTTCGTCGGAGCCACCAGGTTCTCTAATTCGGCCGTGTTCCGGGTTCCGGCCGGTGATGCTGATTTTTCTTTCAATGTTTCGGCAAGCTTTGCAGTCTGAAAAGAAATAGTCATGTACAAAACCATTAACTCTTGTCAATTTGTTTAACCTTCAAGTCAACGACAAAAAACACCTACGTTAATCAACAACCGCCCGGGTTGGCCATACGTTTTGTATGGGAGTTTGCATTTTTCTAGACGCCGTAGCTAGTTGAAATTTTCAGTGAAGATACCTAATGACATTTCCTTCTACATAAACTCCTTTTTTTAAATTCCATACCCCTACGTATGGAATTTAAAAAAAGGAGTTCCATACCCCTACGTATGGAATTTAAAAAAAGGAGTTTATGTGGAAGGAAATGTCACTAGGTATCTTCACTGAAAATTTCAACTAGCTACGGCGTCTAGAAAAATGCTAACTCCGATGCAAAACGTATGGCTTACCCGGGTAGGCGGTTGTTGATTAAAGGGATATAAGAAGAAAAATGCTGTAAAAAAATACTTAGAATAAAACTAAAAATTCCGTTTTCGGCAGAACGATAGAAAACATGATAGAAAACATGTATTCGAAGTAATTGCAAAACAAAAGGGCAAAACTTACCCGGGTAGGCGGTCGTTGATCTGTGGGTTAAGAGAGCGGATCGATGATATCTTACCTCGCGATTCTTGGGATTCTGTATCACCGAGGTACCGATGGACAATGGCGGAATCGTGGAATCCCTAGCCGGCGAAATATTGTTGTTTATGTTTGTTTGATGATCGAGCGCGCCTAGGCTTCCCTTTGGCCTGGCACCATTCTCAATGCTTGTGCGGGTTTTCTGAGCGATAAAAAAAGCAGAGGGAAATATTACAACACCCTTATTAACGTACTCATAGGTAGCCATGAAAAGGCTTACTTTGATTACAGTTGAGGCCGATGCAAACGCCTCCTGCAACAGCTCATCGTCGCGCGTATCGTCCGCCTCGCTGTCGCTGCTGGTGTCGGTACCGGTGTCCACGTTCTGCCGTGCCCTGTCGCCAACCTGTTGCTCCTCGCTGTCGATCTGTTTCAGTCGCAGCACCTTCCGAGTGACCACGCGAGGAGTGCGTTTGGGGTCACCATAAGTGGGCAGTGTTAATTCCTTGCGCTGCTCCTTCAGCGTGAACAGTACATCCATCGCCGGTTGGCCAAATATGGTAAACGCTGTCTTTTTACGTTGCTCGTATTCGGCACACATTATCGTCAGTTCCGCCTCCAGCATCGTCAGTTGTTCCTTCACCTGGCGCAGCTGCTTCTTCTCGACGTCGTTGATGAGCGCTTTCTTTTTCGTTTTAGGCCCGCCGACTCCTCTCCCCTTTGAGTCGAGGCGCAGGTACATACTCCACCCTTCCGACCAGTGGTAGATGATTAGAAAGATTCGCTTGTTCTCGTTGTAGTAGGCCTCCAGTTCGGACTGCTCCTCGACCAGCGCTACCATGGCCTGCTCGTCTTGGTTAGGAAAATTCAGCAGAACGTTGCTACGTTTACGGTCTTCTTCGCCGATGAGACACCGGTCCCACCAGAGGTGAACGTGAGCCTGCATACTATGAAATATGTCCGTGATGATGCGTTCCCGGCTAAGGTCAGTGCACGAGTCGGCTAGCAACTGCTGATACCGACTGATGCACACCTCTAGCAGGCCTCCCTCCCGGCGGCCAGCTGCATCGAGCTGCAACTGTGAGAGTGTTTTCTCGAGTGCTGATTGTTGCAGCCGCGACGATGATGATGATGAGGAAGATGATGATGCAACCGTCGCTTGTTCCCCTTCCGGTGATGGCGGTGGCGGTGGAGGTGATGGGTTATCGCGCAACGGTGCAGACGATTTGGTTTGCCATTGCTGCTGTAGCTTGCCGCCCACCAACCGGCACACCACACTGTACAACGTCTCCAGTGCGGCAATGGTTTGTGTGGTGGGGGGAAGATTCGGGTTGTTCAGCAGTGTTTGCTGCTCCGGTTTGCGCGGTTCCCAGTTGAGCTGTTTTGCCTTCGCCCGCAAGTCTTGCTGAATCTGATCGATGCATGCCTTTCGCTTTTGTTTTTCCTTCCGCAAACTGGCGGCGTACTCCTCGAATCGTTTGATCGTTTGATCGTCGGGAAGGACGCTCGCCTCGTCCGCGTTGTACAGGTGTTTCAGGTTTGGCCTATCATTTCCCAGTTCTAAATGAGACGAAGAAATAGCTATAGCCGTATGGTTCGCGGATATGTTATGCTTATACGAACCGTTGCAAAGTTTTGTCAGCTCTTCGATGTACTGATCGAGCTGCCGACGGCGTTCGGCGATTTTACTTTGCAGCGCAAACATTTCCTCCTTCAGCAGCATCACTCTGCGATCGAGCGACATTTGCTGTTCCACCCACTGGGTTTCCCGGACACCGTTCCCATCGAGCATGTGCTGCAGATCGGCTACGGTGGCGCGCAGCTGCTGGATCTGGTGCGTCTTCTGCACGCAGTATTGCATTGTGAGCTGTAGTATTTCGTTCAAAAACATCCCAATGCTCTCGGGCAGCGACGTCATATAGCGTAGGTAGCAGTTGTCGTCGAAGTACGTCTTCCAGACCTTCGCCAGCATGTGCACCTTGTCGGTGACGATCCGACACGATTTTGCTATCGTTTCCTGCCTGTTTCCGATAGTGCCATAGTAGTTAGTAAGCACTCCGTAAGTTTGTTAATTTGGAAGAAAAACGCCATCATACTTACTCTATGTTATTCATATTTCTTGCCAGGCTGCGCGTCGCGGGTGTCGTGGTAGTAAAAGTAAAGTCGTAAAAATCTACGTTACGATCTCCAGTGCTGCGAATCACGATCCTCTGTTGCAAAATGTAGCGCTAAACGGAGTACCGGTATTTGCAGAATTGGGAAAGAAAAACATTCTCGTGACGTTGTCAATCAATTTGACAGGTGAACCCAGTGGGTTCGGTACGGCCGGACCAGATCAATATTGTTCGTTTCGTCTCATTATTCCAAAATCTGTAAAATCCGCTAGATATAAATTATAATTTTATTAACCTCTTAATTCAATCGATAGCTGCAATAAACGAATAGATTTCATTTTTTAACAGGTCAACCGCAGATCAACCGCGTGGAACCCACTGGGTTCATCGTTCCAATTACCAGTTGGGGAGATTTGCCATCACTAGCGCCTTTGAATCTGACGGTTGCAGGTACAGAATTTTAACGGCTTTTTAGTTTGACGCCTAGCTGTAGCTGTAGCTTGTTGTGTTCGGCATTCGGTCGCAAAACAGTTTGCATGGCAAATCTATTCAGTTTTATCAAATCAACCTTCTTTTGTGCAGAAAAACGTGTTTGGGTGGATAGTAGACTATACAAATAGTAGGCAGTGCGCAGACTAGTAAAATTTATCGGTAAAACATACGGGACGGATAAGTTACGGTGTAAAAAGCATGGAAAACAAAATGGATCCATCGTAAGTTCGTTGCTCTACGTTGTCTGGTTGTTCTTCTTCGCATGAATTTACGGTGCTTATGGTATATTTTCATTGCAGTGAACAAGTGCTCCAAACGATGGTTACCATCTGCACCGCGAGCATTCGGCGAATGCACAGTTTGTGGAATGAAATGTTCGACACCGAGATCTGCATCGACTACACCCAAAGACTGCCGGATCATCTGGTAGCGTTCTTTGACGAAGTGTACGAGGAAAGCTACGCCCGCAAAGAACGTATCCTAGAGCAGATTAGTCAGCTGCGGCAAGAGGCAGAGGATCTTCGCCGGTTGCTAGGAGACACCACGGATTATCTGGTTGCTGGTGTTGAAAACATGCCTCTTCTGAGGCAACAAATGACGCTGGACCGTAGTCTGGAGCAAATGCGAGCGAAGCTACAGGAACGACACGAAATCATCGACCAGTACATACTGGAAGCGGAGACCCTTTGCGAAGGTAAGATTTACCTTCGGCTGTGCCACTCTTACCTGTTTGTGTGTCGTACGTTTGATCGGTTGCTAATGGGTTTTAATTTATTTTTTTCCATTAGAGCTGGGAGAAACACCTCGTACCCTGTCCAAGAATCCAATGCCCACGCAGGAAGAGTTGATCTCGTTTCGTTCCTACCTGGACCATCTGATCGCCGAAAAGATGCAGCGTCTCGACGAAATCGATTCACTGCGACGAGAAATTAAGAAGCTTATGGGTCAATTGGAAACGATCCCGATGAACGACGAACAGGAGCAGCTTCTGAATGCGCGCAACTTTCCACCAACGTGTGAAAACATGACGCAGCTGCGCCTGCTACGTGAGGAAACCGTATCGCAGTACGACAGTCTCCGGCAGCATATCGATGACACGCGCACCAAGCTCGAGCGTCTCTGGAAGTGTCTCGAGACGCCGGCGGCCGTTGTAAAGAAATTCCACAAGCTTACGGCCTACACGCAGACCACGTTTGACAAACTGTTTGCCGAGCTCGACCGGTGCGAGACGTTGCGGCGGGAAAACTTGAAGCTGTTCATCGAGCGCACCCGGCTGGAGATCGTCGAGTGGTGGGATCGGTGCATGAAATCGGAAGAAGCTCGCACCCGGTTCAGCTCGTTCCAGTCGGACGTGTACTCGGAGGACGTGCTACGGTTGCACGAGCTGGAGTTGATCGAGCTGAAGGATTTTTATCGTAAGAACGAACAACTCTTCGAAATGGTCACCCAACGGCAGGAAATGTGGGACCGGATGCTGGCGCTCGAGAACAAGTCGAACGATCCCAGCCGATACAACAATCGCGGTGGCAAGTTGCTGGAGGAGGAGAAAGAACGTCGACGTATCAGCAATCAGCTGCCGAAGATCGAGGCGAAGCTCCTGGAAGCGTGTCAGCGGTATGAGGAGGAAAACGACGGTTGCAAGTTTATAGTCTTTGGAAAGAGCGTTGAAGAGCTGATTGCGGACCAATGGAAGCAGCGGGAGCAGAGCAAACAGCAGATATCGAGCGCCCGTAAGCAAGCGAACGGCTTGCTCGGTATGTCTACCGTCGGGAGGACACCAGGGCGTGGGGAATCGACCATTAAATCAACCACAATGATGACCGGTAGTAATCGCACTCGTCTTGGAGTCGGTGGCCCCGGATCGGCACTGAAGGCAATGACACCGATTCATGGAGCAGCTTCGGCCACCAAATCGGCCACCTGGATGAAGCGAAAGCTGGCCACCCCTACCAATTCCATCCACGCAAAGCGATCTTTGTTGCGAGAGCTCAATAGCCCTGCACTGAGCACCGCCGGTAACCGGACCGGTTCTAGGCTGCTCATTCCAAAAGCCGCACCGGGGAAGATACCGACCATTAAGGTGTACGACAGCAAGGTTGCCGGTTCAACTGCACAGAAGCGGGTAAGTCAGGGAAACAACGAGACATGGTGTCTTCAGTTAAAGGATTTACATTTCATTTTGTCTTTCTTCAGCGCTCCCGACGCAAATCGCAAACCTCCAAACAGCGCCGTAGTGTGTCGATGTGCAAACCACCATCGGTGACGGTCAGTTCGGCCGATGGAACGCTGCTGCAGGAGTCTGTATGCTACGAAAAAATTGAGGTACGTGTTTGAATCAACACAGTAGATTACTGCGTATGCATTTTGTAAAGATCGTCCCGGAGAAATTAGTCAGATTTCTGTCCGATTTAGCCCTAGTCTGTGTGTACTCTTTAAGGTGATGGAAATAAATTAAACTAACACGAACAACAAAGCTCTTATCGTGCTTCCTCAATATAAAACTAACCCGTTTAAATCCGATGTATTTTCGAGTTACTTTAAAGTATTGTTAACACCGTTTCACTCAGGAGAACAAAATTAAATAAAAGAGTACTTTCAGTTAAGCATCTGTAGTTAAAAGAACTTACGTGTTCTTGAACATACTCTATTTAAAATAATGTTAAACTGTGCGATTAAAAGTGTTAACAATTTAAAATAAAACTGTTTGATTTTTCCTGTTTTTATCACAAAATATTTCTGGCAATCTTCTTATTGTAGGAGTAAAGCAATGTGTTCGTATTTTTCCGATTATTTGTGATTTTATTCTAAAAGCTTCTTCTAACGATAGCTTTGGTAGATCTTGGCAACTCGTACTTATCTGTTCACGCTCTCTTTTATGACAGAACTTTTTCGATAACAATGTGCCAAACCGCTCGTCCGTGGTGGCAGACAAACTCACCGGAACCCGTATGACCCGTTCCCAGCGGAACCGCTTGGAGGTGGAGCTCCTGAACAGCTTTGTCGAAGGGGAAGAGAATATGGAACCACCAGCAACGGTCGTCGCCGCAGCTCCCGGGACACCATCGGCTCATCATGCTGGCGGTGGTGCATTCCATCATGGCATCTCGACGAATTTCTCTCACGTTCCCGCCGCATCCTCGACAATGCTCCGGTCACCGGGTGTCGGACCCCATTCCACATCGATCGCCTCCAGCACGCGCAACGGGCAGAGACGGTTGAAACCGGCCAAGAATTGTCCCATCATATTCTAACATTTACTGTTCATGCCTGAAATGTCTTTAGCAGAGCGAGTCTTTCTCACTTGTGGGACGAATTACCAGGAGGAAAAGGGAAATAATCATCACACGAAAGTGGAATGCAGCGGATGAAGTGAGTGTGGCTGATGCAATGTTTTTCCATTCTCGAACACTTTCGTGCCCTCGAAAAGTACGAAATGCTATTATTTTGTGCGGGTTCCACATCACGTTCCTTATACGAGGTTTTCGCGATTTGGTACCGGCAAAGGTGTGCGGCAAGGGTAGCCGAATTCATTGAAGAGCAATATTCTAGCGCTAATATGAAATAAGCCTAGCAAGCAGACCGTTATTCAACGTGTTCCAACAGAGTTCGTTCGACTTTGGAAAGGATCACTGCGGATTGGTGGTTAAAAAAGAATGCGGTGGTGGGAGTGAAGCATTAGGTTAGTTTTTGTTTCGTTTTTTTTCTTTTATATGAGGATTTAATGCCGATCGAAATGGCTAAGATATTCGTCTGTACAAAAATATGATTAATACTTTTTAAGTGTCCAATGAAAAATTGCGGTTCAAATAAGTTGTTCGTCTTAAAAAAAGAAACATGGTACAAGATAGCGGAGTGTGCTCTCTAAGCGTACGTAGTAAATGTGCTGCGGAAAAACGAAAAATGCTTCTGTGCTAGATCTACTAACGTCTTTTATTCACTTACTTACGCAATGTTGCTAGTGCGCTACGAAAAGGAAATGTTTAATTTAGTAACTAATACAGCCGCAGAATTTATTCAATAAATGTTCAAAAATGTCTAACACGAATTAGAACTTTGTGCATTGTAGATGATGAAAGAAAAGGTGCAGGAATATTTCTTTCCATGCGAATTTTGTTTTGAATTCAGTTCAGCATATAGAAATAAAGTGCAGTTCCCTAAGTATCTTGCTTATGCAGTTAACTGTTTCTCAACTATGAAAGAATTTGCCTGTAAAATAATGCAGAGTAGATATGGTATCAACTTTGAGCTCATTTTATAACAGGGTTTTGTATGGAGTCATTTATTAAACTATTTTGCCTACTTCTTATGATATTGAAAACTTATAGACTATTTTGTGAAATCTCGTCAATACTTATATTTTTTCTGAAATATAATTTTTTTGCTGTTCTTCAACTGTTCTTCGA
The DNA here is from genome assembly GCA_000441895.2 of Anopheles sinensis. Classification (NCBI taxonomy): domain Eukaryota; kingdom Metazoa; phylum Arthropoda; class Insecta; order Diptera; family Culicidae; genus Anopheles; species Anopheles sinensis. The sequence continues at coordinate 3,145,263 of KE525331.1, forward strand.
AAATATTTGAAATATTTGTCAATGGTAAACATGCAAGCAACAAAATGCGATATATTTTCAAGCAAGCGCCGTCAAACTGTCAAACAAACATTTCTCGGTTTTAGTTAGCAAGGGGATATAAACAACATACAGTCGAACCTATCAAAGATGCGATTTTGTTTGACGAAAACCTTCGTAAGATGAGTATTTTTATGTCTTGCATAATTGTCTTAGTTCTCTTGATGAAAGAGCCTGCATTTGTTTAGAGTAAGTACTTAGAGGCTTTACTTTCTATGCCACACTGTGTAATTTGATCAGAAATGACAAACAGTCAAAATTCGACAACGATTCTCAAACGATCACCATTGCATGTCAGTCCGCCGCGTGTCCATCCTAGAGAGGCTCGACTGTACGTATAAACGGCAGGAGTTCCGTATCAATCAAAGTAGTGCTGATGATATGCTGAACGGTTTTTCGCATCGCGTACACGCAAAATTTACGACCGGGCGTCCAGCAACAGCATTACCAGTGGCAGAAACGGTGGCAGTGATAGTACACGAAGAGGTCGAGCCCGTAACCCCGCAGGTTTATCGTCGAACAAATTGGCCGCAAATCGGTAGCGTGCAATAAGTCGCCATCCACATAATTATTGTGGCTGGCGTGCAAAACACGGCTGGGACTGGTGAGTACGGCCAAAGGAAAAGGGTTGTTCTCGTTCTGCTGCGATGCAATTTACCTCTTTGATGCTGGGTTTACTTTCTGCAGTCATGGCAATTCAGTGCGATTATTAGAACTTCAATAACCAATCGTTCGTCCAAGCTAAACCAAAATCGCAGCATCCATTTGCAGATAGTAAATTGGTTTCCATGGGGAAAGACGGTTCTCGATCGCTATCTCCTCGAAGGGCAATTGTATAGTTCTTCAGACTTTGATTAATCCCATTTGCGATAGTGAGTTTGCAGGCCAAGGTTTCGGAATCTTTAGAAAAACAAAACATATACAAACGATTGGGAGTTAGCAGCAAAAGTGTTAAAGTCGGTTTGTTGTGTTTTCTTTATTTTCACTTCATTGCAGAATCGTTACTATTCCCGTATACCCATCACACGGTCACTGCTTTATGCGCTGTATGCGGTAAACAGGTAAGTGAACGCAATTGAGAACTGCGAATTTTATATAAACGTGCGATAGTGAAGATTAACTTTTTTACTAATTGAGGAACAAAAACAATATTCTGACAGCGAACCGTTGATTGTTAATTTAAGGCCGGCAGGGGGATGGATTTTTCCCCGTTGTAGTGGAGTGTATGGGGTGATTTGGGGGTCCTGTCCAGTGCCAGAAAAGAACGCGTAGTAGATGGATTACCGAACAGAAAGAGAAACAGAGAGTGTTATGCGAGTGTCCCGAATGCTACAAGGCACAAATGTCAGGAACTGTTTACAGTCAATTTCTGCGCCGTCGTACCAAAAGAAAGGAGAAATTTCGGTACGTTTTTTTAGTAGCCGAATGCAGAACCGTTCTACCCTAAAGGATAATCCCAGGAGCCCACGAATGGTGCGGCGACTATCGAGCAAACATTCTGCCGGGTCGATGACATCATGTTCGATCGCGCATTTTTATGGGCTCGTTGCTTGAATCGGGAAGAGAGTTTGAACATTAGCGACCCTTTTATCGGTTACTCAACCACTTATCAGCTGATCGTTGGGTTTGTGTTTGGAAAAGGGGTTCGGCAAACATATGTTACTTGTTTCTTGTAATCAACAAAAATTTCATTTAAATTTCTCCGCAGTCCGGTTGCTGGTTCACCGTGTGGCCAACTTTGATTATCTCGTTAAGGGGGTCAGTTTTCCCAGTGACAGTTTTCCCACGCCAGCATCTGCTGTCAGACGGTGGAAAATCAACCCGAATTGCCAACAAGGATCAACAGAGAGTGAGAGAGACCAAGAGAAGAAAAGTCTGACCAGTGGGAAAATTGCGTTGGAGAGCAAGTGATTCTCTGCCAGCCGAAAAGGGACAAACGTTTTCCATCTAGCAAGGGCCACCGAGCCATCGATCGGCCGGGTGGGTGAGAAGGAGAACCAAATAGGTGCCCAAATATCTGTTTTCCTCGTATTTCGCTCTGAGTACGCTGAGTTTGTGCGAAGGAAAACCGATTCTTTTCTTCTTCTTTCCTTCCACTTCATCTCCTGGCGAACGCCTCGGCGAGTGTGAAAATTTTGTTGTGTTGTGTAAGTTCACCGTTGTCCGTGCGGATATGCTGAAGTGTAACAAAATTCGCTCTTTTCGTCGCTGTACGATAGAAATTGTTACGGTTTAACAAGTTTGTGGTATGTTGCTAATGGTTCCGTTTTTGCTTTCGCTGTTTTACCTAGCGTTTCACGGACTATTGGTTCGGGAAGTAAACTTGTAGTGTGGTGCATATAAAACACATCCATTCGACAGGCTAGTTTCTGTCTGTACTCTCCTTTCCATCGATCATTGGGAGTGAGTTGACAAATTTTCCACCGAAAGGATGCCATCAACTTTGTTTAAAATTGTTATTGGCTATTAACAGTTTTTAGATGAAATCCTTATAAAATATAAGCCTATTTTTATGTATCCAATTGGACTAAATATACCCCTATAGTGTCTGGTGTATTAATTGCAGATAGAAACAGGTTCCTTGTGCATCTTGTTTCAAAGCAGTTGGAAAGAAGCTAAATTAATGTTCCCCTCGTCAATACGCTAAGGTGACCTAGAAGACGGCAAAGGCAAAAGCATAAAAATATAGATTTTCTTCCACCGTGTAACAACCGAGGGCGCATACAAGGGTTGATTCTGTTCGTTTTTGTTTGTCATTGAGGGCAAGGAAAACAAATCAATCCACCGTACACACCACACGGCCAGCCGTTTTCCTTCGCTGTGTTACGCATCTCACATCTTACGTTAACTTTATTTCATAATTTTTATTTTTACTTTTCCACAGAAACACTGGCATGCTCTGTGTGGCCGGGGTCGGCACGGGAAGATTGTTGTAGTCTGTTTTGACAAAAACCGAGAACCCCGCGTGATGTGAGAAGTGGCCCCGCAGTGTGTCACCAGCCACCGTGTTCGTGTGTGTGTGTGTGTGTGCGTGTATGTTTCCGTACGAAATAAATCCTTTTTCCGTGCCGTGAAAAGTGCCGTCACAAAGTCAGTCGCACCAGCTGATTTTCCGCGTGTGTGGAAAACAGATCGTGGCAAGGAAAAGTCAGTTCCCCAACAACCTTCGCTAGCGTGCGTGAAGTCGATTAGTAGTAGGAGGAAAAAAGTGTCCTCCCTGGTGTCCGCATCGATGATTTGCGTTACATAAAAGGTGAAGAGCACATACACACACCCATCCACATAGGAAGTGAGAATATCCTCTTGGCGAGCAACAGCTGTTGCGATGAAGTGAGCCGTGTTTAAAGTGAGCAGGTGACCCTTGTCGAAAGTGGTTCGTTTTGTCCTGCGTTCCGTTTGGTGTGCCCCATAGTGCTGGTAGTGTGCTTTGTGTAGGGAATCTTGGTCCAGGTCCTTTGGAATGTATCGTTCGTACTAGTGAGAGTGTTGAGCAAGGAAGCAGCAGAGGAAAAACACACAGCATACAGGAATTCCACCTAGAGTATCGAGCTCTAGATTCGAAAGGGTGTCACCAGTGAATTGCGGATATACAGGAACGAAAGGACAGCGGAAAGGATAGTTCTGGCTTCCTTTTTCGCACGCTTTTCAGCAACACGTCTTTGAGTTGCGAAGAGGTCACATCCACGGTAGTGAACAAGTGAAGAAAATTACACCGTCGGATATCCGGAGGTACCGGAAGCTGTTGTGTGAGTTGTGAGTCAGCGAGGACTTGTCCGCTGATCCTCGGTCGGTGTTTACCACGAGAGCATTTCCTTCACCGTCGTCGTCGTCGTTGTTGTAACCGCCGCCCGCAGCCGGTAAAGCCGTCAAACTGGAGCGACTCCCAGAATATCTGCGCGACACGGTAGACTGGTTTATGGGGTAAGTTTACATACATCTTCAAGTATTTAAACTATTTTATTTATAATTTATTTTACCATTTTTATTGAAAGAGAAAACTTGTCGTATTTTCATTGGCACTGCTCCTCTGGTCTCGTCGCTTTTCTTCGTAACGATTCAGAACATGGTGTTAAAACCTTCATGTTTTCCAGTAGCCCAAGGTATCCCAGTTCTTACAACCTTCCAACACTGTAGTGCCAACTCTGGTGCTATTTTTACTCCGTACTTGACCTCTGCGGCAGGAGTGTCTTCCCGCGGGGGAAAACATAAACGACTTAGAAGTGCACCTTTTTGGAGAGGCATCTTTCCGTTCGCTGTAACCATCAATACCTCTCCCGGAGAAGCAGGAAACCACTTGACAACATTAGGTACTGGAAGATTTTCCACGAAGGAGAAAAGAATCTAAACGCTTTTCTTAGTGACCTCGCACGGAGGCAAAAACTACTAAACATACAGGCGGAAAGGACATGTTGGTTATTCGGTCCCACGCGCTCGCTCTCGACGTGGAAATGTGTATTGATTTTCACTTTAATCTATTTCGAGCGATGGTATGATGTCATAGAAAAAAACGACCCCACTTTTAATATCGGTACTTTTGGTTTTGCAAAGGCTAGCTTTCGTGCTGAAAACTTTCTAAAAATCATGGGAAACAACCCTTCGTTGTTTGATGTTTGTTTGGCATCAATCAAAGCAAAAACATGCACATTTCCGCCATTCAATCAGAGACCTCGGAAGGCAACTTACGAGCTAACGAAAAAATAATCTGTTACCCACTGTGGTGGGGGGTTGGGGGTGGCGAGACGGAACTGTTTGCGGTACGAAACGGAACTGGATTCGACCGTGTTACAGTTCGCATTATGTACGCCGATGTGGCCACCTTGCCCAAAAGTATGTGCGCCACATACTGCGCGCCCCAAATATGGTAATGTTGCGGGGGGAAAAAGGCTGGCCAACCTTTCGCGGCGGGTTGATATCGCACTGACTGTGTGTGTGTGGTTTTCCTATTCGAAGAGGCAAAAACAGCAAGAAGTAAAAATTGACGAGTAACGAAGGGGAAAAAAACAAGCGAACCTTAAGAAAATTAAACTCCATAGCAAAGTTCACAAGAAAAGAGGGGGAGGGTGCGTGTGTGGTTGAGGTGGAAATCAAAAAGAAAATTGGACTTCTTTTCCGGCACCCCTTCAGACACGGCGACTTGTTGTGCTGCTGTGTGGGTAATAGTTTGCACCACCTCCTCCTCCTTCCTGACGTTACTATGTATTGGTCAGCTTTCCGGGATGGAAAGTCGTTGGCATGGAGGTGGAAAAGCCCGTACTGGAAAATGTATGCCCTACGACGCAGCACGCCCTGGTGTGTCGAACGTAGACCAAATTGGATTTTCTATCAATTTTCCTTCGAATAGAGATGAAAAAGCTACCTAAAACGAATGTTTTGTACAAACCAAGAGAGTTTTAGATGCTGCTGAACAGCATAAAATAAATTCCCTTCATTTTATAATAACAAATCATATTTATTATCTATGTTTATTTGATAAATATATTAAATCATATCAGAATTAAGGCATGCTATCGCTATCGAAAGGCAATTTTTTACGTCGTTTTTTTTAGATTGATCACTCATATCAATAAAACGTATGCGTCCTTATCTTACACCCCAATCCCCCATCCGCCAACTGGGTGAATGTGTGCAATATCATAAATTTGGATGGTCAATTGATTTGAGCTGTGACCAGTATTTACCACTTGACATGTTACTCACCGCAACGACCTGTAGGAGGAGTCGAACACATCCACTAGGAATGGTGGGTAAATAGAAAGGAAAAAAATAACCTGAATAGAGCCATTAGTTTTCCCCCCGATTCCGCCCGTGCGTCAAGGGCAAGAAGTCGTACAACGCCGGATGCTCGCCAACGTATGCTTCGGTGTTGCCGGGCATTAGTGCAGCACTGCTAGTGGCGCCTTGAAACGTGAACATCCGTTAGTATCTCATTAGTATGGTTTGGCGAAGGAGAAAAGCGACACCACACACGCTCACAAAAGGTTTTTAGCTGTATGTGTGTGTTACACACATCGGAAAACTGATAACAAACGAGGGAAAACCGATCCAAATGGTGAAGAAGCAATAGGAACTACATGATGGAAAGTGAGCTTACATACACAAAGACCGGCAGAGAAACCTTAGCATGATGGATCGTTGCAAATTGAGTCAAACAAAAAATAATAAAAACATACGATGGGGACAGCTGTTGTGTGGAACCTTCGGCCCAAGGTGACACGTGGGTGACTTGATTGTGTCATGGCAAAAAGGTGACGAAAGGTGTTGCCGCACAAGGGACTTTGATTGTAAACTGTCCGGCTACAGTGACGCACGAATAAAAATTAGCAACTCGAAATACAGAGATGACAGGCAGATCAAATAAACGTTCAATCATGGCAATACTTGCCAAAATCAGAAAATGTTGAAATCCCAGATGTTTTGTTCATGAAAGGTGTAAACTATGGGTGGGCAAAGATTGTTAAATGTTAACTAAATTAGAATATAATGCATTTAGGCTACACTGTTTTATATTTTAAAGGTCAAGATCAATATTTTATGTGTTTTTTTGTACGCCGCTCCTTCCGTCGGACTTGTGATGAGCGATCCTTGTAATCTAATTCCAAATTCCCCTGCCGCGTTTGTCAACCAATTGTTTCACGATCACGTAGTAAACAAACTAAGCTTACATGTATTGTGGTCTATGAGACCAATGCAATGGTCTATGACCAAGACCATACATTGGTCTATCAGTAATTTGGCCGTTCTGTTTGAAATATGCCTCAAAAATAAATTGCAGTCAAAATATATTCAGTATTTTCCAAGTTTTCCATGTACTACCACCACTATAGGAACATGATATCACCACTATAGAAACCATATCGCTATTAAAGGAACAACCGGTTAGAAAGAAATTAAGGCTTTTTTTCGTGTGTTGTTCATGATAAACAGTGAAAATTAATGTTTTACTCAAGAATAATGGTGTTTCGATCACAATTGGTATAAAAAGGTAAAATATTATGTGATTGAGACTTATAAATTGCATGATATTGTTAGTTACATTACGAAGTGCGCAACTATTGATACAGTTACCCTATAAACATTCGTTTTGTTTAAAATTTTGATCGATATTTATCAATCGCAAATATTAATTAATTGGTCATTTTCTAAAATGTGGTTTTATAATCTCTCTTTGCTCGCAAATACCGGCGTTTTTGGCGAACAATGTTTATCTTTCCTGCAACACTTCTCAAAGGTTCTTGAGAAATTGCGAATGAATTGCGTAGAATGCGTGAGCTTGTACTTGGTTTGTATACATAGATAACGCATAACCATGTGATAACAATATGACAAGCCAACAAGACACTAAGGGAAGATAAACTCTGCCAGCTCGTACTAGCGATAATGGTATTTGCAATCACGATACGAGAACGTGTAGCGAATTTTTGTGGTCTTGCAAATAAATACTATATCCGTAATGAACAGATACTCTAAATAAATTGTAGATTTTGGAAGATTTTTTGATTTAGAATCCTTCATTTTATCAAAATATTGTTTGTGTAGTGCAACAACCCAACGGGGATCGTTACATATTTTATGTATTATGTCTATTTAAATGTGAATGATGAGTGATTAAAAAAAGATTTTGGTTATACAACTTAAGTTTAATTTGAACTTGGTTTCTACAACTCCAGATAAAAATTTAGTGAATATGCATATTTCCTTTTTGCTGGGCACTGAAAACGGTAGCGTACTGTATCGCTAGCACCGGTACCTTCTAATAATACCTGGTCCAGCTAGGCGTTGGATGGCACGGACAAATAGGCTTTCCTGCACTGTCAGTACCGCCACTCACACTGACTACCGAGTGGCCCCAAAAACACGATGTAGTGGTTGCCGCACGTGCGTACATGGAGCCCTCGGGTATGATCAGCTTGCACCGGAGTTTCGCCTTCCTGCCAGCCAGCTTGCAGGCCTCACCCAAGAGTCGGTTGTTTGCGTTCGTTCGCTTCGGTTGCTTCGCGGCGTGGCCCAAATGGCACACATTTTCCACACGATAATGGTACGCGAATCGTAGTCGCTGCTGCTGCGAGATCGAGCGCCGCCAAAACGCAACCGCATCTCCATTGTTGCGCAGCTCCGGAGCCTCGCGGTACGCAGGGTAAGGCTCTAGCGTAGGCTCCACCGTAGTAGTGACGTTTGCTGCACGTGTGGCCGGAGGTGCGGAGTTTTGGGTGGAGGAAGGTGGAAAAACTTTCGCGCGAGAAGACCCTCATGGCCTTCGGAGTGCAACGGACCGGAGTGAGACTGGAGTGACCGTAAGACGGGGGTTGTGGGAGGCAGACGATTACAGCGGGCACCGGAACGCGCCGTGGCAGAAAGTTTGGGCCAGTTCGTGGGTGGTTGCTGGTGGTGGCCAGTGAGCTTGTTGCTATCCTCGAAGCGTGGTGCGTCTCCATTGTGTGTTATTCCTTCGTTCGTTTGTCGGAAGTCGAAGATCACATCAGCTTCGTGATCTTCCCGATCAGTGATAAAGGGATTACAAGTCTAAAGTGTATTAGGGATCCACAAACTTAAAGGCTGTGGCTCTTGGATCTTGGAATTTAAGGGATTCTTGATCTTCGGGAAATTGTGTTTAGGAGATCTACTGAGATTTCATATTACCTGAAGTTCAGGACCCAAAGGGACTCTTATGTTCCAAATCAGTCGCCTCCTTCATCATACTCTGCAGACAGTTTTAAATAAAACTGGAGAAACTGAGCATCTCTAGTAGATCTCCCGTGTTTGCTCTGGAAGATCCCACTCGGCATTGATAATGACAGCAGCCCGTCGACAGAGGCAGAAGCGCACCGGCCGTGTGTTAGTGTACGCTAAGTGATAAAAAACGATGGTTCGCTTTCCCCGCGCTCGGTATCTCCATCCATTCCCGGACCCCTGGCTGCGTCTGCTCCCATTTCCTTTATCTTTACAACGAACCACTCGCGCTACGTCGTTTCGAGTTTGACACAGTTTGCTGCACACCTCAAACAACACCATAGGCTCCCGCCATAGGCCACAACCACGTCCACAGTGTATGTTGTAATGCACAGTGGCGAACGGTGTGTTGTAGTTCCTCGACACCGTTTGGTAGTATATATCGTCGCTCCTCGGGTTCAGTCTGTTCAAATAATGTCATATAGAGCTTACGCTAGATGACACATAGTCTATCGAACAGCCCAGCAAGGGTGAGATGGTGGTCGCTGGGACGGTACGAGGATCAGTGCACATACTGCTTGCCATAGGAGACGACCTCCATCGCCATCGGGGTGGTACGATTGTATTGCGCTTGTGTCCTGCTGTCTCCGATATCACGAGCCTCTCCTTCGATTGTGACGTTTGAAGTGGAGTTGTTTTCCACCCAACAACCGATTGCGTAGGGTTAGTGTCTAACATCTGCGACTCGGATATACAAACACTAGTGCCCACGATTGGGAGCGTTCGCTGAAAATTCTTGTCGAAGGGGAATTCACCCCGCGTCGGTGGGAACGATAGATAATAATAATGTGAAATTTATCACCATACACAATGCAACAGGGAGGGAGTGTGTGCTAATGTGAGGATCATTACTCCACGGTTCGTTCGTACGGTTTGTTCGTTCGTTCAGTTGCCGGTCGCGAATCTCTGAAAGGCCGCCATTTGTGTTCCTATGTGACGTGTTATCCGAGTGTGTTTATCTCGTTTTTTGAGACCCATTTTGCATGGGAATGAAAGAAAAAAGGTTGTGTACTGTTTGAATTCACCTTGAATTCACTTTATTGTGGTTCCCTATAAAAAACACGACATTTTAACGTCCGAGAACCGGATCTAGAGGCACCAAGTAGTCCTCCAGCGCACGATTCTGTGGTCCGTGCCGGATTATGGACGGTGGTGTCAGTAGTAGCCGCTTCACCAAGATGTGGACCACCGCTGTCCTGAACGCCATCACGAGCCGGGCGACGTCCGCCTCGAAGAATCTCTCGGTGCGCTACTCGTCCATTCCGAGCAATGACGGGGCCGCCTCGTCCGCGTCCGCCAGCAACCTGAGCAAAATAATGGGAGGCTCCGGCATCATTCTGCCGCTGGATGTCGAGGAAACGGTGACGTGCTTTTGCAGGTTAGTAGCGTGCAGTTTGGACAAATGAGAAAGTCAATTCGAAGGCGAGTAGCTTCTCACAGTGATTACGATGTACTTTGATCCAAAATAATATTTGAGGCATTTGTTCAGTGTGATGTTTGTCCTTTTGAAGGATTATTATAATTCTTATGAATATTATTGTACTCTATCAGTATGTCACGACTGCAACCATAACTTTACGAGGATATCACTAACTCCTGTAGAAGAAAAGTTAGTCCCTATTGTGAATTATAGATGTTTATGCAGAACTTAACTGAACTTGTTTCAAAACCCAGACTTCTTATATCGGCATCGGGATCCGAACTTTTTCCCTAATGATTCCCTGAATATCTGGTTTCCGAAATATGAGCTTCTTCGTAATTGCAGTCAGAATCTTATTCTTTTCTTAGCATCAACTTTTCAAGTATATTAGACAGAACGTGTAGTGTGGGAGAACACGTTTTTCATGAGGTATTATGGCTTATCAGTATTTGAGGAAATCAGGAAGATATTCTATTTCTGTGCTTCTAATAAATTTCATATAGCTTAGATACGTTTTCCTGTGGTATAAGAAGGTGTTAACGAAAAGCTGTGTTTACCACAAACTTCTAAGACATATATTTCTCCATGGTTAAGCTGCTTTTTGTAACGAACCTCAAAAAGGATGACCTAAAAAAGGTTGTTTTAGTCGAAACTATATTGGAGAAATGGCAATATGGCTTCTTTTTCTATAAAATGTATCACCAAAATACAATTACCGCTTTCAGAAGGATATCAACAACCTGTTTTACCATTTGGCTTTAATTTGTCACAGTCAAATGTGTTAATTTTTCGCTTTGGCTGAAACACCAGGCATAAAAATAACTTTTACAAATTTTGCACAAAATCTAATTAGTTGCCTGGCACTCAAAGATTAACCGCGAGCACTTGTTTGTGGTAGTGTTGCTTACCGTAGGAAAAATGTAGATACCCCAAAAGGTTTGATGATAGGGAAAACTGTGCCTCCTTGCGTTTGGAGATACCTGGATGGGACGTGAAATCGGAAGGCGTGCGTGATTATAGTAAATATTAGGTTGGCTTTTATTATGTTTTTCCTCTCGCACTATTTTTCACTGAAGCCACACATTCGACCAAAACCCCGGCAGTGGAAGGGGAAAAAAGACATTCCGGGAGACTGGAGGAATAGTGACACCTCCCTCCCCCACTTCGGCGTGCGGTTTTCCCGTGAGGGTTTTATTAGCGCCGGAAAACACAAACAAAAAAGGAAAAACTCATAGACTACGAACGTGCTATTTTGCGCACTTTGTTGTCTATGGCCTGTGTGTGTGTGTGTGTACCAAGCACGACGGTGGTGTAAATTGGGCAGCAACGTCAGGAGGGGACAAAGAAACTGCATGTTAGTTGCTCTCGCTCCCTTAACGTGCCCACGTGTCATTATCATCATCCCCCGGTGAGTCATTTTTCGCGGTTGACCACTTCCGGGAAGGTTTCGACGGTAATGCAATTTGATTTGGTGAGGGTGTTTCCTTTTTGCGTTGTTGGTTTAAATTACTCCTGATTGAATATTGTGAGTTTGTGGAATATCTATATTTATTGTTGCATAATGCTATGACGCATTTGTTTTCATTATTGCTTGGATAAGTTTATAATTTCCTTCCCAAGCTATTCTTTTTGTTTGAGCAAATTTTCTCTTCCTTACGTTTGCTTCTAGTGTTTATACTGTTTGCGATTTGGAGAACAGAAACAAACCATTCGCGTGTTCTTGTACGTTTGCTAATTGATTTAGCTGCTAGCCATTGCATTTTTCAAGGACGACATGAACTGGCTTCGACCTGGACCTGGACATCATGTGTCACGTGACGATATTGTCGTGTGGGAGACACTATGCGTTGTATTTTTTTGTGTAATTAGTAAGAAAGGAACTTACTTTAATTATACTTGTTTCTTTGTACTTCAAATACCACAAATGTTATAAACTAAAATTAATAAAAAACTGTTAATTAATATTAATACTGATTTTGAACTTAGTCTTCCTTTTCTCAAGTACATCAAAACACAAAGAAAAGGGTTTACTAGCTACCAAAATGGCTACCATACAAGTGTCCGCTTTGTCTTGCTGGAAGACACTCAAAAGTCGACCCGGTCCAGCCGGGGTCCCTTCGTCAGTCAGGGTTCTACTACTTGATGGAAGGCTTCTTTTTGCCCATTCCATTTGTTCTCGTTTGCGTCATCAACATTTTCCAGCTTCATTCACCTTGGAGACAAGCCTTTTTCACGTAACTCCCGACATTGAAATTATCGTAGCTATATTGACCAAAAAGGTTCAGCTTTATCTTTGCGCTTTGAGTTAAATGGTTTGAATTATGATGGGACATTTTCAGCAAACCCTCGTTACTACAATGTCCTCAGGAAACAAAATGCGACGAGTACTCTGCCCTCAAAATGGTCAATCATATTCGGTTGACTCATTTTCACTCATGCAGAACGGGTTTCATGAGGAAGTAAATCTGGTACGCGTGTAGCTTGATGATGATAACAGAATTTCAAGTGGGAACCTTTTTTTCCTCCCAAAAATAACTGTAATAATCGTGTGGTGAACCAATCAACACGAGAAGTACCGTTCAATTGTTTTTACGGAAAAGCGGAAAAAAGATGGCGGAATGATTTTGGCAAATCCGAAAGAAAAACATTGCAGCATTCATCCGGTTACGCAAAGGTAAAAAAACCCGTTCCTTGCTCGCTGGTACAAGCAATAGGTGTAATGCTAATAATAATGAGAGGAGGATACGTTGGTGAAATGGCGTGGATGGCGTGGATGGAGCGTCCAACTACGCCTGCAATCAGATGGAGACGTGCATCGTAGCACACGTCCTCGTTGTTTTTCGGTCATCCCACGTAACCTCCCGAGCATGCTAAAACCGTTGCTCAGGGAATGTTATGAATGATTTATAACAAATGTTTCGCATGCTCTAGTTCTTTTACTCGTCATACAACTTCTGTGTCTTGTGCGGTTTAGCTTGTTAAGCGTATTTTTCTTGAATAAAACTATCGATATAGAGAAGAGTAATTTAAAAACGGTTATATAAATGATTGTATGTTTGGGTTTAATATTATTATTAATATTAATATTACCGTTTTCTGGTTTGGGTATAAAATTAATGTGAATACCATACAATTCTTAATTTATTGTGTTTTTATTTCAACACAATAAATCATGTGCACTTTTAAAAAACGTTAATATTGCCGAGAATTTCATGGGAGCAATGTCTTATCCTTTTTATTAGCTCTGCTAAAAATCTTCACCACACTATGGGGCGTTTTTGTGTGTGTGTTTTTATATGAGGTCATTGTCTTGGCTGGCGTTTGTTCGTTCCACAATAGACCAAACAAACGCAAGAAATCTTCCGCCTAACGCGCTATCGCGGAGAAGTGTAGGAGTATGACTTTACTTTTTTCTTCCATATTCTTTTACTACCGGTCAGATTTGTTTTAAAAATATTTGCATTAGCGTGCAAAATGTGCCGACAAAGGCTAGGGAGCCAAATGGATTAACAGAGAAAAAAACCGAAACGAAACCCAACAACATAGATCGAAGAACAATATGGCCAGCAGCTGGTTCAGCAGCAGCCGGGGGGCGTTAGTTTCCCGAAAAAGAAAACAGAATAAATGTACATTAAACTTTGAAATATAAAACCAGACTTAAATAGCACGACTTACACCATAGCACTTTTGGCGTTTGGAAAATGATTTGTTTTCGAATAGTGCTAATTACTCCAAAAAGTACTTAATTGAAAATTGTTCACTAGTTCACATTCAAAGAGTGTTTATTTACTTTCATCTTATGATAAAAAATTGAAATTTTTTGCCGTCTTTGTTGTTGGATTGAGCTAGTCGTAAAAGTCGCTTATTGAATTGCGACATTCGATTGCGTCAAATCTACGTTTTCAGCGATTTGCGTTAGCTACGGCGTCCATTGCTTTGATATTAACCAGATGGGTACCGAAGACTTTATATTACATCAGAATCATCCAGCAGATTCCGTTCGCAACGCTTGCCGGTAGAACATGAGCATTATTGGCGTATGGAAGTAGAACTGATTACGTAACTCCAAACGTTTGGAATCATGTGATGTGCTCCTTCCTTTCTGGATTTGTTTTCCTTTTACTCTGAAGTTTATTTTACCAAATATTACTTGAAACTATCAATATGTAGAAGTTTGAAAGTATGCAAAACATTCGCACTGAGCTGTTTCAAGCATTTAAGCCTCACTCCCTTTCGTGGGTCATTTGCATTACGATAAATTAATTTGTCATCACCCGCCACCCTAACGAGGGGCAATTTTTGCCCATTACCATTAAATCGCGACAATTTTGTGTAATGATAGCGGATAAATCCGCGAGCAAAAGCAGACGGGTTGAAATGACCCCCCGTTGGTGTTGTCTCCAAATTGCCGGAGTGTTTTTTTCCCTTCACAAAAAATAAGATGTCAGAGGATGATATTTTTTTTTTAAAGAAAATATCACAATTGTTTGGCCGAGTGTGTTTGTGTGTGTTAGAATGTTGACAAAATTTAACTTTTTTATTTTTGGAACATTACGGATTCCAGAGAAAGGCTTTATCGTAATTTTATTTTTTGATGATGGTCATTGAATTTTTGAAACATTGGGATTTGATTTGTTCGTGATTTTATTTTCCAAGTGGAGGTCTCTGCATAAAAGTGTCTTGTTCTGAGTGGTAATGGAACAAACATTTTGGCGGAAAGAAAAATCCGCAAGACAGTTAAATGAGTCGTCCGGTCTTACGTCAACCCATATCGCTTTTCTTCAGCTCTCTGCTGGTGTGCGCAGACCCGTCGGGTTGGAATGCTTGACGTCGTAATTTTCCATGTCCACATCGCGTACGAAACCGAACACACGTTCTCGGTCGCAAAGTGCCGGATGCTTTTGGGGTGGGAGGAGGGGCACAAAAATGCATTTCTATGGCCCTTTTTCGCTCTGCGATAAAACATCCACGGTGTGTATGTGTGGCTAAAATTAGACTGGCCTTCCGTTCCGATCCTTGCTTTGCCACGACGTGCGCCGCCGAAAGGAAGCGAACGTCGGATCTGTGGCGGGTGCCGTGGCGGGAGAGCAAAATAATCGATATGGCGACACTAAAAATAAGACGCAATCACGCAGTTTTTCCATGCCACTTCTTGCGTTTTCCTCTGTTTAGTTTTATGGATTTACTGCTCTTATTTTCATGTTTTGCATTCCATGGTTTTGAGTATATTTTTTCATCGATATCGTAAAATTCTTTCCAGTGATTGTTTTTTCCTAATTTAAAGAAACCCAAGGAATCACATAATTACTTTATTGAAGTTTTTTTACAATTGCTTTGAATAGAAAACAAAAGATTTTTAAATTTCCACAGTATCGTGTAAGTTACAATGTTTCTAAAACAAATTAAATGATTCTTTCACGTAATTCAGGACTAAAAGTTTAAAAACAAATTCAATTACTATGACTGGGGATTTTTTGTGCTATAGAAAAACGGCTGATAATTTCATAAACAAATTTGAAATGAAAAATTTAATACAATTTTTAATACATGTTTTGAATGGTTTTATATACCCAAAACTATGATTCAAGTTTTTTGTTTTAATTAATTTATTCATATTATTGATGTATTTTTGACTAGTTTTCTCTGTGTGAAACGTGTTTTTCAAAAATCTCATGTCTCTTTATAACCTTTTTATTACCAGATCGTGCTTGTTCATTGAACCATTTTTTACAAGCGAAAAAATCTTCCCAGATAAGAACACATTTAGAATGTGACACTATGGTCATTGATTATAACTTCATCACCCAAAGATGGCATCTGTAGATACTTGTCAGATAATTTACAATTCTATAACTGACTAATAAGACACGATAATGCATAACACCTGACTATCAGTAATGTATACTATCGTTACTTCGTAACATGTCACAATTTACTATATGAAGCTATACGAAGGACTATTCCAATAGAGGGACAAGGAAGTAATAAACTATATGCCGTATATCTATTTGAGTTAGTGCGCTGGCAACTAATGACACTGGTCAATAGACACACTAACTCATAATTACACGAATCATTTGCAAGAAATGGGTTCACACGTGTCTAGATTGGACCATTTCGTTTCAGTATCCTCCATAAAAGCATTTGGTCAATTTTTCATCCATAGAGAAGAGAGACTTATCCATCCTCTGGTCATCGTCATGAACTTTGGGGGGAGGTCCACAAAAAGTATCATCTGGCTAGAGAGCTGCTCGATCGGGTAACGGCTGGACGTAAATCACCCGGCCAAACAAAGCCTAGGCCCGACCGGTCGGGGCACCGGTACTCGTTAAAAAGTCATAAAAATAAATATCACATCCCCCAGCGCCGTGAAACTCCAAGCTGCTGCATCGTGTTGTGCGCATTATCTAGCGCTTGGACCTCTTCCTGGACCTTGCATAAATAGAGTATGGGCCGTTAGTTCATGATTACAAACACCTCCACCTGCAACGACATGTATCCAAAGGATGTTAGTTTCAACACTGTGGGCCGTTTATTGCCACAAAACCTCGGTAATCATTGGTTGGGGATGGATGAAAAGCCACGGAAATGACGAAGTTTGATGGGTTTATGTGACGAGAAAATTAATTTAATTCAACTCTCATATCGAGAGCTAGGATGGCATGTGCATTGAAGAGTATTTAATAAAAAGAAACATCTACAGGAATATACGGTCACAAAAGGTCTAAAACGATACTTAGGTCACAAGGGAGCAAGTATTTCATCCATGAGTAGAAGGTTAGAACGATTACTCCTGACCTCCTTATGCCGGAGTTAGTTGGAGCTCACTAATATTTTTTTTGAAGGTTAACATGGCGTCCACTTCTTTTAACAAACATACGAACTGGGAAAAAGGTCACCTCGTGGAGTATGGTATAATTTTATCGTATGCTTCTTACCAGCCCAAAACCAGCTACATTCTTGGCGAAAAGTTATGGTATATTTAAGTAAAAGATAAATCTACATGTAGTTACACCTTTTGGAGTTCAAGGACCAAGTAGGGATGCTGTTTTACTGGAGTTGCTGTTTGTCCTTCAATTTTATGAATATGTTTAGTTGAATTTATTGTCGATTAATCTAATGATCCACTTGTTTATACCAGAAGTGTTTAACTATGTACTGATGTTCTTCGAGCAGAAAAGTACTGCAAAATTTTGTTCTCTTATTTTCGTCTTTCTTAGTATTCTCTAATATAAATTTGATGCTTAAAACTCTCCGCAATGGTGCGTGTTTCCTTGTTTTGGAAGGTAGAATTTTCCGCCAGAACATTACATCATTTTCACGTTTTCCAACGGCGTCATACCATCGCATCTGGTGGTCGCAGAAAGGCAGGGGATGGCTGCCCGTGTGTTTAGGGTTGCCCGACATGCGGCGATGATGCCATTGATTGCATACTGTGTTTATTGAATTTCAAGACGTGGCACCGTGTTAATGGTTGTTGATTTTTTTTCTTTCTTTCTTTATCGCTTGACGGTATGAAATGAAAAGGTACAAAAGAAAAGTTTTGTTGGGTAAAACTAAATCAACGAAATTTGCACGGCATGTTTTACTGCCAATTAAAATAAAAGTAAACATCATAACCGTGGGCGAAATGGTTATTTTTATTGCACTTGATATTAATTAACTCGTTGCACTTTTTCTTGTTTCATCGTTACTTAGAGCTTGTTTGAGATAAACCTACACTCTATCAGACTCTTTTCAGGATGTTTCATAGCGTTTATAAAAATAGGTTCTTTTATGGCGTCATAGTAAAACTGCAAAAATTGTTTTCATTATTTTTGAAAACATTGAATGCTTGAGGCAAGTCGAATTTCCATCAGCGCGGCCAGTCTCGGTTATGATCGAATGTTCGGCGCTGTTGAAGGAGCCGATTGTTTTGCTAGGGAAATTAGATTCGTCCTAATCAAAACACTGACCAATTAGCTGCCGGAGGGAAAACGAACGAAGTTGCACAAAAACTTTGCCGCTACTTCGAAGAAAAACATCCCTCCCCGGGCGAGAGCGGGATGGAAAATGCGTACCCGCGCACACCCGCATCGGCTGTCATTACGGTAACCTTGAAAAATCGATCGCGCGTGCTCTCCTCTGGCGCCTCAGGGACTATCCCTGTAAAAAAGGAACGGATGTGGCACAGTGTCGTGAAAGATATTTGCATAAATAAAAGTCGTCTGAAGAGAGATTCTCGGTGGAATAAATGGAGAAGCCAATTCGAAAGCTTTATTTGCGTTGAATAATTGACAACTTATCTTTTAGCATTATCATAATAATTACCGCAAAAGAAAATACTGTATTGTGTCTTTTGAAAGGTTTAATAATATAACCATCATTTGATTCAATGTATTGGTTTTGTTTATCTTTTAAAATTTCATTCCTTCATTATAGCTAAGGCTACTTTTGTCAAACTTTTACACATGTTACCGCCTTACTTCCACCTCGATTTTGCTTTCTTCTTCTGTTTCCGGAAGATGAAAGATACATCAATTGACCCAGATTCGGAGCGAAGCGAGAAACAGAAAATTGCATAAAAACCACATAACCAGGGAAACCCAAGCGGCGGTTCCGCTGAAAAATGTGGCCAACATTGAATTTTCCAATGCATCTCATCTTTCTCACTCCACGCCACAGTGAGTTCGAAATGAGAAACAAACAAGCGAGTCAAACAGCGGACACAGGAGGAAGCAGCAGCAGCAGCCGGGAAGTGTTTTGCTGCAAGCAAACCGAAGTGTTAATGCTGTGTGGCTGTTTGTGTGCTTTTTGCCTTACTTTTATGCTTACTTTGCATAACACGGCGCACCACCAGCATCGCCGAAACTCACGCCACCTTCCGACGGAAGCGCGCATGCCCAAACGGTGGAGCGTTTTTCTCCGTTCCGCCGTACCTTCCGGCAGACTTGGAGCGTGTCGGAGGTTGGAGGTATTGCGCACGTACTGTGAAGCATCTCTTGCGAAATAGTTGTCATCCAATCCGAGGGTCTCGCCGGGATATCTCAACAACACTCATCGCGCCCTCCCCGAGGTGGTTTGCTTTCACTCACTTTGTGGGGGGGTTTTTCCTCAGCACACAGCGATAAGTTTTCCCTGCGCTGACAGTTGCTGCTCACTTGGTCGGTTTTTCACGACTCACTCTCTCTATCTGTCACCTCATGCCCTTCTACGAGAAAAACAGTCAGATGTGTGTGTGTGCGTTAGGAAAAGCCTACTTCAATATCGTTTGTTGAAGACGTACCGCAGTGGAGTGTCTGTTTTCTTCACTTCACTTGAAGTCGGCGCAGGACCTTGGCCGGAGAAAATCAGCTGTTGTTTGTTTTTGCAGCCCTTCGTCCTCAGTGCGCCAAAGGAGGAAAGGAAGTTGTTGTACCTTCTGCTCAATTTACGAACCTGCGTGTTCGCGGTCTGCATTAGAAGGGACTGTTGCTGTTTCTTTCACTCCTGGATGTTGTTGTAAAGGCAAACGTATTTTGGTATTTCTTGTTACAACTGCAACATTATCTCTTTTGAAATTATTATCTCTCATTGCGATTTTTTCTTTTTTACTATTTTATAAATGATGATCGTAACACTAATTTAATTGTTTCTCTTTTTCGTTTTACTTTTAGGTAAGTGATGGCTTAAATCTTAACGCTGGGAAATTGATGGACAGATTCTGCTGTTATGCGGTACTACAAACACATGATATGGAATCAGGTATTCGGTCACCTCGGTCACAAACGAAAAGATACTGGCGTCGTCTGTATGTTTATATGATCAACCCTCTCGTCTTGTTCCTAGCGTCAGAGATAGCGCTCCCTGAAGGTTCTAAGCATATCTTCTACTGCTTTTGACACATTCTGGATACCACTGCAAATAGACATTCGGGGCCGCGTCCGTTCCGGTAGGTCACTGACCACTACCCAACGCCACCGTCATCGTCGCAGGTCACTTTCGTAGCGGTAGGCAAACAAACAAACGTTTGGAAAGCCAAATACGGCGGAAGGAGAAGTACCCGGTTTGCCCAATCGGCTTCGGCCCCTTGGGGAGCGGCGATGGTGCGCAAATGGTAATGGACGAAAGTGATCGAAGGTTTGAATCATCGTGCCGGCATCGTGAAAGCTTCTTCTAGGAGAGGCCCTTGAGGGAGGAAGGAGGTGGAGGACAACGAGAGGCCGTTAAAGTGTCAACGTCTTCTTTTTCGGCCGTGGAATCAGTACCTTGTTCTGCGTCGTCATCCCTGGTGGGGTCTCTAGTGGATGACCTAACCATCGCTCATGGCTTCGTGTCTATGTGTTTGTACGCTTTGTCGTAAATCATGGTTCTCGAGCAAAGGCAAGGCAAGGTGAACACATATATGCAAGCCCGGAGCGGAAGCAAAGTGGAGCGATTTCGATAAGATTTTGGCGTGGCGAGCCTCAGGGGACCGGCTGTCGAACGCGGAGCATCGAAATTCAATCTGCGTCGCACCCGTGTGTATCCCGGGTGTCCCGTGTGTGATCGTTAAATTGCCGGAGGCCGTAAACACGTGCGCACATCCCGCCCTCCGTTGAGGTAGAGTGTTTACCGCAACCCTGGGGGAGGTTTGGATACTTACTTCGTACATTACTCTCTGCACATCAGGCATCCCTGTTGTGGCGTCATTGTCCAGCTATCCATTTCGTTAGTTGCACCTTCCATATCTAGCTCGACTGTATTGGTAAAAAGATGAAGACTCGTTTAGTCATTTTTTCCACGAGTCAAAGACCGATAAGCACCTAGCCGATATGGCGTTTATGGAGCATAGCGTCTTTATGAGTACCATTTGTCTCTGTGTGATTTTTATAGGATGAATTAAACGACCATTTAATCTACTTATTGAAACCGCTCTGTGAGAAAACTTTTCGTTTCGTGTACTGTATGTCTTGGTTGTAAAGCAACCTAATCATACAAGCATTTGTACTTCGTTTGTGTTGGATGTGTTTTCCTACCAGGCTGTTTCTTCGGGCGTTTAGCAACTAATTAGCTGGTAGAGTTTTTTGTGGGTTAGCTTTTTAGTTCCCTTTTCTTTCACCAACAAGGACAAGGTCCCCGACAGGATACAAAGGACAACAGTCGCTTCCGATACGTCCGGAGGAGAAGGAACGAAAGAAGAGAGGTCTTGACGATTAGATCCTACGACGGGGCGGTGAAGAGTCACGCCGCGGTCCGAGGGACGGCAGCTATAAGATGAATGGTCCAACATATTATTCTGACGCCGGCTGCTGGTGCTGGCCCACGATGCTGTCGGTGCTGATGCTGCAGGCTTAGCTGTGAGACGGGCGAAATGCGCTCTGACAGGCCGGTAACAATTTCGTGTCGTCGGAGATCAAAGGGAAGAGACCCGTGTGCCGGTGACGACGGGGAAGGTTAGCAATTTGTTCGGGCCCGGCTTTGCGAACAACCCGGTGACGGTCTGGTGTGAAAGTTGCTGGGAGTATTTGAACGGTTTATATTGTTTCATTATGAAAGCATTTAATATTTGTGGTATTTTTCCTGCATACTGAACCTGATGTAATTGAGAAAGTTTTCGAAATGCAAAGGATGCTGACTATTTTGTTTAATCGCTGGCGGAAATGTTTCGCTGTAAATTTCACATCGTAATACTAAATTGTTATTATAAATATGTGGAATCGATGTCACAATTTTTCTCTGAATACGTTTACTTAATTTTTAATTTAAGTGCGCGATACGGAAATGAAACCAGTATAATGTTTAAACGAGAAAAGCGAAACAACGCACCCAAACGGCATACGTTAAACATAGGTAGAAAAGACATAAACTTTATTTTTGGCACTTTGCTAGGGAGAAATCATTCTTCACCCGATCATCGTCTTGCGCCGGGTGCAGCACAATCTCTCGGCTAATGAAGTTGCTAGCTCCGACCAAACGACTTAATACTCCGAGAAGAAGAAAATAAGAAAATTTTTATGGTTTGTTTTTATAACTTATTCAAGCTGAACTAGTCTGAAAGTATACTAAATTCTTTTCTTTAAGAGAAATTTGTAAGGAATTATTATCGCCCCTTGAAGACATGGTTTAGTTTAAAAATTCAGTAACAAGCTTTATATGTAATTTTGAATTTTTTCTTCACGAAATTAACCCTTTTTCAAGTCTCTTACTTCTGGACATCTAGATTCGTAACGTATCAAGTGCCACGATTGATTGGGATCATTTCAATTAACCTACCTTGCCTAACTCAATTTCCCAATCTCTCTATCGTGGCTACATGCACAGACGTACACTGTGTGTCCATCCTTTCGCCGTCACCGACTTTTGAAGGTGGCTCCTCCATTAACAGCCGATTTCATTAGACACACCGTTGGGTTTCGCTTTCGAGAGAAAATCAATTCACCGGAGATCCTGCCGGGTCCCGGCAGCCTTTTGGGTCTGGTTCTGGTAGTGCGAAGCCTTAGGTATCCCTTCGTTGATGGAGGTCCACTGTAGGGTCCTGTCGAAAACATTAAAGAACGGCTTGTGCCGTAGAAAATGACGATGGAACGGAGACCGATGGGACCGGGCCGACTCAAGGGAATCAAATTCCGGAAAACAGAAATCCAACTTCAGATAATGTGCGTGGAGGATTTCATTTTGAAGATTCCATACTAAGAACAAACGGATCAACTCTAAATGTGTGATATAAGTGTTGGGGTTTTTACAGTTTTAATGAATATGTTGTTTTTTTTACAGATATTCAATTAATCTTGAATTATATTGTTCCAAAGTTTTGGAGAAAAACCTATGCTTACTTAAAACCCAATCCTTAGAAACGAGGTCCAACTAATGTTACGCTCTGGAGAAAGATTCTAGGGCATATTGGTTCGTTCGAGACCATGATAACAAGATTTAAAATAAATACACTTGATCAGGGTGAATTCTTTTCGATTGGAATTGATATCTTTTCTTCGTTTATTTGTTTCACCTTCGGCAAATGAGTTAACCCCAGTTTATTCTAGCCTTTTGGAACGAGAGATCCAAATAAAGCTTTTTAACGGAGGTTTCTCAATCCCGACCTCATCTTATCAGCGCTCAAACGGAGGGAATCTGAAAGGAACAAATAAAGGGTGGCCTTAGAAAAGATTTAAAAAAATCTTTTACTAAATTGAGTGTAGAATGGAAAAGTGTAGGTTACAATCCAATCCATTGAACCGTCGGGTCATCTGAGTTATGGACAAAGGTTACCGTATCTTATCCAGAAATTCTTCGCCGAAAAGGAAATAAAAGCAAAAAGATTCGATCAATGGAAAAGGTAGCTCTGAAGCAATGGACGGCAGGACACCCACCGGGAAAAGGGAAGAACAAAACGAGCCTCCGAGGATTCGGTCCTTGGGTGTGAGCGAAAAATGTACCATTGCCAGATATTCATTGAGCTTTTACTGTCGTTCGTTTTCTGTCATTTCATTCTTGAGCAATCAATAGACAATTTTTTCACACATACACACATACACCCAAACGATTCCACAAAACAATTCTACAATTTTATTGTAAAATATTCTATTTGTTTGTGTATTTTTTGCAATATGCTAGAAATTCTTTAACCTTGCAGTGTTTTTAATGCGGATTTGTTCTGGTACTTCCTCTCAGGAACCTTCTTCTCCTTACAGGTGAGAAGTTAAAGGCTGGTTTGGAACGACCAGAAAAATATCACGTGGAGTCGATATATAAAAACCATCTGCAATGTAAAAGTGTACAATTTTGTTTGTATTATTTCATCTTGAAATTCTGAGAACGGCACATCAAACACCGCTGCAGTTAAAAGGACGAACAAAAACGTAATATTCCGATGCATAGTCAATTTGCGTCAAGTTATAATTTTTCTTTTTCATTTCCATCTGAGAATGTTTAATTTTAACTCTACACCATTCCGGTTGTCTGAATGGGTGTTTACAATGTGAGTTTTGGCAGTTTTGGAGCGGAACATTGTAGTCGCTAGGAGGAACGGGGAAAGCACCGCAAAAACGTGTGTATATTTTGGCTACAACTGATGGTTTATTGTATATTCTGCCCGATCCATTAGCCAGCAGGACAGCTTGTCATGTTCAAAACGGAAAAATTCTACAAAAGGATTAAAATATGGCAATATGGGCTTGTTTTCTTTACAAGAATTCAACCTCCAAAATGTGTTTTTTAAATTAACTTTTTGGCTACCAAAATTGCCTTAGCCTTGCAATGCTAAAAACACAAATTTGCTGTATGATGAAAATGAAACGGTCGACAGGGGGTGTCAATCAATGAACATCAATTGCACACTTGTTATGCGATCGTGCAAATATCGGGTGATGTTTGTGGACTCCTTTTGACGCACTGCTCGGAATATTTAGATCAAAACTGTGAACACGAATAATTAGCATGCTGTAAAAGATGTGACAGCGTTGTTTGCTACCGCTTGTTTGAGGATAGGAGTGTGCACACTGAATTTTGTGTAGTAATAATTTACCTTGCAGTGCTACAATTTGTAATTTTTCATATATTTTATTAGAGGAAGTTATTTTAAACGACATACAGTATATTATAAATTGGTGGTTAGTCGTTCTTATTCTTTAACTCTACTATATGCATAAGTTTGATATTTCAACCAATTGTTTAAATAAATTATGACTTTCAACATATCATCAATTTCCCACTGTTCTTCGAGCGATCCACTGAGAAGAAAGGAAAGTGAGAAGTGAATGTCGCGATGAGCAAGTGGTTGCCACGATGAGAAAGAGAGTCGCGGTTTCTTGGAAATATGTCCTTTTTCCAATTCTCTTGCTCTTACAATGGTGAGCAGAACCATAATGGTGAAACGAGCCCCCTTTTCATAACGTTTGTTTATGACATTGAGAAGCAGCTGATGCTGGATGACGTTTCAGTTTTTCTTTGAAAAAATGTTGTCCATGTTCGGTTTGATGAGATGAAGATTGTTCCTTTCATTAAGATTTCTAGAGGATATTTCCTTGCCTTGCTAGATTTCCACATTATACCAAGAACACTGATCGTGATCTTTCCAAGCACAAAAATGATCTCAACATCTCATGGGGACCGTGAGATTGAGAGCGAGCGAAACCGAGAGAAACTGGATGGCGAGTGAGCAAACAACCTTTGGCCACGACGGCGCGCCGGGGTCCGTGAGCCGTGGCAGTTTAGTTGACGTTGAGCCGTTGCAGGGATTGGTTGCGAGCCGTGTACGCGCGCCGTGGCAGTATTTCCGTATTTTGCCAGCTGGGGTGCCGATCGCGACCGATAGCGGCAGTATTGTAATGTGCAGCATTAAAAATACGTTTGCAAATTGGTGTCAAATTCAATCCTTCGTAAGGTATTTGGTTTACGCTTCGAATTTCCGTGTTCCCGTTCAAAACCCGGTGTGCGGCAGTGTGTGCACTGACAAAATAAAAAATATATATTTATAAAAGTGGGCCATACCGAGGCGAAAGCGTACGTATTTACTCGTGTGACAAGTGGTGTTTATCTGTTGATTTTTCCAGTGTTGCCACTATTTGGCCACTTTACAACTTTTTGGCATGTGTAAGCAATTTGCCGAAAGCTCGTTTCCCTATTGACCAACGTGAGGTTCAACAGTGCCGTATTCCGTGGTTTCTCAGTGGTCTTTATAGATGGTAATTTTTCTGATAAAACAGAGTTTTGTGATGATAAAAACAAAATTAGTGAACGACGTTTAAAAAATTGTGGCACCAAGTTACTCAAATCGTTTTGTTTGAAAGTTTTCGTTTTTAAAGAAAGCAGTGTACGAAAAGAAATCCATCCATCAATGTGCACACCTGTCGCATTATTCTCATCTCGTCTTCTACCGAAAATCTAGCGATGATCGTTAGCATCCCATCCGTCCAACCATTATGCTGATGCTGTTGCTGCCGATGCTGCTGCTGCTGCTACGGACGGTCGTTATACTACGACACACACAGAACGGCGAAACCCCACAGCAGAGTGTTGTTGGAAAGCAACGATCTCGCCACCTCTGCAACCAGTTTCAGCATCCGTCTGTATGGGTGTTGGTGGTGTAACTACCGGTGTAAAGAATAAAAGAGTAATAAAAAACAAACCCTGTAGAACATTGAAACCAGAGGAAAAAAAAACGATGGGTTTTACAGTTCCCGGTTGACCGTAGAACACATCAGAGAAAGTTCGTTGATCGCAACAGCAACGCGGGATTCATTCTTCCGCGTTTGCAAAGTGAACGGTGTGCGCCCGCGATCACGCAATGAAATATGATTCATTTGATTAGAACCGCTCGAAACAAGGGATGAAAAATTAACAGATCGCTAATGCTAGTTAAGAGCGGTCTATTGTTGCATACTGTTACTGTTACGGAGGAACGATGGTGTGAAAATTATCGTACTCGTTATACTTCACCGTCAAGTGAATTTCGATCGGACCGTGTGATCGGTCGGCTGATCGTTTACCAAATGAAGGAATAATGGGTTTGATCTCTACCACTTTGGGCTTGAGCCGATCGATGTTTATATGAACCTCCATCGATGGGGGCTCATCATCCGATCCTCGCGGTGTCCTTTCACGACCGCACATCGCCACCTTGGCCCTCGTTCGGTGAACGACCGAGTTAGCATTTAGCAGTGGGTGAAAAATAATCGTCATGGAGAAATCAAGCAAGAATAATTAATGCAGCACGCGGAACAGCAATAAGTGAACGGAAAGCTTCAACGAGGAACGAAGGCTGTGTTTGGCTCCATAGTAACTGGACCCAGGGGTGGATTTATTTTTATTCCACTTTGCTGTGTGTGTGTGTGTATTTGTTTTTTGCAACTTAGTGAGAGGAGGCCCACGGGCAAGCAAACAAGCCAGGCGGCCACCGTGGCGAACGGACAAACGTTCGAAACCAACCGAGCCGGAACCATCGATCGTGGAATAATATTTCCTCCATTTATAAATTGTTCGCGTTATAGCGTTCGGCATCTGGTATCGCTTAACTGGAGGCGGATTCAGTTTCCGAAAGGATAAAATAAGTTTGCGACCGCTGGAACGCGAAGGAGTGGACAAGAACAACGAACGTTTAGTTGTTAGTAACAACACTTTATTGGCACAGAAATCGTTATTTGCGGCATTGTGCCTTGTTTGTAAAAGAGAGGGATTGGTCACGCGAGGATTTTCCGTGGCGAGATAAAATAATTTTAATTTGATTTAAGGTATTTCAATTTATAACCAGTTCAATTTATGAACAGTTTAAAAAAAGTTACCGAAAAAGCTACTCGGTTGTGTTGGTGGTACTCTACAAGTGGCATAAATAATTTTATCATTAAATAATTCAACCATAACCACTTTGCTCTTTGAGCGATTGGAAAGAGAAACAATTTATTTTACGGTCTTTCTGCTGACCCTTAAAGCTGAAAAATCACGGGGGAATTGTCAACCGTCAGCGCCGCAATTACCCGGCATTCAAAGGTCAAAGATCGTCTTGAAAACGTTTGTCTCTAGCACCCTTAAACGGTGGCCTCTTTGCTAACCGTGACTGTTCCTGTTTTTGGTGTGTACATTTAAGTGACAGGGCGTTTAAAATGAAGATAAATCATAATTTAAAGACCGTAGATTTTATGGCAGTCCAGCTTTAGAGTAATTCTATAAATTAAAACTGACCACAAGCAGTGGATTTATAATTATTGATTTAAAAAAAAGGTAATCCCTACAAAGCATGATCGTGTGATCGCTGCATTAAATGTTAAACGACGAGATATTATCAAATCTCATCATCAGTTACGAAATTTGCCTTTTATTTTTGTTATGAAATGTTCGAATGTTTGAATCCACAGTGTAAGACACACATCTTTGCTTTTGTTTTCTGCTTTACTTATCAATATTCATGTCAACCGATCCTCTATCGGTTAAAACTTTAGCTGAATACGTAATAGCACCACTGATTTTGGATCAAACCCAAAGCAATAGGAAAAAAATGGCAATATCCTAAATTTCTTCCGGTTTCGCGAATATGGGACGGAACATCATGGGTTATGTAAAGAAAAACGTTTGCACATTTTTTATTTATTTCATATTTCACCTCAAGCGAATAGGAAACGAAGCGTGCGATTTTTTATGGCGCTAAAGTTGTCCCCCCTGACATGGTAATGAAGAAATGTATGGAAATGAGATACACCCCGGTCGAGGATGGTCGTATCAGAAGATATTGGGTCGCGAATTTTGCGACCGTGTGGGGTTTTCGCTTTTACATATCAGGTGGTTGGTGTGACGCTGTTTGTAAATTCGAAGCAAAACAAGCCCTTTTAGCGAAGCTGCACTAAATTAAACAGGTTTCGATCTGTTTTTGACCGCGAAGTTGCAATGGGTCAAAATAGAGGCGAAATTTAAATACTTGTCCACAACCATAACAAAGAATGAATATATTATTTTCCACTAAAATGAAAGCGAAATGTTATGCATACCTGATTTTTCGATCGGTTTTGATTGATTTTTCTATAGTGATGTTAAATTCTGTGACAGAGAAGGCACATTTTGTTTATACTCACTTTTTCAGCTGTAGTTGGAAGTAAGGAAAGCTTCATTTTGTGCATAACGGGTTTTTAGGGTTGTTAAAACAATTGAAGATTATTGCATCATTGAAAACACAATGAATCTTTAGCATTTTTCCTATCACTCTGTATCGCTCCATTGGCGGATTGAGGCGGTATTCGTGTTGCATAATTGATTGGCTTTTGATCTCGGGTGAGAAATGGCTCATCAAATATAGAAGGGATCAAACCGAACGCTTTTCCGGTGGGTACGGGTCCCATCCCCTCCTTCATATTACCACGCAGACAAGCGTTTTTCGGAAAACCCCTAAACTGGGTCAACGCCAGCGGGAGGTGGGTATGACGGAGTTACAGCTTTGGACCGGTCCACCATAAAAGATGGAGCCCCCGGTGCAGGGTGGAAATCTAGAGTGTCAATTTATTCAATTTGTTAGATAAAATTTCCCTCGTCTCAACTTGGTAAAAAAAACTGCCCGTGGTTTCTTGCCTCAGACAGGCCACAAACACAAACACCCCACGTCACGACGTCTTCGGTGCGACATATCAGCGAAAAACTGGAGAATGGCAATCCCCTTAGCCCATCGAAGGGAACGGTCTTTCATTTCGCCTCCCTACGGAAGGTTTTGAGCTTCGATTTTCTGTACAAATCTGGCACGTAACGGTAACTGTAGCGCGATGGCTGTGAATTAAGGTGTGTGTAAGAGTTTTTCGCCATTCGAATGATGTAACGCTTCTCATTCGTTCACTTCATCGTCCGTAATGGAACGAACACGAGATCAGATGATCTTGGTCCGCGGTCCAAAATGGGACTGATACGAACAAACCCTAGTGTGGCATACAGACAAGATATGTTGTTACCGATGTATCTTTTATGGAGATTATTTTTCTTTAGGCCAGTTGTTTTTAGTTAAGGCCTATTCTCTTAATGAACATAAATTTGATGCTTTCATGGTTTCCTAGCTTATCGAACAAATTTCCTCAAATGGGACTATTATCGTGCGGACAATAAATTAATGGAAAACATTTTAATCACAAAACATCCGATTTATGTAGTTACATTAGCTATCATAATCATAGAAATCTTGTAATATAATCAAATGTAATGTGGACCCTCGTCCTGCCAATCCACGGCCCGTTCGAAGCTAAGCTCCATAATCCCATTCCCGACATTTTGCGGACCATTCTATTTGGATTTTACCATTTTTCCATTTTTGTTGCTGGCGTTTGTGACCTTTTCTGGGTTATAATGCCAACGGAAAATGCTGGCCCGAGTTCAAAGGTCGCCCTCGGGGCCACCACTCAACGGTCATCAAGGTCGCAAACGGAAGATTGCGGGTAAGACTGTAATAAATCTTATTTATTCTCCTTGCGACTTCTGCTGGACATTTTACATCGCTTCTGCATGTTTACGATGTTAGAGGCAAAGAAGAAAAAAGAAAATGCTTGGAATGGTTTCTTTTGGTGTTTTTTCATATTAAGGATAAAACATTGGTATATAAATTTCATATTGTGACTGGTCTATATCCTAATCCTTTTTTTGCGAATGCTATCGATTGTGAGGTTTGTTATTATATCGCAAAAGTCGTACGTATCTCTACCGTTTCCATTCATCCATTTTATTGTAACACCATTTTAAAAAGTTGTAAACGAATGTCACGGAAAAAAATACAGGTCATTGCGGAAAACGTTGCGCTTTCTCTACATTTCCCATAATTGTGGGGAAAACATTTTTCACCCTTCCCTTCCCTCCTCGCGCTCTATCATCGTTTTTATGTTCCTCTTTTCCCCCCTTTTCGACCTCTAGTGCCGCCTTTGGGGTCACTCTCCGATGCGGTGTAGCTGGTTTTCACCGCAAAAAAGTAGGAAAAGATGAACGGTGGTCCATCATGTAGACCTCGTCGTTTTTTGTTTCTACTACGCAGACTCGCCGTCATAATGCCATTTGGATCGCGAACTAATCGTGTCTGGGAATTAGAACATGAGAATGGACCGCGAGACCCGACTCGGGGTGTATCGTTTTTCGTTTGTTTCTTAGCCATTTTAGTTGTTGTCTTTTTTTTTCTCCTTCATTCGTGTGTTCGTCTCACGTCTTGGATTGCCTTCCAGTAAAATGGTAAATGTATCAGCTATCCTTCGTTCACTTTTTTCCCCGCTCTACTGTGCCCGTTTTAATGTACTGAAGATTGATAAACATGGATGCAGACTCCATGGCAGTGTCTTACAGTTCGATGTTCATTGGAATGAAACATTGAAGCGGCATCGGTTTCAAATGCCAAGTCAAATAAAAACAGATTGAAAACAGAAGTTGAGACATAGAACATTTTCAATTACTTAACGTTTATCACCGGGCTGTGAAAGTGAGCATTAAAACAAACTGGTACTAGCTTCAATCGGACAGGAAAACAACAGTACAAACGGTTATGCTGTCGTCATTTCAAGTATTTACTAATTGCGTTCCTATACTTGCTTCTTGCACGGTAGAGATGGTTTGTGTTGCTGGTATCTATTGTTTCTCATTCCTCGCTCACAGATAAACTCACTATGGCGAAAAGGTGTAAATTGGTTGTGAAACTCGTAGCCTTTTTTTGTTGTTTTCGTTGATGTAGAAGCGAAAAACTTGAACTGGATTTTTCGTTCGTTATAGCATCTCTTGTGTCGATATTCGGTCGTCTGGCAAGTTCATTTTGAATTGATAAATTATGCAGAATGCGTGTAAACTTTACGCCAAAATTGTTATAATAAAGAATAAAGAAAGTCCCCCTATTACGATTTGACGCAACAAAAATTTAAATATAAAAATAACCTTGATGCTTTAAGCACATCGTCAACGAAGTTCGTAGCGTACATTCTCATGACGTCTGAAATATTTGAAACAGCTCCACTAAGTTGCCTCATTATTAACGAGCTGTGCATGATAGACATTATCGTTACGTTTTAACAGATAGTTTTGCTAATGTGTTAAAGCAACAACATTTGTAAAATCTAAGCCGAGCTGTGTAATAATTTGTCTAATCTTTTAGATAATAAAAAAATTAAACCATTTAGTGGACAGCTGGACATCTTACAAAAGTAGTGCGGATCTCAAAATGTTTATTTTCCCTGCCCAGTTTCACCAACTTAAATTTCGATTTACCGAAAACTACGTTTAAGAAATTTATTGACTTTCAAATCAAGTGGTGGAGATGTATTCAAATGTTGCAAACATTAAAAAAAGTGATAAATGGCCTACCATTTGACATTGGGTTTAGCATCGAAAGTAATGGCTCCCTTTTCCGGGCGTATTCCGTAAACATTTACATCCAATCCCCTTTTTGTAGCTCCCTCTTTTTTCAGGCTTCAGTTGATTGCGTTGCGATCGTTTGGTTTAGTTGTTCATCTTGGCGACGCGCTCGGTCGTTGCTCAAAATTTCCAACCCTTTACTTGTTGCGACGCACGACGAAGGAAAAATAAAACACTCCTAAGCTCCACAACTCCGAACCGCGGCACTCATCCGGCGCAGCACGAGTTTCGAGTTCATTACAAGTCCTGAGTGTGCAATCATAATTTCAATGTCACTAATTTACGGCCAAACCCTCGACGGCAGCCAAAAGGCAGCGGGCAAGCAAATAAACACCACAAAGTAGTCTTCCGTTTTGGAAGCGGTGCGATCTGTAGGGGTAGAGCGTCGGGTAATGGCTACCGAGTCCGATTGTCCGTCCAGGAGTTCGGTTCCGCAAACCGACCGTTGGTTGTTGTTGGTGTAGCCCCAGAAAACAATTGTGACCACTGGTTGGCGACTCGACTGGCGTAGTTTTCGCGGTCACTCCAAATGATGTCCATTAGCTTTGGGCCCGGAGAAGTGGAGGATAACCGTAGTTTATTTGGCCTTTTCCCCCCTTCTCCACTGGCGCTCAAACGGCAAGTTGTTAAGAGGGGCTTAACCCAGTTAGAGGGTTACCCTCCAACCGCCTGCCATCACCCAAAATACCAGCTCGCTCTCTCTCTCCCTCTCCTCAATCGACAATCAATCGAGATGGTACGATATGGCGTTCGAAAATGGCGAAGGGTGGCGGCTTGGGCTTGTGTCTTGTCACAATTGGATATCGGAGGGCCCTTTCGGATGGTTGGGGATCGCTCCTCGAGGGAGATCAGCTGGAGAAACCGGTGGCAGCGCAATGATCAAATTAAGTGTAGCCTTATGGCGGTCTCGTTGTTCCAAGGCTTCTCGAACCTACCCTCTCATAGTATTGAAGGGTTGGTATAGCCAAAAGCCAACTTGGCTCGTCTTTTAGCTATGGTTGGATCCCAAAGTAGAACGAATCTGTGACTCGAGACTAATTCCTTCGAGGGCTTGCAATTACGTACTGGAACTACCGTTTTTGTAACTGTTATGTTTTTCAGCTACCTGTGGAAAAGCCTTCAGACTTACTTCTATTTAATTTCTCACCCCCCATTTGTTCAAAAGTTTCCAATTGCAGATTTTCGTGACTTTCATATTCAGATAAGGCTCTTAAGCTTAGCAATTGGATCAAAATCACGACTTGGGATGGGAAATTCATTCGCCTGGAACTTAGATTTCTAAAACTGTTGGATTAGGAACTTTGCTCGATTTGAGGCTTCGTACCAACATCGGAGCTGCCCAGTTTGAGGGGATTTCCCAAACTCGACCGTCGTTGGTTTTCAGCTCTGGCGAGAAGCCCGTTGGCAAAAATCGTTGATCTTCATGATCTTCCCACTCTCCACTTAGTTGTGCTGCTCCGTAACATGCAGTGGTCATAAACCGGTTTTTCTGGATCTGAACGAGGAACAGAAACAACGCGGCGTCTGCTAGGAGGGTGTTGCGCGCGAGGTCCCAGTGTGGCGCCTGGCCCCGCATCAACTCATTGCCTCGAATGTGGGCTTTGTTTGGGTGTTAGATGATGCTGGGTCAGCTTTGTTTCTTTCCTTTTTGGCTTGTCATGCGTGCGAGTTTTCAGTTCAGCAACTCTTGGTTTGCAATGCAAAAGCGAAAGACGTTAAGTCATAAATTATACAAAAATCATCAAAAACATTCCTCTCCGTCCGGAAAGATCTCGAAAGATATTGAGAAGTAATCACGACTCACCCCGTATGTTCGGTTTTGTGCAGTCAGCAAGAAAGAGGTTTCTTCGTCTTTATACTCGTACGACTTTTCAATGGTGCAAATGTTTCAAAAGTCTAAAGACGAACAAAACAAAACACCATCCGTTCGCCAGCGGACGGACAGCTCCAAGGGACCACCGGGTGTGGTGGGGCTCTGATTTTGAAAAATTGTGAACAGTCATTGTGGCTTTTTGACAAAAGATGATTATTTTATCCTGGTAAAGCGAAGAAGTCTCACATACATTAAAAGGGTTGCAGTTTGAATTTTTTTTGCTCGCATACACATATTTAAACATCAATCATTTTGGATAAATAAATTGATTCTTGGAGCCCGGAACACGCCCTGCAGTCTTCCCTTTCCAAGTATTTCGTGCCAAAAAAGAGAATTGAATGTGAACTGGCCCAAGATAGGCAGATATGGTTTCATTTTCTTTGGAATGCTGTCCTTGATTGGACTTGTCCTTACTGAGAGGTTAGAATTTAGAGGTTACTTTATTTCTACATTACTCTTAAGTATAAACTTGTCCTTTTTTTGTGTAACAATAAAGTACTTCAGTCTATTACGTTCGTGCAATCATTTGTGGGTAAATCTTAAGTTTTTAGTATGATTTGAGTATCTTTTCAGCATTGACTCGGTCACGTTAATCACGGCTCAATGTCATGGCGGATAAAATTAATCTGCACACTTTCGAAGGCACATCGAGAGACACTTTACGCAACACATTCGTTCGTCTGAAGTTCGCAGCCTATATACAGCTGACGGTACGCGACGATGGCTTCGCGCTGGTTGGTGTAGTGAAAAACGCGTTAGGCTCTTGATGGTGGAGTTGAGCAGCTTTTAATTACTGCATCACGTGTTTTAGCGGTCGTATGCAGCCTGAGAGTCATCCCGGCAAGACACGAGACACACGAGGGTAAGGCGGAAGGCCACCGCCGCTCGTTGATGCAACTTCAAACAGTGCTGTTCGCGGTGAGCGAGTGCCTTCTTGGAACGTGAGGCAAAGATCGAGGCTTCACTGGTGTGGTAATTATGGTACCATGTTGGCAGGCTGCTTTTTTTGCTTGCCTGTTGTTGTTTTTTCCGTGACGAAGGATTTATGAGCGTGAGAGAATTACCTGAAATTACGTGAGCTATGGCACGAATGGCCTCGTGAGCCTTCGTGAATGGCCTGCTGACGTAGCCGTCGCCGATGTACAGGGTCTTTTCTTTCCTCTTATGTGGAGCAAGCACTAGGTGGAGACCTCCAAATTGGAAAAGGGCTTGGCTTTTCGTGTGACCTTGGAGGATCAACTTTTGGCACTGCTTCATGGTGAACCTGGTTACGCAGTGAGTTCTAAGGTTATGGGCATGCGACCTGAAGGCTTGAGGTTGGTTCTAGAAATGAAGGCTTATTAAGACATCACTACTAGAGCACTTTCGCCTTTTCGCAACAATTCCTGTATATTTCATACTTCTGATAAATGGTCGCCTTCCGTCAACAAGATCTGAGACAGATTGTGATCTGATGGAGCTCACTGTCGGTGAGTTAGAGGATCAATCTTTCGACAGTTGGCGAGGGACAGCTAATTTTCCCGCCCCGTAGATCCCACTGATGTCCATAACGTGATACTCCAATCTGGACTACCATCTCGTCCGCGTCGGAGTCTTCTTAGAAGATACAGTCGTGACATGATGGCCAATACCGCGACGTACTGAAATCTGGATTGCTGTCTTGAGATACCTTCGGCTCATTCGGGTGGAGATGTAGACGATATAGGCTTTTGGAGTCCCAACAGTCTCAGAGTTGATGGGTGGTAAGGAGTTGGTAGGGAGTCATAGAGGAGGACGCTAGCGAAGAATCGTGCAAAGGGTCCACCGATGCCGATGGAGATCGCTTACGAAAGAGCCGTGCAGCACACGGTTGAGACACCTTCTCGCTCCCCAATACAATGTAGCACCCCCGCTGTGACGTTCGTTCTGTCTGTCCAAAAAAGGCGGGAGGCGACCCTCCTCTTGCTCCTACTCGCTTGCCTCCATTGTTTGGTAGTCCGGAGGCTCGTAACCATCGCCATCCATCAGATACCTTGGTAGCAGGAGCATCTGATTGAAGCAGGGTGCGTGACTGTCTGCCAAGCCGGTGCCTCAAACCCTGTACGACCTCTGCTCCGGCCGGTAGGTTACCGATTGCTGCACGAGGGCAATTAATCAGAGTCCGATGATTTCCTCTATCTCTGCGATCCGTCGTGCTATTGAAGCCAATTGTTGGCCAACCCGGTGGCGTAAAACAAGACGGCCCGCGCTACAACAACGAGTACTGCTGCTGCTTCCTTGTTGGAGGGTATTGTTGTGGTTCGCTTAAAGGTACGTTTCTTGGTCCAGTACAAAGTGAAGGCGGTATGCTGACCATCATCAGACCTGACCGCACACCCCAACTCGGGGCATATGAACGGAACGACTTTGTCAGTGTACTGTGCCTCGTTTCGCAGACTCCAGGGGTTTCTCTTCTGTACGTTTTCTTCATTTCCTTGACATCGATCATTCACCACCTGGACTTTTGCTGCAGGAGCCGATGGTGGTGGGTAATGGTTGCTAGTTGGTTAACAACACACTAGTTCCATTATGCCGTCACTCATGCCGACAAACACAACGCCGTCCATTGACGCCGTCGCTGGACTCTTTCGAGTTGGACCACTAAAGCTAGTAGTCTGTCTTGTCCAGGAGCTATACACCTTCGGCGAGATACACTCTCACTTTTATTCCGCATTTTGCGGAAGGTCTGTTTTCGATACCGCATAAATTGTAATGTCCGTAAGGTGGTCCGCATACGATCGAAGAAATTGGTTCTTTGTTTACCCGAGAAATGACTTCCTCATTGGAACTCGTACTCTGTGGTACGTTGTAATGATCTGACGCCATTTCGAAAGCGACCGGGTTCGATGTAAACGTAGTTACTTTGAGGTGTTCGAACCGGGTAAAATTTGTAGATGTGGCCTTCAAAAGATCACATACTTCGGGTGATGAGTTCGAGTTGCGCAGTGAAAATTGCCCTCCTAAAAAACAAGCTACAAAAATCAGAGCTACTAACACCTATAAATCCGACGAGTTTAGCGTACCAAAAACACGTTTCAACGGAACGCGTCCATGAGCACATCTGCTCGGCATCACGTTTCAAACTGGAACAAGTGATTCGTTGCGGTTTCAAGCCGATCCGATGTTTAGCCTTCCCTAGCCGTGAATTGTTTGTTTCGTTTTCCAAACCGCCATGCCGTATCATCTCTGATCATATTTTCTACGGCTCAATTATCGATGGAGCCCATCAGCGCCGTGTTGCATATCGGATTTTGAATTCCCGTTCCGATCATTCCGATCAACGGTTCCAAAATGTGGCGCGCACGGACGATGATCGTAAAGTTCTTCCAACCTTGATGGGCAAATAAGTTTAACCAGTTCGATTCTTTTTTCCTTTTCAATCCTGCTCTGTAACCACTGAACCCTATCTCCTGTTTTGTGAAGTTTACTGTTACACGGCTGCATGATCCATGGATTTGGAATTTTCTTTGCCTACCGGTACCGGTTGCAAGATACTCCAGGTTATATCCAGCTTATAGGATTTGTTCCCATCACAATTGCGCAGATTATAACTTTTCGTTGTTACCAAACTTGGCTAAGATATTCTTAATGGGTAATGTCTCGTGTTTAGAGTGTTACTCATGTGATAGCCTTGCCAAATCAACAGTAAGTAAATTATAGCAAAGTGACATAACCAAACTTTTTGTCCAATGTAATTAATTTGGGTTGCTAACGCGTTAGTAGTAACCTTGAAACAGTTTACATAAGACACAACACTTTTATGTCCATTCACAAC
Source organism: Anopheles sinensis (assembly GCA_000441895.2). NCBI lineage: Eukaryota > Metazoa > Arthropoda > Insecta > Diptera > Culicidae > Anopheles > Anopheles sinensis. Next base: position 3,182,913 of record KE525331.1, read on the forward strand.
ATAAAAGATTTAAAAAAGTTATTTGAGGTTAAAAAAAACTGTTGTAAAACCCGGTCAGAATTCAAGAATAGCTAAAGGTGCTATAAAAAACAGTTTTTCCTTTCGTTGACACGTTTTCCTAGACCATTGAAGTTAGTTGGTTCTTTGGCAAGTCCTTGAAATGGATCTTTATCTTATCTGTCTCCGTGATCAGAGGAAACACGAACAAGAAGCTCGCAAACAATAGTATCTGGCGTTGGTTTTTTTGCCTCCACCAATTGTATTTGCAGGACGATCAAGATGGCGGGCGTAAGGCGTGGGTTGTCGCCGAAAAGCGTTTTTAATTGCACTTTTGCGGCTTCGTTGGCGTAGCGCGGGTGTCTATTGTCTCCTCCACCGAAAAGCGACATTCGAATGCGGACATGTTGTTGTTGCTGGTGGTTTGCCTTGATGTTTGTTTTTTAAATTCTTTTTACGCTCGGATGGTACAGTGCATACACCTACTACCACCAACGGGGGGAGAAAATGTACAATGTATCCGTGTTCGGTTCATGCCACGGGGAAACGGACGCGGAAACAGTACGGTCCATTATCATGCTTTGAAGGTTGGCTCACGTCTCATGTTTCGGGCTCGTTTTTCTTGTTGAATTTCGGTACAGAAAATCTCGCACGTGACACAGAGTGCAGCTCGCGAGAACAAAAGTACACACACACACACACACACACAGCCGGCCGAGAAGCCACTCCAATGTTGGGGGGAAAGGGTTTTGGGGAGGAATGGTGACGCCTTCGTCTTACGCCAGATGAACGTACGATAACTTATGATTGTAGCTAGCTTGCGCAAACTCAGCCTAGCGTTTGTTTGTTTCGTTTTTCCTTTCCTCTGTTCCTATCTAAAGCGCGTAAATACACTTTGAGACCCGAGACACATGCGTGCATTGTGGTTGGATTTATTTTTCCCTTCAAAGGGGCACGCAGTTCTCTGTAAATCCCTCTAAATGCCAAACCACAAGCACATTGTCATGATCTCGAATTTCTCGTGCGCTGAAACGGATTCTATTGTTTTGAAATCGTTCCACTCGAGCCTGAAGGGTGGCGGGAAGGGAGGGGGAATAAGCATGATCATGTTTTGACAGATCAGACGATGAAAAAAAAAGATTGAGAAGATTTTTGAACACTTTACGTTACATAAAATACTCATCTGGTTTGATGCAACCATTTATATCGTGTAAAACGTTAACGTGTTCGTAAATGCAACGGTGAAACATTTACTTACCACAATCTGTAGAGTATAATAATTGGTTAGATAGAGAGAGTACGCATTATTTTTATGGATAAATTAAGAACTAAGCTTTAGTTCATGACAAGATGGCGCTCAAGATCTTGCGCGACACTTCGTGATCTGCAACGTTCATTTCTTATATTCGTGACAGTCGTGATGACCTGATTGTTGAAATAACACCGTAATGATCTGAAACCGATACATCTTACCGTCCTCCTTTCATTTTTCGCAGAATTGGTGTAATTTAAAGAAATATTGAACCGTGTCGGTTTGTCATCAGAGCCGGAAAGTGAAACGTTGTTTGTCAGCTGGCTTTTATCAAAGTGATTAAGTTCAAACATCGAACATGGCTACTAGAAAACAATGAACTTGTTTGGGGAAAAGATAAACGCCTTCGATGTTTCTTGATTGATAATGTCAAAAATTGGCGATTGTTTTTTTCCTCTAGTCTAGTCTCTTCTCGGCAACGATAATTGAACTCTCCTCTCAGTGCATTTGTGGGACGTTGTGCAGCCCGAACTGTTCTCATTCATTTTTTCCTCTGGTTTCAAAATCACCTTTTCACACCGTGTGTTTTCGCAAAAGACTTTCCATGCGTACAGCGGTGGATACGATATGGTGTAATCAAGCTTTACTGACATTTTCCTCGCCGTTTGCTACCGTTAACCGTTCACTTTTCTCCGATCGTTGTGGTGTGGTGTGTAGCTAAATTTCTTTATTCAATACTATTATCCGAACAATCAAACGCAGCAACAGCAGCAGCAGCGAATGTGAATTCGAAAGTGTGCGGAATGGAACGGTCTCTCACGTGTGCCCATTCGTGATAGTTTTTCCATCAAGCCAGCTTCTTTCCTCTGCTTTCCGATTTTCCTTTTGTGCGCTTACACCGCCGTTTCACATCCTATTTTCACTCTCATTTCCATTTACGTGCGTTAAGTGTTACGCGTTTTGTGATATCGGTTGGAAAGCATGAAACTTTTCTAGTTTTACTGTAATGAACACAACAAAGGCTTTTCTTTTGGTAAACGATATAGGATGATCTTTGTCAAATCGGTTTCGTCAATAAGGACATTCTACCGGCGATTCGGCAATCTTATTTCCTCCCCCCATTTTCCAACGCAACAGCTCAACAATATTTTCATCCCAAAGCAGCGCCGTCAGTGATCGAGTGAGAAAGAAAAATCCATTGAAAAATAAAGTGAAAGTGGCGTGAAAAGGCGGCGAGAGAAAAGAAAATCAAAATCATATATTTATATTTCCGTTTCGCGGTTTCTTCGTCCCAATTTGTGTGTCGATGTGTGGTGCCGTACTGGCTGCAGTAGTGCTGCTGCGCGGGAGTTGTGGTTGTGTTGCATTTTGGTTTACTGTTTCCGTTGCATCCTTTCCGTTGTGATTTTCCTTCGCGCGCGATATCGTCCTAGCACAGCGAAACCTATGAAATAAGCATAAAAGATAAAATTCTCAGAAAGGAAACGGAAAACGTTCCGGAAAGCGGCGTCGTGCGTTCGTTCTGGGGTTTCGCAATTTTTTTGTGTCGCGCCCGCAATAACAACCTCCGTCGTCCAGGGGTGGAATTGGGTCCACGGCGCAGGGACGTGGTGGTGGTGGTGGTGGAGTTGGTGACCGGTAACGATCCTGGAGGATACGCTCTTCCGGCTGAGCAAGTTGCGCGAACGTTTGAAGGCGATGCTTCGCTCACCGGGACATCTGATTGGGCACGGGCCGGGTGCGGGGGCCGGTGGCGTGATGGGGCTGCACAGTCACGCCTCATCGCCACCCCATGCCCGTCCGTCGCTGTTCGACTCCTGTCACCGGAAAATACGGCTCATCGGCGGCGGACCGGTCGCTTTTCTCGGCGGATTAGTAGCGTAAGTATTTTTTTGCCATTTTCAAACCCGAAGGAAAATGGTGCGGGTTAAAATTAAGGATACGATTAAGTGACTTTGCTTAGTTAACATGAATTCCTCACGATTATAATCTTATTTTCATTATATTTTAATGCACACTAACGTCGAAAAATGGAAATGGAAAATAATGTAAAAAAGCGCATATTTCCATGCACCATGTCCGCTTAACCTGATCGACCTGTTTTCTTTCCTCCTCCCTCCCTCCCGCTTCGTTGCCATCGAGCGCCAAGACAATTTTCCACGCTCCGGTAGATCATGAGGTTCGGGTTTCTTTCTACCTTTCGGTCGTCTTACTTTTTCCCCTTTCCAAATATCATCCCACGATCTACATTTCTCCTCACTACTCCACTCGGTGCGGGATATGGTACCCCGGGCTTTTTGTTTTCCTCTTCTGTGCGCCCGGAAAAGCTGGTAAAAAAATATAATAAACGCCAGGCCGATGCTTCTTTCCGCCGTACTTTTGCACCCCTCACTTTGTGGAACCCTTTTCAGTGACACATAAATCTCATTCCGTTTGTTTGTTGTGCCCATAAAAGCTCAACCGCGAAACGCTGTTTCGAATTGATCATCTCAAAGTTTACCGTTTTCGTTATTATTTTTAACAGGATGTGAAAAAAAAGTTGTTTTTCACCACTCAAAAAGGGGTTAGCTGCTGGGGTTTTTCTTTTTTGGTTTTTGTTTCATCTTTTCTTCCGCAAGCGAACGTCACATTCCAAGGGAAGTTCACTGGTTTTGTAAGTGACGATGTTCAACTAAACTCTGTTTTTTGTTAAAGACTTTCGCATTTGACACGGACTACCAGATGGTTCAACAATTATCCCAAATCTACAAACATTCGTCGAAGTTAGAGGTTCTTTGACTTCATTTAGCTATAGTTATACTAATGTAAGTTGTTAGCACTATTATAAAGAAGCCTCCTTCCTAAAGCAGGTTTGCCGTAGAACGTTTTATTTTCATTTCTGGTTCTCACGAAACTTAACCCGACTAGCATCGAACCTAGGTGAACGATCTGCTGATCGATGTGGTGGTCAGTATTTTCCGAGTCAGAAAACGCTTGGTGCTGCACAAATTACGATCGCCATTTGTTGTTTGGCCCGTTCGGGGAAGCAAGAGGCAGCAGGAGTGGCAAAAGATCAATCGCCGGATGAACGCAAGATCATCGATTCGTTGAACTACATCTTGCTGACGAAGCTTATTTACCTGCTGACGATGAGATTCTACGACGAAGTAAGAGAAACGGATCATAATTACTCTGAAACGGCCTTTGAGGGGGAGCATAGCGTTTGGTTCTTTCGTTCAAATACCTTGTTGGTTTGGTGTGGCTTGCAATGTAAAAAGCGGTGGGAACCGAAGAATTCAACGAGACGCAGAAGCAAGAAACTTTCTCACAGTTCTTTCTCGATTGTGTTTTACTTTTGCTACTGATATTTGCTCAGAAGGTTTCGATGTAAGTGTATTGGACCCCATATCCGCTGATTTGCGGACTTAACTGTTGACTAAACTGCTATATAATGTGTTGACACATATAGTCCATAAGCACTTTTGTTTCCATTAGCTGCTCTTGGTATGTTTCACTTATGAGCAATATGAACTAAATTGTGATGAATGTACTGAGACGATATCTTGTCTCGAGTTTTGGTATGCTGCAAAAATATACATCACTATCGCCCCTACACAAACTAAAACGAGCTGCAGCACTACGTCCGATGGTTTCAAGGAGTTGCTTCCGGACTTGTAGTTGTTCTCCAGCTTTTTCATAATATCTAACCCTCTGGTCGTTCCGTCAAACATCGGTGGATTGCATCTGATTGCGCGTTCTATATACTTCTCGTACAGTTCACATTTGCAGCGCCTTTTCGGAACCCACCACATCTGTTGCATCTTGCCCTGCGCGGTACTCGGGAGCTTGAAGGTCGGATACTTGCTCGTAATATGCTGCAGAACCTTCTCGTTATCCTGTCGGGAATTTTTGAGCGACACAAACAGCCAGTACCCGACGATGCTTCCCTTCGTGAACAGCACATTGATGCAGTACCGGATGAAAACATACTTAGACACATGACCGTCGATATAGAAAAGTCTGTTTTGTGTTTTGATACAATTCTTGGTCTTGGAGAAATTTTGCGCGCCCGCTAAGGCGATTTCTAGATATCCAGTCTTCGGATGCGGTGTACCGATGCTAAAGATGGCCGACACGTTCCGACATCGCAGCTCGAAGTATGCGGTTCCGCAGTGCATGACGAACGTTAGGCAGCTGTAGGCGATGCCGCCCGTGCGGAACAAATCATGCTCGTCCGTTCCTTCGACACCGAGCGGCTGGAAGGCGATCGGATATAGCCGCACGTCTTTGGTTTGATTCTGGCAAATGATTTCTCTTGCACTCCCGTCGGGGATTTCCACATTGCAAATTCCGTCGTAAGGGTAGCAGAACAAAATGGGTGTCGAAATAAGAAGCCCAAAGGTTATACGTGTGAACGGCATCGTGTCGGCAAGCGAACTGAGACCTGCTCGTCCGGTTCCGACGGTTCAACTAGGTTATGTACCTTTTAAGAATGTACATTATCCTACTTGTCTTGGGAAATGGGCAGATGTTGACAGTCTGCGTATCCCTAAAATGTCTTGAATAATTTAGCTATATTATGTGTCTGGTCGATGTTACAGGTCTGGTATCTGTTTTGATGCGTTTCATTTCTTATCCTATTTCCGAATGTTAACTAGATCGATTTCAGCAGTTGTGTGAAGCAATGCGTAGTCTTGAAAATTTGCTGTTCCTATAGACATTTAATATCGTTACCATGCGGTTTGGGGGGTTCCCATGACGCAATGGTAGCGCTAGAAAACACCACGCCTTAGGTGTGGGATCAAATCGCGAGTCTGGCAACCCCCGGCATTACGAACGGCAGACCACCGCCGATCTATAATTTACCGTCTTTAGGACACACAGTAACTCTCTACGGAGAGAGGCCTAGTCCCACTTGGGGATGTTGAGCCCATTATTAGTAAGTAGATCATGCGGTTTTAGACAAGCGGGATTAAAACCAGTCCACTGTGTCTAAATTCTCCACAAACTTTCAAGAGATTAGTTCCAGGATGTTAAATAATTTCTTCAACATTAAGTATTTTTCTGCTTGATTCCTTTTTATTATTAACTTCTTGTAAGGCTTGTAATTCAGAAGCTGGAGAAACAGTGGATTGGACTAGTGCATGCAATATGTGTTTTAGAAATGTACGTACGAATCATTGAACTTCGCATAAAGGTAGGACAGAAGGGCTCCTAAAAGAACTGTTACAATTTGTATCGGTATCGTCACGAACCATTGGCCGACGATGTTAGGATGTGGTACTTTTGATTCACCTTTGGGTGCTATCAGTACTCTTTCGTTCAACTCGGAACTGATGAACATAGGCAAACTACATCTGGCCGCGCGTTGTATGTAACTGTCGTACAGCTCGCAGTTACAGTGCTTCAGTGGATTCCACCACAGTTGAACCGCTGTGCGGTTGGTATCTGCCGGCTTGAGCATCGGATACTTTGTTGTGACGTACCGTACAATCTCCTCGTTGTCCTGCTGAGTGTTTTTGTGCGAAACGAACAGCCAATATCCGACTAAACTTTCTTGTTTGTACAGTACATTGATGCAGTATCGGATCAGAACAAAGCGCGATACATGGCCCTCAAAGTAAAAATGTTTCGTATTCTTTTTGCTGCAGTTGTCCGGCTTGGAAAAGTTGTGTGTGCCCGTCAGAACGATGTCACTTTTACCATGTTTCGGATGGGGGGGACTTATACTGTAGATGGCCGACACGTTCTTACATCGTAGCTCGAACTGCACCCTTCCGCAACGGATGACAAATCTCAGGCAGCTATAGGAGGTACCACCTGTACGAAACAAATCGTGCTCATCGGTTCCCATAAGTCCGGGCCGCTGGAACGCGATCGGATAGAGCTGTTCGGTGCCGGACCGATTGCGACAAACCGTTTCCCATGCATTTCCATCGGGGAGTCTCCATTCACATATTCCACTGTAGGCGTAGCAGTAGACGAACCGTGAAGAAATTACCAACGCGACAGCAATCCTTGTGGACGGCATTGCACCAGAAGGCGAACTGAGGAGGGTTGGTTCGCTTCCGAAACCAATTCGTATACTTTTCTGGAACACCACAAATAGGCCTAAGTATGCATTATCGATTTCGCCATCTACTGGAAACGTTGCGGGGTTGTGCTGCATAATCCAAAAGGATATATTAGCGTGATTGCGTCGGTTAAATTTTGATGAAAAGAACTGACGCATGTGGTCATTTAATACTTTTACGCACATAGAACATCACTACCTACCATGTTTGTCTTATCTGAAAAGTAAAGGAACTAGAGATTTAAAAAAGAGATAGTTAAACGCAAGGATGTATTGAATAGAAACCAACCTGATTGTTTGGGCATTGCTTCTCACGTGAGATTTTGATGTATTTGGATGATTTATTAAATTGTAAATAATTCATCAGAAAAGGCAAACAAGCTGACTCAATTTTATTAATACGCCAATATTAACAACGACATTTTCCAATTTCCTGATCTAAAAGTTCAAATTGTTGGTATCCAAATGGTTCTCGTTTTAAGCTTAATATGAAGTAGTGAAACATATTGACATTACTGACCAAAGCCAATGTTGGTAATTTATTCTAAAGCATATAAAGCGATAAATTGAAGAATTTAAAACACTTGTGGTGAATTTTGTGATGCTGCTACAATGCAAAAGGAAAAGGCTCCCGTAGCGACTAAGAAAAGCTGCACCGGCAGCATAATGTACCATGGCTCAATGATGGGAAATATGCCAAGCAGCAGTTTGTACTTCAGCAGTCGGTCCGATTCGTTGTTCTCCAGCATTTTCTGCAGTAGGGTCTTTGATTTCTCGAACATTGCCGGGTTGCATTCGGTGATGCGTTGCAACGTTTCCCTGTACAACTCGCAGTTGCAGCGCTTCTTCGGTATCCACCAGCTCTGCAGTGGGGTGCCGGCGATGTTCGGCATCTTTATGCTGGTGTACTTTTTCGCAATGTCGTGCACGATCTGTTCGTTGTCCTGTTGCGTGTTGTCGTACGACACAAACAGCCAGTAGCCGGAGATGGTCGTCTTGGTGCTGACTACGTTCACGCAGAACCGTATGAAGACGAAACGGGAAACATGGCCGATAATGTAGAAACGGTTGCTCAAGTTGTTCTCACAGCTCTCGTTGCGCTCGACGCTGTAAGTCGGCGTTGACATTGCCGTAAACGTGATGTCTAGAGCGCCGTATGGTATTAACGGGGGTTGCGTGTTGTATATGGCCGATACACTCTGGCAACGCAGCTCGAAGTTCGGCGTACCGCAATGCATGACGAACTTCAGGCACCCGTAGGCAATGCCACCTGTACGGAACAGATAGTGTTCATCAACGCCTGAAAGTGGAGGGGGGTGAAATGCGATTGGATAGAGCTCAACGGAGTCGGTTTGGTTCCGGCAAATGCTGTCTGTTGCTTTCTGTTGGGGATAATCTTCCACTTCACACAGTCCTTGGCAGCAGCTGAAGAGAACGAACATCGACAGAACTCGAGTAACAGTAGCGATCGCTGTGAACGCCATGCTAGCTGAATGGGAACTGAAAAAGGGTAGCTTTAATTTAGCTGGGGTAATGAAAATATCGTTATCTATTGCATTGTATCCTGCGGGTCGAACAGTTGTGAATAATAGAACACTTAATACTTAGCTTACACCGGTCCCTAGTAAAGGGGCATATTGTGGGTGTTGCGAAGGAAGTTCATATTGCACCAAGAAATGTGTTTCTATTCCTCTAACCTTACAGATCTCGTGCAATCTTTCCTGGTATCGTTACAGTTCCGTTAATATCTGAGCGATCCTTGTACATTAAGTGCTCTGTGAATAATTTATAGTTCTAAATATTTCCGCGCGAGTTCCTCATTACTTCGAAAGACAGAGGTTGATGTTAGTTTCAAAATAAATTCAACTACACCAATGACAAGAGTTCTTTGGAATCGGTTTACTAACTTCTATACCATCGCTGTACTTTTATCTTATGTTTCCATATTGCTCTTTCTTTACTTTCAGGTAAGTGGATGATCATGTGGATTTACGTTAAGAAATTGCTGGCAAAACAACCTAGAGGATGGAAAGTAACTGTCATCGAAAGCGAAGTGACGTGCCCAGTAGTTCCTGTGTGGGCAAGTAGCTTAGGGATAACAACAATTATCCACCAATGGAATCGTTTTAGAATGTGCACTTAGGGAGGGAGAGTCGGGAAACAAGTTTGAAAGGAGACCTTCAATTATAAATATCACTTCGTGCGCGGGCTTAATTTGCGTCCCCGCCCAACACCGTGTCAGCGGCGTCAACCCGCCATAGTAAAACTGTCACATGGTTTTCGCACACCGCACAAGTTATCTGATCGGCGCGTTGTCGTGCTTGTTCCGGGAGTTTGCGCCGTACCCGACCGTGTCGCCATGGAAGACGTGGATTAGCGCGTGCTTTGGGTACGATCGCGTGAGGCGCGCACAAGCAACCCGGGTCGAGGCGGTTCGGTTTCGGGCTGTGAAGACCGGAAAGTCACTGTTCCGGTAACTGGGCACGCAGCAATTGCGGGCGATGTACTGCGAGAGTTCCGTTCTTTGCAGCGCAGTTAGCAGGAAATTCGCTGGCAGTGGTTGATATCTGGAGGACACCTAAATCGTCGCAATGTAGGAAAGGTTCTCAAAAGATATTAAGTCCTCGCGATCTCTTAGCACTAGTATACATTGATTTGTAAACTTGCCCGAATGCTTTTTAGGGGTCATTTTGACACATGTTTTTCAACACGCTGTAACTACGTCAGTGTTCAAGATTTTTTAAATCCGTAAACGACTACTTTTAAGTATATTTGTAAACTATCTTTTGGCGTTTAACGGTTTTTGATGCACTTCTTCATCATTCCGTTAGCTCATTGTGATGCAAAAAAGATTGATTCCTCTGCTTTGTTCCACTATTCCGTACGCGAGCGTTACGATACGTTATGCGGGATGCGATACTATGGAAATTGGCGTTATGTTGTACCTTTGAGGTCAATTTGTGCCATTATTTGCTTTCTTAAAAATATGAAATATTTTTTAAAAGGGGACTTAATGCATAAGATTTCTAGCGCGTATCTTTTTTTACTTCAAATAAGTTTTCCCGTAAAAAATTGCACTCTTTCAGTTTTTAACTTTCGCGAAATCCCGTTCTTTTTTACTATGCACCGAGCTAGCGGAGAAAGGGTGAGGTCGATCGAAAAACCAAACACGTCAAAAGGTAGTAAACAAATAGGCTAAAAAGGAACTGTTTACGGAATTAAAAAATCTTGAAAACTGACGAAGTTACAACGTTTTGAAAAACATGGGTCAAAATGACCCATAAAAAGCATTATAGCGATAGTCAAGTTAGTTCTCGGAATTGGTCCAACAAAAAAATCCAACGGAAATCGGAATTGGTCCAACTTAAATTATTTTTCTTAAATACTACTTTGGATTATAAGACAAGCCTTTTTTTTTTAAAAAAATACTCAGCCGTTTTTGAGATATTAAATGTTTAACTCGCGTTTGGGTCAAAATGACCCCAATTTGGATTCTTAGTTAAGGGTATTTAGTTTTGCGATCGTAAATATTTTGAGATAGAGAATTGATGAACATTTTATTTCTTGTACACCTCTCAGACATCTCTAAATCTATCACCCGATTGGATTACATTCCGAAGGATGCGGCATTTAATATTTCCATGACTAAGGGGGCTTCCTCCAGCATCGCGCTTCAGTACTTGACACGGGGTACGCCACCATGACACGGTGACACGGTGTACGGTGCGCAGCCAAGGCGTACGACGCGAAGGTTAATTGTTTTGTTTACCAAGCGCACCACCACATCCCGTTCCGTTGCGTTCCATTTCCATCCGGAACCACTCCGGTACCACGGCTCGAGGCTTATTACATTCACTCGCTGGAAAATAATCTCTACGTTGTCGGGTGGTACCAAGCGTCACGCGATTCTGTTCTGGTTGGAAAGACGTAAACAAGGGAAAAGGTGCTGGATGTGTTATTTTACCTTCATAAAAGACATTGGCGGTCTTTGAGTGGCGTCGGAAGTGTGGTGTAGGAAACACTGGGAATGATTATCTTGAGGAGGATGCTCTTTGATTTGTACACCTTACGAAATGTGACATCTTGATTCTTAGAATTTGTGTTTCGTTTGTCCAACAATGGCGTAAAGAAGGTAAAATTCAGTTCGTGATAGTCCATTTCAAATGGCGTCATGTTTAAGATCATTTCATTTTTTTCATTTGTTTTTGGTTTGTCAAACCAAGGTTTTAGTTCATTGGAATCAATTCTCACCCTCTTTTGCATGTTGTGTATAAATTCAAGATAAAGTAAAACTTTGGAGTAAGTCACATAATGTATATCATAGCACTGGACTATTTACATTCCGTTAGCCACGTTCATGTGGTGGCCCATCAATTTCCCTTTTTCTCTAATGGATCTTTATTCTTTTATAACATTCGTCAGCTTATTATTTTATGCAATTCCCTTTTCTCTCTTTGGTGCTAATGCATAATATATTCAAACGCTTTTATTGCATTCGGACGGTGGTCAGCAGGCGTTTCGTTTCGCTGATGATGGAGCAAAAGTTGGCAACTCCCGTGACCAACAACCCAACGACCCTCGACGGCCACCGTGCGGGGCGAGGTCGTGCTGTTTCCCGTTTTTTGCCTTACGACATGCACTTTTCCGGTGGCCCCTCATGGCGGAAGTTATTGTTATGATTTGACTGCACGCGCGCACCTCCCCGGTTGGCCGGTTCGTGCATAAGGCTTGGCCAGTTTTTGAGAGTTCTCATTGGGGTTTTGTTTTCTCACCTTAACGCCCTTCCGGTTGCGATCACTAGCACTATCTTTCGCTGGGAGTGCCCTTGTCACGTAAATCGTTTGTTAAGCCTGCTATGAAAGCGTACACCAAATTCGCGCAGCTCGGTTGCCGGTTACGAGGATTGACCTTTGGTTTTCCATTTCTTACGTTTTCTGTCGCTAGGTGTCGGTTTCTTAATAATTCCCTTCCCTTAGACCTTAAGCGGTGGGACTGCCTCATCAACATCCTATATGCCAATTCGTGGAATCCGCCCTCCAAAACTTACTGTTTAGCGGTACAGTTCTTCGAAACACGAGAATCACGTTTCAATCTCATCCAGACTTTTAAGAGTGATACTTGAGTCAACAATTTTGGTTACAGATTCGCCGAAGGTTCCTGCGTCGTTTCGTATCAATTTCGACCACCGCTGGTTCCCATGGACATAGAGAAATGAAATTTTAATTTCCGGTTACGATTTTTCTCGCAGTTTGAAATCGTTCTCAGGTGATCACACTGTTTCGACGTTCTGATATGGGAGATTGTAAAGCAGGCAGTGGCGGAACCAGAGTCCTAAGTAAACGCTGCACATTACATCAATATTTCATGTTTGTTTGAATTGCTTGCTTCCGCCGGACGAGATGAGATTTTGCCTCAGAGACTAAACTTTCTCATATTTCTACCAGCATCCCTCGAGCGTTGGTGCATGAGCACAATGGAAAGCGTTGTAGTATTTTCCCAAATGGGACATATTTTTAATGCAGCCACCGCGGGTTGACTCTGAAAACGCTGGCCAAACGGTTGTGCCCTCGTGGGGGTCAGTGTGTTTGTGCAGTTGTACTGGAGCTTAAAAATGTACGCCACCGATTGTGAAGGTCTCGTCCGCGGGCAAAAAGTGCCACGGTCAGTTCATTAACATTTACAAATTCCACCTAAACCCGATGTGCGCTCGGAGCGGCGTTCTGAACCGGACACGCTTTACATTCATCCGCGGCGTGGTTTGGTGTTTTTATTCCTTCGGTTCTTTTTCGGAAACCTGTGAACAGATCCCACCCCGTAATGAACGAGGAGGATGGCCGAGCGCGGGCTCGGAACAAACGAACCGCCCAGCGTACGGGAAGAATTTTAAAGGTTTCCTCGCCGGCATTTTTCCTCTCCAGTCTATACGACAGGTTCGTTTTCTTTATATCCCCCCGTGAATGCCCTTTTGTAAAGTGATCCGATGCGCTTTTGTGACAATCGGAGACGGCTTTTGCCTTTGTGAGAATGATTGAGCGGGGAGGAAACTTTTATGAAATGTTAATATCCGTTTGACGACGAAGAAACCGAACCGAGAACACCATATGGAAGAGGTTTTTGGGAAACAAAACCAACCAAAATGCCAGTTCTCTTCCTCCAGGAAGAAGAAATTATCCATTATGGAAGATAAAAAAATGGTTCAAAACGGAGCTTTTTATTTGCTGATGTACCTTAAATGGGAACAATTCTCACAAAGATCATTTTATCCGCTGTCCAAGCACATTTTCGCAAGCCAGTGGATGGATTTCCGTATCGGAGGATTTTTTTCTTCGGACTACCAGGAAGGAAAAAGCTTTCCGAAAATTTCGAGTTCAAACATCCCGTCAGAATGTGCATGATGTAATCGTCGGCTTACATTGTAAATAACGGGAAAAAAGGTGAATGAAAGATATGGGCAAACATTGCTGTGCTGACATCCGCCCGGCAAAAGGTAAGACCCTTGAAAACGTAATTTTTGACGGAGCTAAATAAAAGGAAAAGAATTGGAAAAGCATCAAGTACGCTCATCGTGCGAAGAGTAGGAGCCTTCAAAATCAGCGAGAGAAAAAGAAGTATTGTGCAAATATACGGTGCATCCGGTCCAGGCGCGGGGTACAGGAAAAAGGTAGAAAGGTAGCGGAAAAGGTTGCCACTGGAGGAGGTTTGTTGGCGGATCCGCGGCCGGCAACATTGAGTAGAAGAAGGATGCTGAGAAGGAAAGCATAATGTAAATACACCACGGCTTTGTGATCCAATCACTTTCAACGGTGCTTCAAGGTGTGAGGAGTTTTCGTTACTTGGAATAACAAAAAAAAGGAACCAAAATCGCTTTTCTTTTACTGCGGTTCATTTTGGCACGTTTAAAATGATGAACATAGGAAGGATCAAAGGGTGGAAATGAAAAACGAAATTCTCGATAACCTTCACCGCTCAAAGCAGTCAAGTTCCTGGGACTGAGATCGTAAGACCGTTCACTTGTTTCTTCGTGAAATAAGAATAAAGCTCAATCTGCCTTCAAACACGTTTGGCAAGAATATATGCAGATGATGTAGTCAGGGGGCCAACGTTAAGGATGACAAAAGAGATATAATTTCTTTGATCTTTATTTTAAGCTATATTTTATGTGCATAGTATAGATATTTTTGGGCTGATTCCAAATTCATAAATTTTTATTAGGATAAACGATAATTATAAGAAATGCGTGAAGAAAGTTGCTTAAAAGTCTGGTACATATATATTAAAAAATTGCTTTTAATGATAACAAACGTTAAGCCCAAACTAAAAGCTTTTTTTAATTTGCAGAGAATGCATAATTCAGTAATGCCTATTTTGCGATGTAATCCGTGTTGGAATGAGCAATTTTTCATCCCCTATTAGGCAACCCACAACATCTACGCAAATTTGATCCCTTTTTCTAAGGAACCCGAACGCCTCATAATAATCATCATCATAACGCTCATCATCAGGCTCGTTCTCATTCCAGTCCAGAAAGTTTACCGGTGCTGGTGCCGTTTAAACCGGTGTAATGGATAAGGGTTCGGAACCGGATGTATACCGTTTGCATACCCTCGGTTCCGTGCGCCCGCGAATGGTCATTCTTTGTCGGTTTAACATTTGACATTTTGAAATGTGATCAAAAGGCTGCAAAATGGCAACGGGCCGCGGATGAGGAGAACATTCAGATTGTGTATTATGAGTCACGTTAACCTTTCGGCTCAGGTACTGCCACTTCCAAGTGTCCGGTTTGTGGTATGATAATTTAAATGATACTCCAACGGAGCGAAATCCTTTGAGCAGCGCGTTCGAGTGGCAAACTTCAAACTGATTTATGCGTAGGATCAAGCATATCAAACGAAGTGAAAGGATGAATCTTCTTTGACAACCTTTGCTTGCGGCTAGTTAAGAAAGTGTTTGGGATATGTTTATGATGGGTTTGTGTTTCTCAAAATGATGTAAAATGTTCTTTGATTTCAAGTTCAACTGAAGATGAAAGAGTTGAAAACATTGCCTAAAGCTTATCAAATCATTGCAGCAAAATGGTAAGTATCTTCTGAAATAAAAAGGAAGAATAATTTTGCAACGCGAAACTCAACATTGATAGAAACTGATCACCTAAGTAGGTCATGAGTATAACAAGTTTAGGAAAGGAAAATCATTAATCATACAACGCCAATCCTATAGGTTGTCGCAGCAACTTGTCCCCATTAACGCCTGCATGGGTCTTTGTCTCCTCCAAACCTATGTACCTATCTTACTAACAACAATCGAATGGTCGAGAAGGTGAGCAACAACTGCAAACGATCGAATAGAGATGTAAACGGGGTGCTATTGACAAACACTCTCGATAATGAAATAACCTCTTCGCGCCAAGGTCTACCACCGCACGTATGTGTGTTAGCCTAGGATCAAGAGATTGATTTGGCCGCCGCGCGTACTCCCACGGAAACGTTACCTCCATGAGGCCCAAGTTGTTCCCTTTGGTATTCGTTCGCCGCACGATTAGTCGCCCACGACATAAGACTGTCCCGACAATGTGTTTGTTGTCATGATGGTCGCGAAGGGAACATCGATGGCGAACTGGCGGGAAGGGCTGGTTTGCAAAAATCGTGCCACCATGCGCCGCTATTCCTACTACAGGGTTTAACCTTGTGGTCGACACGTGGTAAAGTAGGTTTCTGGTGTAATGAAACAGTTTTTCTGAAGTGTGTTGTTTTAAGTCTAACGCTGGATCTCGTCAATGGATTATTTAAGGACATTGTTTCAAGACAATATCTTAGTAATAACTGTGTATATCACAGGTTTAACAACAGACTAATCTGTTGGTTTTTCGCTTGGTTTAGTACTAACTAATTACATTAGTTTCGCTGTACCATCTAGCTGTTCGCAGAACACCGTCACCGACCTAAGCAACCTTTCAACCGTTCTGTCAAACCGCAGATTGACACTATTCAAGTTGTCATTTTCGAACCCCCCCGGTCCTTCTGGTGTTGGGGGTTCATTGTGAACTTGCACGCACGCCACAAACGCCGTGACAGCTGACCGGTTTGTCTTCGGTTTAATTTAGCTGCTCAGCTGATGGCGTTGATGTTAATCATGACGGTCGGTGTGCGGTTGTTACCTCGGCTGGTAGGGAAGGCTAGGATTGACTGCACTCGGGTAGTACCGGTTGTGCCGTGTCCCATCGGATAGCTTCTGTCTACGACCGTGTTGAGTTGTGGTGCGATGGGCCATGGATGTTGCAATCGATTTTACTACATATCTCCGCTTGCCGGCAACGGGAAATTCTGAATTGGATACACACTATCTCCCCGTTGTATGTGTGTGACCTACTCTCGTACGGTACGGCCTTTGCTGTTGTTGAACGAGTTGGTTCTTCTCTAGCCAGATCTTGCGTATCTGTTGTGGTTCGCTTGTCAAACCGATTTTCAGCACATCGTTTCGGTTTGGGAACACGTTGTTCGCTAGTTGTAGTACAGCTTGGGGAAACATGCCGGTGGAAACTCTAGCTGGTATTAGGGTTTTCGAGAACGAACGCTAGAAACTATCAAAATGATGACAGAACGTTGCCGTTACTAGAGCTTGAAGTTTTACTTTCACAATGCGTCATGGTTGTATTTGAGTCTGTTGACAGGTTGTTAAAAACGCCTGCTGGGAAATTGAGAAACCAGATACCTACTTCCTACTCCACTGGCAACAACTGTTCACACTCTTAGTTTTCAAGTTGATACTACCGACCAAGGTAGCTCGATGGACCAGCCTGTTTCTATGTCACTTCTTACCCGCCATCTTGATTCTCGTCCGTTGCGGAGTTTGCCGATTTCTATATCTCAGACGTCTATGTGCAATTGAGACCGGTTTTTTTTTGCATCCTTCGCCCGCCGGGGCCGACTTCTGCAACAACAGCCCGTCCGTCGCTAAACCGTTCCGAATGTCAAGGTTATGCCAATAAAAGACGGAGTTCGCTTGTCGTCAGCAGGTTTCGTTTTACCCGGGGAGGGAACTTTACACAGATTGCGGATTAGGAACTCACGTCTCGTGTGTGGCGACGGCGCGCATACTCACCAAACAACCATGCAAATTTCGTTTCTTGGCGTTTGCTTTGCTCGCACTGGGGCACATATGCGTACCCTAATGCCTTTCCCTAACACACTAACCTGCGGCTGAGCGCTGCCGGAGTCATTTGTCGTTAGCCTTCGGTTTCCAACCCGGAGGCAATGGAACACCTTTTCGATGGTTATTTCTCGTTCAGCGACGCCGAAGCGAAAATGAACGGTCAAATCAATTTGTCGTAAGCGACTCCCAAAGTGAGTTTGAAAGTAGGGAAAGTTGGCTATTTAGTAGCGCAAGTTACTTTTGGTATCCCGCAGTTGATTGGTTTTGTTAATTAATGGTTCGATTGAGGTTGGATTGAATGTGTCCGGAAGCGCTGCACTTCCTCTTTTAGATCTTTTGACTTTACGGGTGATTAATAAAACCAAGTGTGGTAAATCCTTAATCAGAAGCATATGGAGCATGTTTCAATACCAATTCCTATAAGTACGGGTTACGCAGTGAACGCATTCGTCTAGGTGACATATCTAATGGCGCTCCGTTGAAGTCTTTTGACGTTTCCTTCTTACGACAGCCTCCGCGTACCATTCGAGTGACACAATGATTGATTTGTTTACGCACTCGGATCGAAATCGAACACGCGGAATCAATAGAAACCGTTCCGCTCCGGTTCGTGTGGCACGAGGTTTTGAAACGTGATTTCGTGATTGTTACCAGCGCTTTTGGTTGTAATATTGTTTTCGCTCCTTTTTCCTCCTGGGTAAACAAGAAGGAACTCTGAAATCGAAGCGTGCACTTTGTGGCGCTGGAGAAGTACAATTTATCACGTTGGGTTTTGGTGAATGGTGCACGAACCGCGGTGGTTGGGAAATTATAGCAACAGATTCAATTTTTCATTGAATTATTTGATTTTGATGCAATGAGTCGGTTCAGCCATTATCACGTTTGCTGAATACTTTAAAGAACATTTACCATCGTCGCAACTGAAGATGGGTGGGGATAGCTATATGCCCCAAAACAACCTTAAAATTGTGGTGGAAAAGAAAATTAGTTTCACTGCACTTCTGCAACAGTTACCTTTTTCCTCTCGGTTTCTCGGGACATTTTTCGACATCATTCTAAAAGCGACGTGCCTTAGGACAAATGAGGCAAAAGGCAAGAAAAATAGTGCAAAAATACTATGTGGTTTTGTTTTGACCATTTGTAGGTTTATTTGTAACTTCATTAACTCACACCCGTTTGCAATTTTTACAAAACAAAAGACAGAAAAGTAAAATATTTTGCTTTTCCAGATATATTCACTGAAGTTTAGTGTCTTCCGGTTTTTTTGGCCTCGAAAACGAAAGTAACCGGAAGGTATGTTTCCCTTCAGTTCATTAAATAAGGATTACCATTTTTATCATCACTTCCTGGTGGTCACCGCGCGTTACACTCCGTTCGTGGTCCAAAACCCCCCTTTTGTGCACCGCGCTTATGTTTCAGCGCCACCTAATTACATCCGAAGAAACGAGGTTAAAAGTTCAGTAGGAGCGTGTTTTTCGACCCGTCTTCTACATCCGCTTTGGTTTTTGTGGTGAACGCATACCACTTGCTAATGTTTTCCAAAGGTGAGGCAAGGAAAGTCTTCCAAAATGAAAGCAGCGACGCAACCGTGAAAGGTTGCTCTGAATACCGTGTTTTGGCAAGGCAAAATTGAAACAGATTTGCTAACGCTGGAGTAACATTACAAGAAAAGAAAAGTAAACTAGGAAGGGTTTTTTAAAGCTGGAAGTGCCACTCAAAACACATGTACTATTAGGTAGCTTTCCTTCCTTGGTGTGTAATTGAGTTTCCAGTTTATATTATGGGGTTTGTTTGTTTTGTTGCTAGAGCGTTGGTTAAATATTCTTACCAATGAGAAATGTATTCTTTTTTTTATATACTTAACATTCTGTTTACTTCTCTAAGTTTGTGTATTCTTAGTAAACTGGTTATTAATTTTATTATTTTTTTCAAAGAAATCGATCCTCATTTTTGTGTTGTTGTTGGGTGACTTCTATTTCTGTATTTTGTAAATATTTTCATCTCTTCTTCTCTTTCAATATATTTTCATGTTTTAACAGAAATACCTGTTGCGAGTGAGATTAAAAGTGTACGGAAAAATTGAAACCCGCCATTGCTAGACATCTATAAAACTTACCTTCAATGATCTCCCATAACATCGCTCTTCCCCAATCGAGCGTTTTTGCTGATCAAACTGAAAAAAAGAAACACATCGTAAAAGTGCGGTGCTCGGAATTGGCGCAATTACATGCTAACTGTAAATTTAATGAAGCTGCAATTTAAACCGTTCTACCCGTCCCGTTCTGTCCCGCGCAACGGGAACGGATGAATTCAGTGGAAATCCCAACGAGACGATGGTTCGAACCATATTGGGTTGGACGATTCTGATGAAATGATTCCGCGACTATCCTTCGTTCTCAGACGTTGCGCGCGATCATCAGGCGGCGGCGATATATGGGGCGAGTTTCCCTCGTTAGCGATCGATTTCGTTTTCCAGCGGTTTCCACACTTTCCTTCTCGTTGAACCCTTACAGTAGCGAGGTGAACTGTAAATTTGGTTATTTTATTGTTGGGTTTTCTTTTACTTTTCATTATTTCTTTAATAACATGTAAGTCGTGTGAGGATTACCTGAAAGATGAAATAGTTTTAATTATCGTTGAGTACTTTACCTATTCGTATATCATTCCATTCCATTCGTATATCGTTCCATGTTTCGCTTCCAAGGGTTGATGATGGATCCGGAGTGTGGTACCAATTATTTATTGTTAGTAATTGTTTGATTTGCCGTCACATACAATCACGACGTTGCACGTGGGCGCCAGATCGCTTCGAATCAGCTGATGTGCGCTGATGTGCCTATTCCATTAAACCGAACCCCGCAAGCATACCCAATCAGACACCGAAACGCACATACACAAACAACTGTACTTCGCGACTTAACGGATGTGTGCGGCTATTGGGGAGGGTTGCAATAGACCTGATTTGTTCCAGAGATCAGCCAATTTCCAACGGAAAAAACGATGGTGATGATCTGCAGCCCTGGTTGCAGTTAGATGATTGTCAGGTGATGCTTCCCGATGGGAAATGGATCGTTTTACAATTTCCGCCCCTCTTTAAAAGAAGATTCTTCCTGTCGTTCGACGTTATTGTATGAGCAACTTCCTACCCGGGTGATTACCGTTGTCAGATGACTAACGATTATGTTGTTGCTATGCACTGTTGGGCTTGAAACCGTTTGAGAAATACATAAAATTTAAACTTAAACTTTTCGATGAACAAAATTTAATGTTTTTATTTTAATTTATTTTCTTTACAGGTAAGTTTCAGTATAATGCACTGGAAATTCTTATACATTGGAATTCCTTGGTTGACGTGAAATGGAAGGTAAAAGAAAAGGTGTTGCTACTAGAAGAGACTTTGATTCCATAGTAAGTAATTTTGAAACAATTTCGCTGCGAAAATTTATCCACTTTTTTATGATTTAAATGATGTAATAAAAACAATGCGGAAAAGCTACATTCACTCACATTTAAAATTTTGCGTTGCATTTAACCTAATAAAAAAGATACAAAAATCTCCCTACCTCGTTTTATGCTGTGAGTTGGTGAATGTTTTTTCGAAGAAGATGACTTGGTCTAATGGTTGAAATCTGTGGACAGTTATGGGAAACTTTAGAAACAAAACTTCCACCATTTTTTTTTCTTACCATCGCCCCTTTTTCACACCCGTTAGCGGCTGATGGATGATCTGCTGAGTACGTGGAAAAAGTGAAAGTTTGTTCTACGTCGGTCGACTTTTTCAATTATTTTTATGTTAGAGCGGTTGTGTTTTTGTTCGTTAGCGCTCTTTAGATGATTGAGGAGAGAACAAGTGAAGGTACAAAAATTCGTTTCGCTTGCTTCTTTTTTCTCTCTTCCATCCTATGGCTTGATAAAATCCTGCACGTCACACCTGACATTTCCTTACGGGGACTTTACACTTTCGCTCGCGTCGGGTCGCGCCCGACAATCGGTGAAGGTAACGCTGACGACTTTGGCAAAAGTTGAGTAAAGAAACACAAAAAATCAACAACAAACCATTAGGACTTACGAGTTTTTTCAGACTTTCAGCTGCCAACAACAATGGCATGTCGCCGGGAAGGTCAAACCAAGCGAACGAGAAGGAAAATGATTTCATTCATCACGTTTACGTGGCTGACTTCCCACGCGACATTTGACTAATGGTTTTTTAAAATGCTCCAGTTTTACGTCGCCGGTTTCCATTTTGCTTTGCATTTTTTTTTCTCTTGTTGTCCCCGCGAAATAATTTACGATAAGTTATGCATGTTAAAACATCATTAGTTAAATGCAGTGACGGCCGCGTTCGGTACGTTTCATATTCTGGCAACTTGAAAACTTGTTCTGTTTTTTCTTGTGTGTTTCTTATCATTTGTCTTGGTGTAGGTTTTTTTCAATTCCTATACCAAGCACATCATTTTCCAACCACAAGACGGAGACCTCCTTGATCGATCGTCTCCAAAAATGGCACCCGCTCGTAGAAAAATTTCTGCGCAGGCTGATTGCTGATGGATGAGACAAACGATCAACCAACCAACAGGGCCTTTTCCCGGCAAAACAACCTACCAGAGCGTGAAAGGAAATAACACTGTGTGTGTCTGTATTTCTTGGTGGATCCATGGCTAAAGCGTGTGATAAATATTCATGAACGGATGGTGGCCCCGATCGTAATTTTTCTCCATTCGCGCCACGTACGATACGGTACGGGAATCGGGTTGGAAAAGCCGATCGTTCACAAGAAAAATCCCGCGCTGGTGCACCATCTCAGCGTTGCCCAGTGTTTGGACTGGGAACAAAAAGTGACTTCAGTGTTTTTTCCTGTGAAAATATTTTAACTGTATAATACCGTGAACATATGATTTCAAAAGGTAAATGCTTTTTCGCAGTTGTTTGTTTTAGAATTTCCATCTTATCTTCTCTGCCGTCGTTCACTCTGAAGCTAGTTTTCCAACCAACTGATAATGCAATGAAAGAATAATGAAAACGAAGAGCAAATGTCCCCCGGGAGAAGAAACTCCTCGTGCAGGTTGTTGTAAATGCATCGCAAAGGGGGGTAGTTTGGAGAGACCACCCTTATGCGGAAAAAGCGATCGAACCGTTGGTATACCGAACGATCCGGGTTATATGGTGGCCTGAAAAAACGCTACGGTTCTTCTTCTTGCCCTTTCCGTGCGTTCGCGTGCCTTGGTGGAAGTTTAATTTTATGCACATCGCGGACCACCATAATTACCGGATCCGGTACGGACAGTGTTTTCTGTGCGTCTCTTCTTCTACTCTTTATCACAGTTTTTCTAACCCGCATTTGCTATTAAACTTTAACCACCCAACTGTCGGCGGCTCATCTTTTTTCCCCATGGATGAATTCTGATGATGTTGGGAGTGTAGGTTTTGCATTCGAGTTCCGCCCTACTGGGGGTTGGTATTTTTTTTTTTTGTAACTGTCGGTTTACGGACCGTATGGTTTTGCGTGTGCTAAATTTACGAGTCCGCCATTCGGGTTCGAAATTAGCTTCCTTCCTGGATCTTTGAATCGTTGGTTATTATTTAAATTTTGAAAAAGACTCGGAACAAAATTAAATATTTTCGTTTTTACATCTAGTTTTAAGGAAAACTGCCTCCGGTTGTTTTTTGAAATCTTTTAAAACATGAAGACATGATCCACAGTATTTTTGATTGAATTTTTGATTGAAAAGATTTTATCTTCAACATTGTGTGGGTTTGATAGAATGTTTCGTGAACTATTTATCTCGAGAATGTTGTCTTTATTCTTCGCTCCAGTTTATGGGTTTCACAGGTAACCCAACCCAAGGTAGTGCAAGTGCATACTCCCAAGTTTATTTTACTCGAACCAGGATCGACACATTTCCTCGTGGCGAAACGCGACACGATAAATGGCAGCTGCACGCAAAGTTCGCAGTAATTATTCCGGCCCGGGAGTGGAGTGTGCACCATCGCGAAAGAGATATTGAAATGGGCCGAACAAGACGTGCCCCAGACGTACGGTGTGCAACATTCCAGGGTTGAGCATCCTCCTCCGAGTACACACACACTGCAGTGTATGTCGCTATGGGGGAAGTGCAAACTTTCAAGGTTGTGGCCCGTTAAAATGTTAACAGTCGCAAGGTGGAGGAAGCCGAGTTTGTGGATACCCTTAAAATTGCGGCGGGTTGGTGTGGCATGTTGGCTATCACAATTTATGGGACGTCGTTTTATGGTGGGCCTTTTGGGGCACACCCTGCCCGGCGGAAGAAACCACTTTGTTTTCTTTAATGCCCACTTCATCTGTGTGCCAGCATAACGATGCCGTGATCAGGAAGTAATCCTAGGGCTCAAGAGGAGCATAAGGTGAGTGTGTAACAAGCGAAGCTCGATTCGTGCTCCTTCGTCGATCTCGGTTTCCGGATTGAAGGTCACAATAATTGCGCTACCGTCGGGTTGCTCGCGAAATTTCCCATCGTTTTGTGTGTGTGCATGTGTTTTTCACCAAGAAAATTGCCCGATCGATTGGCCGAGTTCGACTTGACGCCCGCGGTGGTCCCGCTTCTCGCGCGCGGGGTGGTCATTCTCGCGGGCGTTGTTAAATTAAATTTGTTATGTCGTGCGTTTTTATTACCATCCACCACGCCATCATCCCCTCCCGGTGTTCGACAGACAACTTGATGTGGTCCGGTTATCGTGTCTTCCCGGCTAGAAACAAGTTAGGGCCAACGCGAAGGACAAGCCACCCGATTGGCATTGGCCTGATGTCCGGAATGGGGTCAGTTCGGAAAGAAAAGGGAAGGGAACGGCAATTTTCACAACACCGTTTCGCAACTACAGGCGCGAAAAACCGGAACCAGCGAACCAGGTCGATATTTGAAATGAAAGTCTCGGAATAGGCAGGTCCAAACCTTATCTAATAGTGCAAGGAGATGGTGTAAGACGTAGGGTAAACATGCATAACAGGTTCGACCAATAAACATGTGCCGGTATTGTGTATGTTTCAATATTTTCTAGTTTAATTATCATCTATTCTTCCTTTCTTTCTTTGAGCTGCCAAAATTAACTTTTCCGTTGGAAATTTCTTTTGATTATAAATAAAATATTGCTCATAACATACATTAAACAAAAAGTGTATATTCACGTTGTGTTTATTTTCTTTTTTGTAAATGTATCTAAACCTTTTAAGTTAAGAGAATATTGGTTTCGTTTCTAGTCCATATTTGCAGGCGGAAAAATTTATTGCTTCCCCGTGGGCGTCGTTATGCACCAACTGCACACTCGAAAAGCATTCTGCATTACGTTCGAGGATAAGAAAAACGATTTCTCGTGTTTCGCACACCAGAACGATGGTCTTTCCTGGTTTCCCCATCCTCCCATGTCCGATATAACGTTACGCAATGTTATTTTCTTTCCATCACTGCTGTTTTCCTCCATATTCGCAGTATGATTTCCTTTCCTCTCGCTCGAAGAAGTTGCAAAACCGAGCTTGAGGTGTTTCCATTTTGCTTTTACCTTTCTTCGAACGAAACAGGCTGAAGAGCAGGTTTTGGAAGTAAACCGTGTAAAGAGACCGAAGACCGTCCGACCGAAGAGGTCAGTTTGAAAGATACATGTTTGGTTCATGTGAGAAAATTCGCTCAATACAAACAATTTGTTTCAATTACGAAAATAAGTAATGTTATTTGTAAAGGAATACTTAAAATTATTAATAGTTGTAAAATAATCAACGCCTGTTTTAGTTCATCAATTCTTAACTAATTTCAATGATATGGTCCTATCGATACGTCATCTTTAAAGAGTTGAATTATTATATAGCCCTTTAAGTGCGATCCAAAGAACTTGCGGTGGCCATAATGCAATTTTCTTCTTCACTGTCGGCTCGACGGGTGTCCACCGGAAACCAGAAACAGAATAAACGAAGACGATTCGCAGACTCTCTTACTTTGTTCGCGTAATATGTTTGTGCGATTCTTCGCCAAGACCGAACCGGGACCTGAGGGAAAGGTGTACAATGAGCAGTTTGTTAACGGTTTCCCTGGGTTGTTTGTGTGGCAGAATAAGGAAACCTGAAATGCACGCGGGTAAGCCGTGGGTTTCCACCAGTGAAGAGGGGCCGGTTTCGGGCAGGCCCTCCTAAGACACTGACCCATTTCCCTAGCGGCTACAGGTTTGTTTCGTTTTGCTTGACGAGCTTGCCTGCCGTCCGTGTCTGCAACCGAGCGCGCCGAGGGTTGGGCTCGTTGGAGGAGAGGAGCTAAGATGTCGTGCGTCGTTGTAAAAACTAGAAAAACCAGATGCGTACCGTCGGAACTGAGGGGGTTCGAGATCCGAATTCGAGCACACGCTGGTGATTGCGTAATGAACGTTTTGTTTCAGTAGCACTGATTAGTGTTAGCTAAGTCTTTATGATGACGCTTGTGCTTCGGTGGAACCCCATTTTCACACTTTCAACACAAAGTAACTTTTCATCAAGACAACAAGTTGTTCCGTTAAAAAAAAAATTAAAAAAAGGTCTGTTAAGCAGATATGATCAAGGCAAGCCAGTACGCCAGAAAAGAAATATTAAAGGCAAAATTGTCAGTTAATATTGGAATTTTGAATATAATAAGAAATATTGGAACGATTAGCAAAATGATCAGTTTAACATATTTAAAAATCTTACCTCGCATTCTGTGTCAACAAAACGATCATTTTAATAATATTAGAATACAAATTACCAATAAATAATTAAGAAAAGGCGTTTAAAAAAGCACTTGTAATACTTACTACTAAGAACTTATTAATGAAGTCAATAAAGCTATAAAAATCAACATCATGCTTCTAGATTCACAGGTTGATCAAATAATCACCATTGATTATACAATAACCATAATAACAGTTTCCTCTTAGTTTTTTAGCTTCCTCATATTAATTCCAGACAATTTTCGGCACGTAAGAAACTCGTGTTTTCCACCACGAACTCGCACTTTATTTATACCACTTGTCTCATCGACAAATTGCTTTACTACCACTTGGAGCCACATATCGCATTCGAATGCATCTTTGATATCAGCCTACGTCATACGTGCTGACAACGTCCGACATATTCGACACCCGCATCTGCTCCAACACCATCCGTCAAACAATAAACCCCAATTGAAGTAAATTATCAAAGATTTGATTGCGTTTTGTCTGCCCGAGGCCCCAAGGTTTTGTGCGAAGATTTTTGCGATCTGTGCCCGCCTTATCGATACAAGCTGTGGATGTATCCTTGATTGGTGGTGTTTCGGCTGAGGTTGATAATGTCATAAACATAAATTTGCAGCTTTCTTTTGCCTTCGTTTGTTTCGAGGGTCCAAAGTGGTCCAATTTTTGTGAATGTGTAGCAAACGTTTTATTGTTTATATTCAGTAACGTTTGTGCTATTTTTGTTCCATTCATTATGCATCGCAAATTGACCCGTGTTTTGCCTTATTGTCGTTGAAGGTATGTATAAAAATTTGCAACAAAAAAATGCTTAATTAGAGTTAGGAAACATTTCGGAAGCAAGATACCGCTACAATGGGTCTGATATTTCCTGTTACAATAAAAATGTAAATGAACATGTCCGGGGCAGATTTTCGCCAAACTTACCGCGTGAAAATTTTTCTTTAAACCACCCGGCGCTAATTAAGCCCCGTTTGACCGTTTCGGTTGCCGAAATGCGCGAGCCACTTTCTGCGCCGCGGTTGGGTTTTAATTATGATTTTAATTAACTACCCTCAACTGTGTGCTACCATACAGTGGGGTGCGCACACATATTTGCACCAAACAGCGATGGGATAAAAATGGAGGTGCTTTGAGATGTGTATATACAAGTGTATTTTGTTGCTCGCAAGTGGTGGTTTTCCCGAGGCAGTGCGAATGCGAAAAGAAATTAATTATCCTCTGGTAGAAAATAGTTTGCCGAACTTGGCTGGTGCTGTGAGCCGAGAACAGATAAATGGCTGCCCAATTCACCCAAAAATGATATGCGACCTTCATCTGCAAGCCGACCGGAAGGGAAGCGGTGTGTGATCGTCGGGAAAATGGTGGGGAAAATACCGCCTGGTTTCCGTTGTTTTAAATAACATATTTTCCACTCCAAATGGAGGCACAGAGGCAGTTGTTGTTTTAAGATTTAATTGGTCATTTCTTAGTTTAATGTGTCTCGTTAGCAATCGCATGTTTTATCTTACAATTTATAGTCATCCGTAAAATTTCTTATTTCTGCAAATGAGGAACGTGTTCGAAGTCGTTTTGCCAATGGTCGAAGGAATTGAAAGTGCATTTACCCCCGCTTTTCTCGCTTGGCATTGGCGAAAATGCCACCGGGGTGAAGCAAGTGGTCTCGTACCGGTACGTAAACAAATTAATCATACACCAAACGAATCAACTTCTCCACTGGCGGGTTCCGAACCAGCACCTCGCTGACACACCCTTAGTATAAATGTCATCCACCCCAAACAGAAAAACCGCAGCACTGACTGTACCCAACCATACAACACACACACACGAACAGAGTGTGTTTCGAAAATATTCATCACAACCAGATCGAGCGCGCTCTAGAAAGGTCAACTTGTGCCGAGCACAGGATGGGTCAATTGAGGTGGAAATAAGGGACGTACCCGCCGATCATCGTTCCTTTGGTGTAGCTAAATGTCTAGGTCTAGGTTTTTCTCTGTGTGGTTAAAATAGAAAGCAAAAG
>KE525331.1:3214742-3239870 GCA_000441895.2 Anopheles sinensis
AGTTTTTTTTAAACACAATTTAAAGTTTTTTCATACACCGTTCAATGATGAACAAAGTGTTCTCTTGTGATTATGTACTTGCGAAAAACTTTTTCCAGCCGGGTGTATGTAAATAAGAACCGTTTTTAATGCATATGGCTTCCGCATTGAATATTTAAATAACATAAAACGATCCATACTTTCCATTTCCGAACAAAGAGGTCGATTGTTCGCCAGGTAGCTTTTTCTACATATTTTTTATTGATATCCTATCAGCTGCTCGCTGCGCTGCATATCGGAACACGATACTTTCAAGAGGAGGTCACCGGAATGGAACCATATGATACCGGGCAGTCGTATCCTAGCGTTATTCTCTCCTTCACTCTCTGGCGGCGAATTTTCTCTTTCATCTCTCTTGTCCCGTTTTCCCCTTTTCCCCTGTTTGTCCTTTGCTCAGTGGACTGCAAAGATAATGGTTTTATATTACACCAGCGTAATGGTGACAGGCCATACGGCTACCTTGGAGCCCTTTTCCAGCACCATACTCTCCGCGCAATCGATTTGCACACGTGCACAAACGGCCAAGTGGTGCAGAATATGCCATTCTTGGCTGCAGTGCCTGCTGGAAACATGGGTTTGTTCGCGCGACAATGTGTGCATGTGTGATCCTTTTACCGGAGGTCTGGTCATGTCCTTTCTCCACATAACGATAATTCGTTTTTATGCTGAGATCCGGTGTAATTTGTTTATCTTTTTGTTTCGTTCTTCTTTCGTGCCTTTAAACTTTTGAATCGAAACGTACAAATCGATCGAAACAAGAGTGGCCGCGTTGCACCACGTGCTGTTACCTTCTGTGTTGTGTCTATGGCCGCCAGTGTTGGACCCTTTCAAGGATACCGCTTGGCATTTAGTTTTGGCAGCACACCACCACCTCACACCAGCTTATGGGCTATTTCGGGTTGGCGCCGAGCAATGGGAAAGTTGGGGCTGAAATTTATTGACTACCGATTAATGCCGCAGGAAGCTGGCGTTGGTACCGGAGTTCTATACACGTGTTTCCGGGTGGGATTTGCAGTGGAGTATACGCCTGCTCTGCACCATTTCGGGAGGGGAGAGATTATCCTCGGGCGCTGCGTGCGGTTGGGAATTAGTGTCGTTACAAATTTAATTTTAATGAGAGTGTCGCATTAAATTTACAAAAAATATTTGCCATTAAAATTAATTAGAATTATCCTTATTAATTATTAGTTCTTGGTTGTTAGTAGTTTAGAAAAAAATTATCCCGCTTTTTACAGTGACGTGTGTTCCGTGTCATAATTAACCAAGTATCGCAAAGGGCAGCCATTAACGTGCCACCATCAGGACACGCAATTTGCATTGGGTAACATCTCTCGATCACGAATAGTTCGTCGTGGCGCCACCAGAGAAGATTCGTATCAAAAATTTGTTCCGCATGTCTAATTCCTCATTCAAACGACACGCCTTCGATCTACTCGCTTCCAGATCGCTGCAAATCATCACCACAGATAAATGAACCTCAACAGTGTGGAAGTAGAATTTTTCCAGATTCTTGATCCCGCTAATCGAATGATCGCTCTTTTTTCCCTCGATGGCGTCGTGCTCATAATCAGTACTGTCGCCAAAGGCGTTGAGGATGGAGGAAAACCTAAATTGAGGCTTGACTGCATCAAGCAACGCAAGTGAAAGGCGATAGGAAAATGAGGAAGAATAGAGGACGAACGAGGAGAACTATTCCACCGAACGAATTACGGGCCACCGTATGAAGTATGAACCGGATGAGCGATTTCGTCTAACGGCACATCGTTCTACGAGGCTCGTTGGAGGTTATAGACACGCCTGAGTTCGTTCCTAACCCGTACAGCGTGTGCGTGGTCCACCGCTTCTATTACTTAATCGCTTTTATGATGCTTATCGTGAGCGCGCCATCTGGTGAGCGAGATCTCTAATGTGCGGCGCGTTGGGGATCCCCACAGACGAGTCGGAGTGAGAGAGCTACTCCAGCTGCACTTATCGAGACTTGAGGCGCCAGCTGGCGCCTACATTGCTCCACTTGGGCGTCTTATCGGATAAGCGGGTCGCGACACCCGTGTCTCGCTAATGTGCAGAGCACTGAATCTTTTTGCATTCGTTTTATTCAAATCCTCTGCGCGGCGACATTGTGATAGAAGGGTTTCGTCGAGGGGGTTCCAGTCTGGAGGGCACTAAGTAGAGCCAGTGATGGACACGCACCCATCCAACCCCTCTTGTGAAGGCTAGCAGTCAGTAGAGGGGAGTCTTTTTGACGTACTAATAATTCCATTTACAACCGCCTGTCAATTGGCACCAGCACACCGGTTGCACAAGTACTTAACCGAACGCTCCGATGTGTGTATGCAAATCTCTCTCCCGAGATCAAATGAATTCTGCCCCAGGCGCGCAACCCCCACCCCCTATGCTGTTTTCAAGCGGGTTTACAACCGAGCAATAAAAACTGATACATTTTGTCAAGCGCGAAGCGAGCAGCATAAAATGATGAATAGGTTCCCATTGATGTAGATCGTATCGGGCGATGAGCTGATGCGGACCCGGTGATCTAACCCGCGCCGCCGCCGCCGCCGCCGTGCTTTATTGAGAGCTCGCCAGCAGTTTTGTTCACACACGTTGCGTAATCGAGCTGGCAGAAGGGGGATGCAAAATGCATCATCCGAACACAAAGGTTTCTTTTTTAGTCGTGTAGGTAAAACCGCATCACTGCAGCGCCTGACTGATGGTCGGTGCAACAGTAGCCGTCGTTTGAGTTAGCCGACTACTGGTAGGGAGATTGTCGCGATTGCTCAATGGTTTGTCGCCGAGGTGATCATTCAACAATTATATTGCTTTATTGTTTGAAACAACACCAGGTGGAGATAGTCGTGATACTATTTTATTTCATTTCCCAAATATTTTAGTTTATGTAAAAGAAGAGTACTAAAAAGTATTTACTACTTATAGATAAGTCCCTAATGTTAGTTAAATCCAAATATTTAAATATAATAGCTGTAAAATATGAACGGAGATCAGTAAAGTCTTGAAGGAATATTTTGAAAAATTATGTGATTGAAACCCATTGCATAAAAATACCACAAGTAAATTGTAATAATTTAGTGATAAAATAAGTAAACATGTAGACAAATGTATGTAACATCGATGTAACTTTTTGAAAAACGAATAAAATCATTAAAAGATGCATTTTAAATGGAACTTGTAAAATTGTACAGACGTTTCAAACATTGATGAGAAAAATTTTCCTCTTAAAAAACGCGTAATAGATTTTTTAATACCATTTAACTTGGAAATGAATTTATGGAACTCTTGGAATAAAATTTTAAATAAAGTAAATAAAATAAAAAAAAATAAAAAAAATTAAAAAAAATAAAAAAAAATAAAAAATAAAAAATTTAAAATTGTTTGAAGTTATTAGAAAATCATAAAATCGAAACTTATGCAAGAGAAAAATTCTAAAATGGAAACTTATTCTAGGGCATTAGGGCATAAGCAAATCAAAATTTCCAAAACGTCAAATAGTCTGACTTTTTTCGTTTTCACAGTAAACACACGTGTGGACAAACACCAAATGCTTTTGTTTTGACTGATCCTCTTTTGTTTTAGCTTCACCATCAGTTGGTACAGTGAAGCGTGTCGTTATGCTCCAGATATTAGCCCGGAACATCATAAGACGCGTCAGATCAAAGAAAAGACATCCAGCAGCAGCGAAGTTTAACCGTGGACCCTGCATTTGTGTCCAAATCGGAGCTCGAAAAGGGAAAACACCATGTTGTTGCCCTTCCCCACGAGACACGTGTCTGCCTCGGGAAACACATGTTGAATGATGAAAAGAGTTTGGTCGGCTGAATTCGAACACTGAAATAACAGAAGGAAGGAAAAGAAAACGCAGTAATCTACCGGACGGATGTAATAAAGAGTACAACTAAACTAAAAACGACCTCCGGTGACTTCCGGTTCGGGCCTCCAAAAGATAGACTTTAGGGGAGAGCGTTGCTAGTTCCACCTGGTTTCTTATGTTCCGGGATGTAACCTTTGGAAATGTTTTTAACGTTCGTTTTGGGAACGAGCTTTGTTTTGTCAACAGCGTCCATAACCACCACCTTCGATGCTTCGATGCAAGACGTAGTTTTGGGAACGCTTTCAAAGATGCCCCAGATAATGTCAGCAACCTTCAGCATTCAGCGCATTTTCCGCCATGTTCTCATTTCCCATTCCTGTTCCATCTGTTGAGGGGAGCAGATTCAATACCGTGACTTCAACGGATAGAACAAAAATCTGGCAAACGGAAAGAGAAAGCACGAGGTTGTTTTCCATCTGCCACCGAATTCTGCTGTTGCGCCTTCGACGTCGGGGTTGTTTATTGAAGTTGAAATCAAGATTTTACAACAATTTCCTTCCGCCGCCTGCCCGCCTTTTTCCTGCTCGGTGGGGATTTTGATATGATTTTTCCCTTTCTGTTTTGCTTGTGTTTCACGACCGTCCAGAGAACCAGATGTGGTCTGGAGCATCAATCGATTCGCTTTGCGCTCGGCGAGGTTGGATCAATCGCCTGGCGTCGTCTGGTCATGGATTGCAAAACCCAAGACGGAAATTCCCATCTGGTTCGGGATGTTCTCGGTTTTCCCTTTCTGAAAAACACACACACACACACACTGTTCCTCTGCTCTCAGGCGGCTTTCGTGGTGAGCTGCATTTTCCTTTCGGTCGTTGCGAATGTGCTCGGGACGGGGCCACAGCTGCAGACCGGTTCATATTTAGTGCCGCAAGTACACTGAAAGCGGTGCCCCAATATTGTCGCACACTGCAGTGGGTTATAATTTATTATTTCTGACAAAAATAAAATGAAACCCATTGCCGTCGGTAACTGTTGTTGTGGTCCCTTCGGCGTTTGTGTGGGGTTGGCTGCAACATCAAACTCCGGCCAGCCATTTGCCTGGTATCGATCGATCGATTCAAAATGTCAGATTTTATTGCCAGCTATCCATACAACAACGGCAAGGCCTGGCGTGTGCGGCTCTTGGCCATCGTTGCGTATCGTAGCGGAACACTAGTGCAACAACCGAAGCAGGGATGGTGGCATTTTATTGAAGGAAAAGGGCTTGACAGTGAACTATCTGTTGTTTTATTTTCATGTGCTCACGCTTTTTTTCTAACTCTGGTCTAATCGATTTCAATATCTGGGATTTCGAAAAGTTGGTTAGAACTCATTCCAAAAAAAGTATTAAAAGAAAAATCCGTTAGACATCAGCTTCAAGATCAAACATTGTGAGCCGCAAACAGCATTCACCAACTCGACCATTGCATTTACATTTAAAGTGCTCGTACAGTCCAAAGTGCCTTGGGATATTAATGCTCCTCCGCCAAGCAGTATGACGTTACCCACTTTGTCTATACGGCGGTCTATCGGCTCATTTGCATCGGCTGAATTGACTTTTCAAGTAGCGACAACAGTGGTCCACCTGTGGCGGCGTTGCTGATGACCGCCTCCTAGAGGTGCCTTTTGTCACCAAAGTCAAATTGAGCGAACGCTGGAGTTCCCATTTTGAGCCCGGTGACGCATTGAACTCGGCGACTGCTTGGTGACAGCTGGTGCAACTTTTTAGACCGTGTTGTCGGTAGCCGTACGTACTCCTAAGTGATCGCTTTGTTTGAACAAGACCTGAACATCTGTACGACGCGGGAGCGACAGAAAAAGAGAGCCCCCTGAGGGCGGATGTGGACACAGACTTCATTCGGCGGCGGTTACCATGTATGTTGCACACGGTTTTGTGACATCATTTCACCACCCCGGTTTTTCGAATGTTTACACTGTCCACAAGTGGTCCGCAAGGTGACCATGAACTCTCCTCTTCCTCTCGCGTCGCGTACAAGGAGACTCTAATTTCTCGAACGTCGAAGATCCATAATCGTTTCTTCAAATATGGCGTCCCCGATGCCCCTGAACGGTGCGTTTCCTAATCAAACCACCCAGTATCTAATGCGTCCAGCTTTATCCGGCAGCCTGAGTAACCTCGGTTACTCCTCCACATAACCCACTTCGCTCAGCGACAAGGGGAGGTAAGAGATAGGATATTTACTCAACGCTCTGTTTACCATCGGAAGGCGATGATCCTTCAATGATTGTGTGTCTTGGGAATGATGCAACGCGGAGACTGTTCGCCGTCACCGATCGGGAAACACACTGTACCACCTTCACACCTCCAACCTCGATTTTGCATCTGTTCTCGCAAGAAATATCGACTATCTTACACGAATTCACGGAATCTACATAACCTCGAACTTTTTCATCCGATTCGAATTGGTCATTATTCCTCGATCATGTTGTTGTTTTCCAGGCAGATGTTTGTTCTATGGTAAGACCTGCTTACAATGTTTCTTTGGCTTTGCGTGGTAAGGCAAGAACAGGGAAATAACATTTCCATTTATTTGATTTTAATTGTACCTTAAGGTCCAAATTAACCAGCAAGTTAGATATTAGCTGTTTGGTTAAGGTCCTGAATTGCAAAAGAATGTGGCGATACCTTAAAAATAAAATGGTGTTCTTTAGTGTTTCGATAGCATACGTGACTAAGCTTCTGGTTCATCACAAACTACATTTAAATCATATGGTTTAAACTAATGTTTTAAAATTGTTTCGTTGTATTCATGTAATTGAATAATTTACTGTTTATTGGAAACTATCTCGCGAAAAGCATGGCCTGGTTTAACGAATCCATTTCAGTTTATAAGAGTCAAGCGTCTGTTTTATCACAAATCGTATTTAAGTCAAAAGATTATAAATTCTTATAAATTAGTTTTTCAAAATTGCTTCGTTGTAATCATATTATTGAATACATTACTGTTTATATGGCTTGGACAAGTCCATCGTAGTGTATAAGGTTCTCTATTTGTTCTAGTCGTAAAGCAAGATTTACACTAGCCTTCACTCTATCGATTGCTGCCCGTTTGTAGGTGAACTCAATCCCTGGAAACCTAGTTTCTGCTGGTCAATAGTTTGTTGCACGCGGAACGCAAGTCATTTCTGTTTCATTTTCGGTTCGGACTGGAACCAACTCAGAAGTGGGTACTGTTTTTGTGGACACGCTGTGGACCTCAGCCGGCTACTGTTGTTCCAAAAGTTTAATCTCATGTAAACAGACCCCATTTGCACTCTGGCAGTTCAGGTGTTTGCGCAGTATGGTCGCAGTTTGTACCTACTGTAAACTGAACCGCTACCAACTGTTCTGGACCTCATTTACGTACACGACGTACGAAACATCGAAGGCCAAGACGTGTTCGCTGTTCGCTCACGAACCTGATGGGACTGTCATTTATTTCCGAGTAGGAAGCTTTGTTTAGAATCGTACCGATTTGAAAGTGTAATTGTGCTGTGCACTTAAAGCGAGGAGGGATGATGTACGATACACTCGTGATTCCGCGGTTTCCCTTCGTTACACGCACACGTCGCATTGATTGACCCATAAGGGAAGTTCACATAAGGGGAACACGTTGGGGTGTGTGAGACTTCGTGGGTTTATCGCTACTACGCCGACGAATTCGTCGCCGGTCATGGTTCAAGTTAACATTATGCAAATGTGCTGCAACTGTAACATCGAATCACAATTACGATGACGCCAGCGTGGACGTTCATGAGTGATGAGGATGATGATGAATTCTGGGAAACGTTGGAGTTTTATGCCAATTCATAGAAGTAAGACAATCCCAGTATTTGGATTGGACAAGAAATAAATGAGTAAATTTATAAAATTCTCCTTCATTTAGAATAAAGAAGCGGGTTTTTTAATTTTTCCAT
Source organism: Anopheles sinensis (assembly GCA_000441895.2). Taxonomy (NCBI): domain Eukaryota; kingdom Metazoa; phylum Arthropoda; class Insecta; order Diptera; family Culicidae; genus Anopheles; species Anopheles sinensis. The sequence continues at coordinate 3,222,559 of KE525331.1, forward strand.
TATGATTATTACGATTTTTAATGGTTTCTAAAGTTCACCTCATTTTTCATGTATTTTTCTTCCCAACCGTTAAAAGAAACTACAAGTCATAGAAAATTTTCCGACCACAAAATGTCTTCGATTCTGACACATGCCACAAGAAAACTTGGTTGTCGAGAATGTCCGTCAGTCTGGTGTAAACTGTTCGTTTTCCTTTCGGTCGATTGCCACACTTTTCGGTTTGGTTCAGTCAAAAAGGTCCCTTCTGAATAAACAATTTTTAAAAAAGGTTTCTCATCTGCTGCAGGTCAAAGTTCGTCGTCTTTGCCTTCAAAAGAAAAATTCCAAGGAGAGGAAGAAGGTTGCTTTCCAAGTATACGACGACACGGACCTGGCGATAGCACATTTCTCGTGTTAGACTCACTGTTCTAACAACCAACAAATTGTTATTGCAAAGAAAAGAACCTCATGATCACGTTCTGTGGAATGACTTTAAAGTGACCCGACGAAACGAAAGCGAGAAAAAACGGGCCTGTGTTTAGCGTGCGACTAATAATGTACGTTTCCGCCAGAACAGTTTCCACCCTCGAAAAGGTACGTTCTTTACGGGGTTTCTTACACTTCTCGCGGCTTCCGAACGCGGAACACTTGCCGAGAAAATCGAGGCCGCCACGTCGGGTGTCGGGTTAAGTGGTGTCACATTGGTGTGTTACTTCCAACGGCGGTTGAAGTTGACGAACATCGTATGCCGCCTCCCCTCCTGACACCACTGTGCAGTACTGTATTGGCCATATTTTTTTTTATTGCAGCACAGGGTTCCATTTTACGTTGCTTTTTAGGGCTTAGTTTGGCTTTCTGACCATTGACGTTGGCGGTTAGCATTGGTTCGACGACGACGGCGTGCGATACTTAACAAATGAGGAAATATGTTTTGTACGTGTTCTTCGGGTGTTCGATTTCGTTTTTTGGGGACAGCTACACGAATCTCTCTGGTGTTGGTGCCTATGTCAAATTGACGTTGACGTCGATAGCCAAAGAACAGCAAATAAATTGTGTCACTGTGTAAACCTTGTTAAACTAATGTTTTCCTTGTTTTTTTCTCGTTTTAGGTAAGTGTCATACATGGAGTTATTCTTCAAAACTGCAGATGCTGTTAATGTTAAGTAAATTTATGTCGCACCTTCTTTGAAATGAAAAGAAAATTTATTTGAGTATTACAAGGAATTTACTTCACGTACTATGAAATAACATTCTCAATCGATAAAGAGAGAATATCACAGAAAAAACTAAGTGATGATAAAAATCCTGTCATTTCATGAACACTTACTAAAAGGAAATTATAATTATGTTTCTATCAAAAGGAGTTGCCAAATGAATAAAAAAATATAAATTATTGCAAAAGAGTGAAAATGAAAATGAAAAATAAGCACATTGATATTTCATATGTTCAGCAACGACTTTAGAGATTTTATCTCGAATTCTTCCTTGGAAGCAATCTAAATTGCCAAAATGGCAGAAATAGAAAAAAATTTGCAAATATTTTCGTAATTTTATCTCTGTCGAAAAGAGAACATGGTTTTGGGTAGAAATATTCTAACAATTTAAAAACAGGTTATTCAAACTAATGAGATGAATGTTTGTTTATGGAAACCAATATGTTATTCATTTTCTGTAATATATAAAGTGAGTGCTTAAAATTGGTAACTCATGAGAAGCGTAAAGTTGGTAAACTCTGTTTTAATTCGGTGTACGAAATGAGAAAATGATCGCATAAATGAATAATCCATTAAATGTTGCCCATTTTAATGAGCAACCAGGCGCCTCCATTTCGATCAAAAAATGGTTTATTATTTTCTGGGGCATAATTGCTAGTGATTATCATACGAAAAAATTGCATAAAATGCATACCATTATCAGCTTCTTATCATCAATGGACAGTATTAAACAAAATTATGATGTATTTTAAAAATGATTCTCTTGTTTGGCATAATGTTATACCAGCCATAAAAAGTCAGTGTGCACGTCATACAAGACTTACCTTCTTTTTTCACTTCAGTGGTGAATAAGACATTCACTCGCGTGAGTTCAGCTTCAGAGTAGTGAGATTTGAAAACAATGAGAAACGCTGCAATATTTAAGTTCGCTCTTGCAGCGAAACCTTCGCCCAAAGCTCGCGAATTCGAATCTGGCTCTCTCGCTGGCATCTTCCCAACCAGGAATTTATACGCTTCTCGTAAGAAACCTCGTGAGAAAGCTCGCTAGCGAATTGAATAGCGAGGTAACCAACGAGAGGACGACAATTTTCGTTAGATAGCTTCGGCTACCGAAAAAATAAAAAGAGAAGTGCTCTTCTCGGCTAGTATCGATCTCGAGCTGCGCAGAGCTTGAAGATTCAATTATCCCATCCCGCTATCAGATAAGGCCATTGACTATTGATAAGAGCGGGGCGCTAAAACTGAAATATAAATTAGGATCCGCTCTGGACCGATGCTTGATGAACACCTCTCTCCAGCTGATGTATCTAAAAATAGATCCTCTCTGTGCAAAGTGAATTCCCTTCAAGAGGAACCCGAACTTGCGATCGGCGCGATGAATATTGGCACACAATCACACGGCTCGCGTGTCGGATGCTGGAATATCATCCGTCGATGCGAGAACGATAGACGCGGCAAATACATTTAAGCAAACGAAACGCGGCGCGGTGCGATCGGCTGGTTTTATATACGCTCAGTTCATTTTATCCTACGAAAATTCCTGGTTGGGTTCTCTTCAACTCGCGGGCTCGCCTTACTCATTCGCCGCGGTCTCGCGAAGTCGGCGTGTTCATTCCGTCCACTACCGGTCCACGGTTGCAAGGGGGGTGGGACTGCAGAGCACGGTCCCAGATGAACACTTCCCGTGGTAGTTCGCCAAACGAGCCGGTGGGAAGTCCGCGTGACTTCCAGCTTCGCTAGGTTCACCACCGCGGGCGATGCGAGATCCGTTAGTTTGGTTCGAGGCGCAGCTACTTGCGGAAGTCGTGTGTGTACGGCACGCCGTCAGCTGATTGTCGAGTTTGTCGAATTCTTTCTGCTCCCTTACCGATCCGCGAGATTGCGATACCGACCGAAAGTCGACCGAAGAAGGAGGTCTGTGCGTGTGGTCCATGTTCGAAGATATTCAGCCCAAGCAAAACACTTACTTTAGAACTTTGTAGCCTTTATTTTTATTTTGTTGTGCGACAGTTCCCTTCATTGCCCGATCGTGTTATTCACAAACGCGAACGTGTGGCGGCGCATTGCGGTAGTGACGACGGCAAATTATTAGTGTTTTATGGGGCGAAAGTGTGGGCCAAACAAATTATATAGAAAATGAAATAAATAAAAGTCACACCCAGGTTGCGGGCATCCACCGTCCAAACCGCCAGCAACCTGAAAACCCGCAGGGAAAAGCGAACGAGAATACGTTTGGCTCTGTTTGTCTTGTGTGTGCGTGGAGCTGTGTTTGTGTTTACAGTTTTTCCGCGAGCATAGTTTTCATTTGCCTTTTTTTCTGACGTGCCCGTGAAATTGTGAAATGAAAATATAAACGGCGGCACAAATTTTCCTGCGGTGAAAAAAGGGCGGCCGTTCAGAAATCAAATCTGTTTATTGATGAAACAGTTCAAGTGTGTGTGTGTGTCGTTGTGCATTTTTTTTAATCAATTCGACGAGCACATTCCAGCATTAAAAGTTGGTTCTGTGTTGCATCAGTGGATTTTATGTGATTCGATATTATTGTTTATAGAACTGTGTTTGAAAACATTATGGGAAAATGACGTTTGCTTGTTTCATATGCAACATTCTTATGACTTACCGTTTAAATTGGGAAAATATGAGCAATCTGTAAAGTTTCTTTAATTTTAGGGGATTCTGTGATATTTTCTAGTTAAATTAGCTAAGTGGCAATCAAATTCAAATACTAAAATGTGGGAAACACAAATTACTACCTTTGCTCTTTTTCATCTCAACTTCAAGGATCTGTTGGATGCAAAATTCTTTACTCTTCAACCTCTTCATCTCTTTGCCGTCATTTTTCAATTATTGTCTGGAAAACGTATAATATTTCACATGATTCAATGTCCGCCATAAATCCCCACTGACGCAGATCGAATCCACCTGGAAGGAGGGTGGTATGATTTCGATGTTACTGCTGCAATGTGTTATGCCAAGTTCGGGTGACTCACTCGATCGCGGATGTGTTTTTTCGGAACCCGGATTTCGACCGTGAAGTTTAGTTGTTTCGATTTTCGTTCCCCCCTCACTCCCTTTCCCCACACAAAACTGGCGAAAGTAAGCCAAAGTGGTCGCCGGGTTATAGGCGTGTGAAAGCGCAGTACGCGAGTTAAACGAAATGAAATGGAGGGGAAAAAAACAACGAAACACACCCTCAACAACTTGCTTACGCATGAGAAAGTAAGGTGAAGAGCAGCCCATGAGGCCGAGTTCATGTCCATGAGTGTTAAAGTGTTTAGTAGGCTATATTTTTCACATCGCTTCTGCAACGGTTTGCATGAATGCCACCAAACAAACCAGAACATGACACCAAGCAGTGCCTTTGAGCTGGAGGTTGTCGCTTCTTCTCTCCCCCACTCCCTACATTGTTTTGCCCAAACCAGTCCTTGAGGAGTCGTCACCTCTCGATGGGGCTGAACTTCACCGCCACCGAGAACAAGCAAAGCCTGACTTGGAAGATTCGTCACTGCCATCGATGAGTCACAAACTCTCATGGAGGCTTGTCATCCACCGGTCAATGTATGCACAAGCTCTTTGGAATCCCCTCCAGCCGCTTCTCCGCACAACGTGCGTATGTGTGTTTGACTCACGGGATGCTCATTGAATATTTAAGTACCATTCGTCACTTTGCTGGACGGAAATTCGTTCGGGGGTTTGAAGAGAAAGTCGTTCGTCAAATGCGTTCGGTGCTGTGTTTTAACAGTGTCCGGCAAGGCGACATTTGAGGGCACGTTTTTGTTTTGTCTGTGCGTGTTTCGTGGCTGCGAGAGACCTTCGTGTGGTGTGGGGGGGTTAATGTGTCGGTCAAATTGCCGGTCAGCATGAAACGGAACCCCCGGGTTGCGGATCTCAGTACTCGAGTTGGAAGAGTTGTCCCTTTTAACGCGTTGACTGCCAAGCAGTCTTAGCACACTTTTTTAGAACAATCTTTGTAGATTTAATTTGTTTAATAAATTCATTAAACATTCGGTTTTCGACATCCTGGCAAAGACAAATCTTCCCAGAGAATTAGTTTTTAATATTATTCCTATTTTCATGTAGCATTTTCTTATATTTATGAGGCAAAAACATTTTAGAACTAATGAGAGGTGGCTATCAAAAATGATAGCCATGGCAGTCAACGTGTTAAGGAAAAAATATTAGTTCTACCATTTATTTACAGCAAACCCTTGGAGACCCTCAAATGTTTAAACTAATTGATCTTGTTGTTCACATAACACAAACCCTGTTCACATGGTTATGTGCACATGCTGTTGAACCGTGCGCATTTTGTTTAATTAATTCCTCTGACCTTCCAGTGCTGCAAACCGAACCGGCTGCAAATAACTGGAAGGTTGCCACAATCTAACGCCGACAACGTTTGGCGCATTGTGCAGAGTGACGAAATTCATTTGCGTTCAATTCGCATACATACACAAACGCATGGAGGGTTCAAGTCACACGAACCAACTCTTGTGCCTCTTGAACGACCCGGACCTTAGACCAAAGCCTCGGGAAACTTACCATGCGACGACTTTTCCAGAAACACAGCAAAAGGTCAACGAAGTTTTCGTTTGAATGGACACATTTTTGCTGGTTCGCTAAAAAAAGCCGCCCAGAATATGTGTGCCCTTGCGTTCTTTCGCCAAAGAACCGAACGTGGGTCGGTCTGGGAAACGAGTCTGCAACAATCGGCGGAAAAGAGAACATTAGGAATGTTTCGCTGGGGAAGAAGTATCAAATATCTCTCGAGAAACCGTTGTGATCAACGACGGGGGACATCCAGTTAGGTACGATTTATGGCCGCAACGCTTTTTTTCGGGTTTCGATACCGAGAAGAAAGAGCATAAAACAATCCTCCAAAATATAATGAAATTTCTTTTGCTCTTTGTCACGTCTCACTAAATCTTCCCTTTATTGAGATTCATTCGTTCAACTAATCGGCCCGGAATATAACAGGACATTATGTGATCGTTTATGGGAAGAAATTTGTGGCGCTATGGTGGAGGAGCACCTGGTAGGAAAAATGGGAAAGGGGAAGAGGAATCTCCTAAACCGAATTGCTAAGCATGCATTTTACGGCTCGTTTTACATTCAATTGTTATCTGCCAAAACCGGCCGTCGGAGTTATTCGGTTGAAATAATGAAGAAATACAAGAATGGTCGAATCCAAAATCCCAGAGTAATGCTTATGAGAAGGCAGGAAAGCGAGTAGCGAAAGGTTAAATCACGTCCAATTAATATTTTTTCCCCGGTACCATAATCTGTTCTTCCGGTACCTGCGCCGGTTCGTAAACGGTTCTGCCTCTTAGCTTTTTAACGTTCGCATCGTCGGAAAAGCTTCTTCAGAGTGATGGTTCCTTTATTTCGGGGGGTGGAAAATTCTGCGGTCTTCCGCCGGATTTCGCTTTTTCCCTCCCCGCAAACTGTTGAAAACTGTTCTGCGTCCCATCTGCTGTTCTTCAGCTGGGAGGAATAAAAATTTCTTTTTTATTACCAATACCGTACCGTTTGCAAGCTGGAAGGGATTTTGGTTGGTGTATCAATGTCGTTGGTTTCTTTCTTTTCTAAGGAATTTTTAGCAGTGATGGCGCTACCGATGATGGAAAATGACGGCAAAATCGGACGTTCGCGGGAACTTGGGAATAAGTTGGAGCGCCGGTATTTTTGTTTGTGCGTTTATTAACTGCCATAAGTTCGAAAGCATTTTGAATTTCAATCAGACAAAACGAAACAAACAAAAAAGTCATGTTCTGAGAAGGTTGAATTTTCATTAGCTCGTTATTCGTTTGACTTTTTATTATCCTCCTGCACAACAAACACACTTTAAATGAATGAGTTAACGGGTTTTATTAAATATTTTAATACCTCAAGATTTACTGAAACCCCATTTTAAAATACTTTTCATTTTGTTTTTCATGCCATAATATTATTTTGAGCTCGTAAAACTCCAAGCTGGAAAATATCTACCAAATCATGGCATTCGGTATCCACGATGGTGGCCTTCACCATATGGCTAATATTTTTCTCCATACCATATTGTTGTGTTTTTTCCTCCCGTTTCGATGTTGGCGAATATCCCAACCACGTTTTTGAACGTATTGCCCGCAGCTACATGTGTTTGTGTGGCGCACAAATTGTGTGCCTCTTTCGCATGGTTTTGCCGCATGATGATGGCTTCGTGGTGATGGTAATAGTAGTTAAATGTAGGCCCGCGTAGTGTACTACTAGTGGCCACCGTTGTAGTGTGCTAAAGATGGCACCGAAATATGCTTCGCTCAGCACTGAACTTCCATAGTGGAAGCGTGAAAAAAGGAAAACCACTAGGAACCTTTTTTGGGTGGACTTAATAAAAACTGGAAACTGCTATCGCGAAAAAAATAGGAAAAGAAAATGGCAGTGACAAAGCTATCCAAGACTTCAAGGTCGCACTAGGTTTGCAATGGATAAGGTTTCCAAACGATTTTCTTTTCTGCGAGCAAGCTCTGGGAGCTCTCTTTTTCGCTCCATGTTGAGCTTGGTTTTGATTGTTCTTGTTTTTTCCCCTTCTGCCCCTTTTTTCGTTGGTGTGTTTTCCGTTTTTGCAGCGAAGAAAAAAGTGCCAACAAATAATCTATGTTTTTTGGTGTGTGAGTTTTCCAAACTGTATTTATCTGTGCGCGGCAATGAAAAAGCAATAACAATTTCAGCTCACCGAAACGCCACCGACCTATAGCGGGGGTGCTTGGTGGGACATTGTATGGGGCATATGGCGCAAATGAGCAAGAGAAGCCGGAGCTTTCATGTTGAATGTTTTTGGCACTTCGGCTCGAGATTCGTTAGCATTTAACTAGCGCGCTTTTGCTACATTCTTTCCCTCTCCAAAAAGCAAGCCGATTCGGTGACGGGAATCTTTTAGTAGGAGAAAAAAGGTATCCTTAGTGGTGATCGACCCTGGCAATGGTGGTCCCTCGGTGTCGTGCCGTTGTGTACGACGGTGAGTCGATGAAGCGCCGCGCTGCACACGTGCCAGCACCGCTGGAGGATAATTGATCCTGTTGATTGAACCTGTCAGCTTCACGTGCCCAGGTTTCCACCGGGCGTTCTGCAAAGCAGGACAAAGGAATACCGGAACAAGTGAACCGTGTGGCCGGGTGGAAATGTCTGGAACTAATGAGGCGTATAGATTTATCGTTTGCGCAGTTAGGAAAGGACATGCTGCGAGATTATCGTTGCCAAGCGTACGAGATTGAACTTGATAATTTTATTCGATGGATGGTAACTGCTCTTGTTAAAGCTTATATTTAAATCTTTAAAGTATGCAGACTAACACTGGCTGCCAACAAGTTTTCGAGTTCGAACTAGGCACTGACGTAATGAGTTGAACGTATGTCGTATATATGTTAAGAGCTTCCATAGTGATCAACACACCGGAAATGAAATAATCAATATAACGTGAGAAAGCAACTCAAAAAAGCAGGCAGAACCACTGATAACGAATGGCAGTACACAGTTCCGTGTGCTTTCGATAAGCACGATACCGATAACCGGAAACGAAGGGTTACGCATGACTTATTTTTGTGCGAATCATCCGTTAAGGTGTAGTTTGTTTGTTTTCCCTTTGTAATCTTTGGGGTGATAAATGTTATCGCCCTCGCACCGTTCCAGAACACCGAACTTGACGTAAATCTAAAAATATCAAGCGTAATTAAGATCAGTTACTGATGAGTAAAATGGCTACGGAGTTAACGAATACCTGTGTCTAACTTTTTTCTGCTCTGGATCTTATCGATTAGAAGAGTTTTTCTTTTAACACATCTCACATCTCCAAGCAGCTGGCAGGGTATGAATTATAGAAGCTGATATTAGCCAATGCCCTTGGGGATTTCGTGTGAACTGTTGGCACTTCTTCTGCATCTGTACACATGCAAGGTCATCGACGCTGGCTATCGGACCAACGAAGGAAATTTTTGGCGAATAAGGTCTAGTGACAGCAATCCAGCTGGCCAGCTGCCAACGGATCCTTTCGGGGCAATGCTACATCATCGCCATCAGCGTCGTCAGCACCGTCGTCCTCTTTGGGTATTCGTGAGCGTCGCAGTTACACACAGGCCATCTGGCTCGTTTTGGCGTGGGAACTGGTCGTTACCCCAATTTTTTGTGGGCTCGAAAACGGTGCACGTGTACTAAGTGCGGTTTGAAAGTAGCATTCTGTGCCTTCATCCGACAGCTACCGGTTTTGGTGGAATGTCACCCTTTATTGGAAGAGACATATTTCAAGTCCAGTCAGATAGTAGGTCCTATGTCATAATACCCAGTTATCCAGATCTATGACACAATTTATAACATGCGTTTTTCAAGGACCATATGGAGGATTTATTGAGAAGAAATCGATTTTGCTCCTGACTGGGGAATGTGAGCTCTAGAGTGCACCAAACACCTGAATTTAATGGATTCATTGAATCGATAAGAATCACCATTTGAACCGTATCGCGGGTTCAATTGCGATCAGGCTTTATGGCACCTCTCCACCAAGCAAATGTTGTGTACTTAGTGATTCACTCAAGCTACCCCGGATATTACCTAAAATAAACACACTTCTTCACACCGAAGCCAATTACACATTTCTCTGCGGGGAAGGCCTGCCATGTCACTCCGATATAGCACTTTTTTATTAAATTTGTTCATCCCTCCTCTATACCCTAATCTTTCTGCATGATAAGGCAAACCCGCTTTTCATACCGTTGGATCTATGATCCAGGCTTCGCTATCTTAACCCCTGCTGGGTTCTCAAAGATAAGGATTCGCACTTCCCTTCCAGTTCGCAACTCCCTTTTACCGGGCGCGTCTGTGTGTGTAGCTTTGTGTTAAAGGTCTACTGGTAGATAGCAGAAGTCGCCTGATCTATTCGCCTCCCTTTTGGACAGTTCTGTATCTTGTATTTGGTGTTTTTGTAAGAAAGTACCACACATCCCATCGCTTCACAGGTGCGTGTGTGAGTTGGTCCATCGCGATGGGCCGATCCTTATCGCAACGTGACAGGGCAACATTTGCGACATCAGCTCAACGTCTTTCCTCCTGAGTGTGTGGTGGATGGTGTTTGGCGCGATACGGAGTCTACGGCCCCCTCGCAGGCGCGCGCATGCGAATGAAACTGTGGCCTCGGCTCGACCTTATCAGTTTGCGATTTGATACCGTCCGAGTCGGAACACCCGTCGTACGTCGTTGGGCTGCAGGAGTGCGGCGATTTTGGGGAAAAAATTTGGAAAATACCCTCCATCGGGGCGTCATTCGGTCAATATTGGTTTTATTGCGGTGTGGATGGCGAAATATTTTAGATTTGGTGACTCAAGCTGCGTACCTGCGTAGAATACACAGCGAATTGTCGCAATATTTGCGTACGGTGGCGTTTTCGGTCGTACGAATAAACATTTCATAAGGCCAAAGCAAGCACCATTTTCCGGCCCGAATTTGTTGGTTCGATAAACAATTTCATGTTCCTTCCGGCAGCAGTCCAACTATGATCGATTCGATGAGGAATCAGCGCCGGTGCCTGTTCCATTCCTTCTGCAAGTGCGATCTCCGGCGAACGTCCGCGACGTTCAAGTCGTTCAAGCGGCGCAAGTACATTCAGCGATAACATCCTTTCCGTGGAAAGAGAATAATTTGTGACGTACTGATATTGATTTCGACGTGGATATCAGTGCTAACAATTGAGAAGTAAAAGAAATCAATGTGCTTTAAACCCTCGGGGGTAAACTGAATAAGTGAGAAAAGTTCAAGATCACCGTGGCCATACCCTAATCCGGAACACTGTGGTCCGAATTCTGTGATACTAGTGTGTCGTCGTGATACCTGTTGTCTATCGCCCAATCCTGTACCTGGAGTTGCTGAACCAAAGTGCGCCTATGATACGCCTTATGTGGGGTTCTTCCGTCCGAAAAAGTTGTGTCTGACACTCCGTAGTTATTGGTGTGACACATAATAAACAAATCGCTTGTGGTGATCTAGTTCAATCAACCTTCAGATCAGTACACGACTCTATCTACTCTACAAGTCTAGTCTCCTCGCTAAGGCTCTAAACTACAGTATTGCTCCTTGCTGAGGCGTATAACAAAAAAAAAACGAAAGCAAGGCGTCAGTCCCGCACACACCGGACTGTGCGCTTGCCTCGGAGTGCCAATGAAAAGTGTGTATGAGCGGTCTCCACCATCCAAGCTGGGCCTCATCGAGTGTATCCTGTACGTACGGAAGCCTATGTGGCAGGTGGGGATCGTACCGGCAAAGCTGACTGACGCACTCGGATCACTCGTTCGCTATGCACAGGAATCTCTCAACATTTTCTTCTGCCCGACGTAAGTGTCTTGCCGCGGTGTTAAACTGGGATCAGAAATAATGAATTAAGAAAACTTACCAGTCATAATGTGAGATGATATAAGTAGATATTTACATTGGCATGCAATTTTTCCGTTAGAACTCAACTTCTCTCGTTATCCTCATATTCCTATGGAATAAGGAGATGTCGTGTACGGTTATAGACCCTTCAAAAACAGAACTAGAGACTCGTTTCAGTACTCCCTATAAATTCTTGCAACATATACCCGGGAACTGTCAAATAATCGTTAGACGTAATGCTGTAATTAAACTTCCCTTCTGTCATTATTTCAAAATGCGTGCCATATGGCAAATGAGCTAAAATTACCAGGTGTACTTGAAATTACAACGATATAATTTGGCATTTCATGAAAGCCAAAAAAACTGTTGGAGGGGATATAACATACGCGGTTTACATCAAAAGAAACTGAAAATGATCGTGCGGGGACAAGAAAACAATAATTGCGATCATGACTAGTTATTAAATATGGCTGATAGAGAATGTAAATTTATGGAATGGTATGATCTTTAGTGTGACATTAATCACCCTTTCCAAAGGATTGCGTGAGAGAACTCTTTCCCCAAAATCGTACTGTGGTGCATACCAAATGTTAATTATTGTTTCCTGTCAAATTTGCGATCATGAAATGTGTGTCGTCTACCAAAATCGTGTAAAAAGTTTCCTTTATTCTTTTACTCTAAAGATCTGATACGTGTTATATAACTTATACGTCCGTTTTTCACGATATCGGCGAAACAAGAAGAACACATGATTCAATTAGACAATTCCAGACCATCCTCCTCCTGTCTGGTATCTGCTTTTGCCATATCATTTCCCGGGAAGGTAGCTGATTGTAGCAAGCACTTCGCGGCGCTCACGTGTTCGGTGGCTCAACTGCGTAAACATTGAACCTGCCATTTCTCCTCGCCCCCGTACCACCATGTTACCATGTCCGGACAGATACGAAGTGCGAAGTGGCTGCTCCGCCTTGTTTAAGTGACGTCGAAATGGTTGTTTACGTTTTCCTGTGGCTAAGAAAAGAAACCACCCTACGTTTTGCAAAATAAAGTCTATGACGTATGGGGTCTTGCGAGATTGATTGGGACGTGCCCACAACGCACTTCCTTAATCAATTGAAGCGTTGTTGTTTTCAGAACACACCTCCAGGCATCTCCAGCAGTCATGCTCACGAGCATCAGCATCATCATCATCGTTACCATTAGCATAACAATCATAAACAATAATAACCCCGAAACCTCCGGAAGACCTTGGCAAAGGAAGGAAAATGAGTGTCAGAACGTGAACGGTCGGCGGTTGTTGGCGCGTTGTTTACGCTAGATTATGCGAGGCGCACGATTGCGCATATGTTACACCGCAGCAGACGAGGGCTCGGACGATCGTACGATCATCTTGGTGGCGTCTCGCTTCCAGCATCATTTAGCTCAATTGACCTCTGGAGTGCGCCAACCACTTACTTGCCTTCTTCTACTTATTCTGCTACTACTACCACGTCTATTTAAGACTTTCGTCCGCGTGTGTTTTTTCCAAGGCAGTGAGCACGAGAGCTCCACGTTTCGAGTTTCATGCTGTTGTTTTTATGTTCCCTACTTCTCATTTCTTCTGTCATAAAGGCGGACGCGCAGTGAATCAGCAAGTGTGAGCGAGTGGAGGATGCGGGAGGATTATCAGCCGTTATTACGTGCCGTTATAATTTGGCGCGCGAATGGCGTGATGTTGGTGTTGGTTTATGCCGTTGGAAAAAAACATGATGGTAGGAGAAAAAATCGTCTCATAGTAGGGGGTGGGGCTGGGGAGGGTGATAGTTGGTAGTTGCCAAACTAAAACCACCCACACCGACAAACGACAACTAGCCATTGCGATAACAACCGTAGGAAAAAGGGTAAACCGGAACATCGAACAAAATCCCCCACCATGGATTCGTAGCTACAGGATTTTTGGTTACACTGTAACTTCCTTTCCTAACCCCCGGTACGTGTTAATGGTCTGTCTCGTCTGGGGCATATCGAGTTGTTTTCTTCCTCCTTTTTGTTTTTTTTTGGTTTGTGTATGGTAGTTATGATCGTCCAAATCATCATGATGCCGTTTGTTGAAGTGTTATAATGGCGCACGATTTGCCGTGTGGTGTTGCTCACGGTGGTGTAACTAATTGAATGGTAGCTATCAACCACCGACGCATTAAGAAGCATTTCCTATTGTACTGTGCGGTTATTGTATGTTTACTACGGTAAACTCATTGTTCTTCCTGTCACTGAAGGTACGACACGAAGCGTTTCAATGCAAGGTGATATTACAGTATGGCGGAGGTATTACGCACTAGCTTATAAATATAATGTACTCTTCATACTCAATTCAGGAAGAGATACCTACGCACAAATCTTATAGACATCGCTAATAATTAAACATTTTGCTCAGCCATTTTAATACTTTATTTGGATTTTAACAAACAATGCAGAAGTAGGTGGTAGTTTTTATTATTTTAACACGTTGACTTCCATGGCTATCATTAGTTCTAAAAACGTTTTGCTTCACAAATATATTAAAAAGCATCTTGGAAATCAAAGTAATATTAAAAACTTGTTCTTTGTGATGCTTAATCTGCGCTTGGTCGTCGAAAACCGAATGTTTAACAAATTTTATAAACAAATATAAGGGAAAAATATTGTACTAAAAAAGTGTGCTAAAACCGTTTGACAGTCAACGTGTTAAATCCGTTCAAATTTCATTCTTGGCTTTAACGATTCGAAACAAATGTCGATATTATCTTAACCATTCTAATAAGGTTTGATTCGTACATCATGTGGAGCAACATTGGATAAAACTAAACAAAAATAAAAATTGAGCAAACGGGTTTTAGGAAGCATGTTGGCTCTAGCTCTCCAAGCTAATCTTTTAACTTATCGAAGCTGAAATATCTTTCCAAACTTTGTTTTTTTTTAACCTGCTTATCTTCAATACATTACCTAACCTTGACAAAGGGTCGCAAATTGGTCGAATTCAAAGGGGAGACCTTTTATCGAGCGACGCAAATTTCATTCCTTCCTTGTCAAGAACCATCCATCGTCGCATATCAGTAGAACATGGAACACGTGTATGCGCAACGAGCAGCATGTACTTTTTTGTTCATGTCTCTTTGTTGATAAAAATGTACTAGTGAGAATATTTACACAACTGGCAGTTGCCGAGTCGTTATCAGCAACGCTCGAGTTTTACAGTTCCAAAGCTAATGAATGACGAAACATAACGAAGATACCAAACATACGAAATTCATACTTGATATGAAAATTTCGGTGGCTTGTTGGTGTCAGTCAGTATTTTAATTTGTTACGTTTACAACGATTTGTGTCTACTTTTTGACAGTCACAGAAGAAACAATCTCCATGCTTGATGTGCATTAGGGACAGTTCCCTAGATTGCAAGAAAACCCTTCTCTCATCCCACCGTTCCCGACCCGGTTCGGTGGGTTTGTGGAGCATTGCTGACCTAAATGTTCGCTTTTGGGAAACATCTGGCCCTTATTCAGAGGGCAAATTAACGCACACAAACACACCCACACGTCCACCGGTAGAGGAAGAAAGCAAGCATGAAGTCGTACGATCGCACAACCTAACTCTCCTCGGGTTAGAAAGGGGTTTGCGAGCGATTTGAAGGGGATCAACGGTAGCGAGTGCGTTGGAAAGGGATTAATGAAATAGAAAATGTGGAGCATTCACAGTTCATTACCTTCCATTTCCCGCGGACACAAGTCGTGCCGGGCTTGCACCAGCAGGCCTCCTGGTTTTCCGCCTTTTTCCCGATCTTTTTCGATCTCCGGCCAAGCAAGCTGCTGCTAAGATCGGCGAGAACACGATAATTTACGATCAAAAGGCACGGTTCGGGTTGAAACCATTGACTTGACTGCCCGTTGCAGTCGGTGGGGAAATGCGTTTCCTCTTCAGATTCGATGAAAGCGAATAAAACTCACTTGATCTCGGACAGTAACTTTCAATTTCTTAAGATATCGCGTGCGGGATGGAGGCGTGAAGTGAACGTCATAACGATGAAGCAATTTTGAATTAATGCCGCTTTGATGGACCCCGGAACGGGTTACATCGTTTGCGCAAAAGTGTGTTTTAATGCCGTATCGGTTGCTTTCGTTTTCGATACGCAAGATCGACATCGAAATGTGTTCGAAAACAAATTAAAAATGTTGTAATAAACCCAGATCCGACGCGCGGATCTCCTGCTGATATTTTTAAACTAGCATTTTATTTCCCGAGCTGAACCCGCCGAACCCTTTTAATGGCTGACATTAATATTTATCGTCGTTCGAATCTTTTCCTTTGATCCACAGAAAAGCCCGACGCAAGGAACGAGACGGGGACTCAAACCAGGGCGACACAAAACTTTACCTCGAGGAAGGGCTACTAGAACGGAAGCTGCCCGATGCGGATCTGCGATTATTAGTCGATCTCCCCGCCGGTTTGGATTACAACGAATGGCTAGCGTCGCACAGTAAGTACTGCTACGATAATTATTAATAGATCTTATATAGTATTCAAACAATTCACACATTTTTCTTACATGATTTTGTACATATCTTTTAACACTGGTGAGTAAGTTTCGCAAACAAATTCATTTGTCAATCAAAATGAAGAATTTGCTGTACTTCAAAACCATGGACAGCCAAAATCGGTTTGCGTCTTCTCGAACGCAGGCATTAATCATTTAGGAGCCACCTACGGGCCAACTTTTATGTTCCGCCCGTCACATTTTAAAAGCTTATTAACAAAAGCCAGACGCGTTGTCGCCCACCAGCGGGGATTGATGATGAGTCGCATCACCCGTGTGACACATGGACAGAATTCCCATCTCCCCTTTTTCCAACTGAAACCCGATCCGCGTCATAAACCGCCACTCGACGGAGATGAGTTAATTTCTTTTCTCGTTTTGCCGTTTCGGCTTTATCTTTTCACTTCCAATGTGTTTTTTCCTCCCGTACGCAAAATGTTGAGGTGACTCACACCCAACGAGCTGACGTGCGAGAGATGAATGAAGTTGGAGCAAGAAACAAAACTCTTCCTTTAAAAAATGCCCACGATTGCATCACATTTCAACGGCTTTCGAAGATTCTAGCACGACGTAAACTGTCAGCCATTTCTTTGGCCATGCTTTGTATGCTTTCGGCCAACAATGAGGCCATCGGAAGGGAGATATTTTCCAATCTAATCGAGCAGTGAATATGGCGAGATAAAACATCAATAAAACAACAAATGCTGTATTGCTCATTTAATCTGACCATCTCCGGCGCGTACGATTGTCATCAATCATTTGTTTCGGTTTTGGCTGATTTTAAACGACCCATATGGACACTTTTTTTCTTTTTTTTTATCGCACTGCTCTCGAATTTTGAATGTTGCCAAGCCTTTTTTGACTGCTCGGAAAGAAAGGAATAACTTAGCGTTTTCATTTCACTTTGTCTAGGACAAACGTTAAAAAGGTTGTTTTTTCGCTGTCTCCAGCTGACCAACGCCGGAAAAAAAGTATTGTCTTGAACTTGTGTGTTTTTATTCCATCTTTGGGCAAGCATTCAAGATTTCTGGTCGAAAGGAACTGGTTGCAACGTGAAACAAGAATAAAACAGGATTGGGTGTTAAAAATAATACAAAAAAGTCTCGCAGTTTCAAAAGCCGCCAGACAGACAGAAGACAGTCTTTTTGGCAGATCGAGCTCAAAGGAGACGCGTTGTT
>KE525331.1:3239890-3251622 GCA_000441895.2 Anopheles sinensis
GACAAAAAAAAATAACATATCGAAGACTTTTTTAACACGTTGACTGCCATGGCTATCATTTTTGATAGCCAGCTGCCATTAGGTCTAAAAAATTTTCGCCTCATAAATATATGAAAATGCTTCATAAAAATTAATGTAATATTAAAAATTAATTTTCTGGAAAGTTCGATGCGTGGTCGTCGAAAACCGAATTTTTTATTAAATTTTATAAACAAATTTAATCGAAAAAGATTGTACTAAAAGGTGTGCTAAAAATGCTTGGCGGGCAAAGTGTTAAATAAGAGGTTTTTAACACGTAGAATGCCACGTTGTTTTAGTACAGATTTTTAGTACAATCGTTTTTGATGAAATTTGGATATCAAATTTATTGAACCAACGGTTTTCGAAAACTAAGCAAAAAGTTGGTTTCTCAAATGATACTTTTTTTTAATGTCTACAACTATTTAAGTCCACTGCTATTAGTGTGAAGGGCTGATGCACACTGTTGCCATTAGCCGCTTTTTAGGTGACATGGCGTTCAACGTGTTAAACAAGAACAAAATTAGTTCAATAATATTATTATGTTTTTCTACCTACATTTTTAATGTCTTTAGTGTTAGTATTATCATTTCAACTACTAATATCCTGTGTTTATTTTCTTCTTCCACTTCTAGCTCTTGCGCTATTCGAGCACGTCAACCTAGTGTATGGTACCATCAGTGAATTCTGTACTCCGTCCGGCTGTCCAGACATGACCGGTCCAGGAACTAGGTGAGTCAGTTGGATTGAAGTAGTGCTCACGGTAAAAGCTACGGAGTTTTATTATTGCAAAGCTTTCCCCGCCAGCCAACAATGGAGCATTAGGAGGTGGTTTCAACGCCACTGTGGATAGAGGAAATTTCCTCCTTTCAGACCATTGTTGCTTTTTAATGGTTTAAATATCTTAAAGCCCCCCGAGAATGAAGTTCGTTCGTTGTCGTTTTCTTTCTATTTCAATGTTCATTTGCATATCGCGACGAACGATAAACGTGCGATGGACATTACACGCTGGCTGGTTTCCTTTCTTCGCGC
Source organism: Anopheles sinensis (assembly GCA_000441895.2). Lineage (NCBI taxonomy): Eukaryota > Metazoa > Arthropoda > Insecta > Diptera > Culicidae > Anopheles > Anopheles sinensis. Next base: position 3,240,941 of record KE525331.1, read on the forward strand.
AGAGGACGACGGTTTCATTTGCAACTTTACATTCGTCTTTTTTCCTCGTGCGTGCACTCGAAGTTGTTTTTAAAACCGATCCATGCAGTACTGAGCGGAAACTTTCTTCTTTTTATTTACATTCGGTTGAAGTCGCGGGAGACGAATTTCCCCTTTTGCCTGCAGAAGCTTCCGTGCGTTTGTAAACATCGTACATCACGATCGTCTGGAAGGCGTTTTTTTTTGTTCTTGCTTGTCCTCAACTGAACTGCCGTTCGAAATCGATCGAGAACGTCTTGAAACCGGCCGTCACCTTTGTCGAACTGGCTGGCCGGGCGGGCCAAATGGGGTTTCGCCAGTCGTCGCGTCACGTAACGTCATTGGAGGACCCGGCCGGGCTCTCCTTCCGACCCGGTGTCTGGTTTTAGCTTCAAAGTTTGTTCGAATGTTTATTTGCCTGCCCGATCGATCGGTCGAATGATCGATCGGAGATCGAGCGCTGGCCTAAAATAATAAATCGACCAATGACACATTTTACCTCCGCTTCGTGCGGGCAACATAAAACTGAAATGAAAATAACTTGCACAGAAGCGTGATCGTTATTTGGAAGTGTATTTTATTGGCTCTACAAACAATTTTAGAGGAAAAAGTTAATGGTAATGTTGTGCTATAAACTATATATTTAAATTCGTAAAATGGAAGTTATGTTTTAAATGTTACATTTTAAAAATATTTTAAAATTTATCTTGATTGGTTTATGTGTGAAACATGAACTTTGTCAACAGTACACGTCCACAACGTCATTTAAAATTCCAACCGAAGAAAACGTTCCCGACGAGCCGTCTCTTTAACCTCAAATTTTCTTATATGTCCCACCATTTGGAGTTCAAACGGTCCTACATCAACCTGCCGTACTTAAACATCACAAACTACTTTGATCGACCGGCGCGATACAAAGGGAAAGGAGGTTTTTATTCTCTCCTTTTCCGACCGCCCACGACGTCCGCGTGAAGGTTACGATATGAAAAACCCATTGAGATTGGTTCTCAAATATCGAGATTTCGTTGGTTGGAAGACTGTGTGGCGGTTCAAGAAGAAGGGGTTGATGCTTGTTGATGATGGCCCGACGTTTAGGAATGACAGTGCGCATTCCTTTATGAACCATATAGTTCCGCGTTTGTGTGTGTGTGTGGCGAAGGATCGTTACATACCTCGTATCATTGGTTTTGACTGAGATCGTTGCAAGATACCAGGAAGAATGTTCTTTTGATGTCATGAAACATCACAATTCTTGTGGTTTTGGTCTGTCTAAAGTATCTATAATGAGTCTTTTTCTTTTCTCACTTACAGGATGTACCTCTGGTTCGACGAGAAGGGCAAGAAGACGCGGGTGGCGGCACCACAGTACATCGACTACGTCATGACGTTCACGCAGAAGACGGTCAGCGACGAGTCGATCTTTCCCACCAAATATGCCAATGAGTTCCCTAGTTCGTTCGAGAGTATTGCTAGAAAAATCGTACGCTTACTGTTTCATGTGATCGCGCACCTGTACGCGGCCCACTTCCGCGAGGTCGCCCTGCTCGGGCTGCACGCGCATCTCAACCTCACCTTCGCGCACCTGACCGCGTTCCATAGGTAAAACACACACTTTCCCCGGTCACTTCAACCCACTAATCCACGCGTGTTTCGTTCTTTGACAGGCGATTCAATCTGATAGAAGCCAAAGAGACGGAAGTCCTGCGCGATCTGGAGATTGCGCTTCGCCTGACCGACGATCCGACGGCGCCAAACGCCGACAACAGCAGTGCCTCGATCGCGTCCACGACCTCGGCCTCGACCGGCACCACCAACACGTGCTCGTCCTCGTCGACGTCCTCGACCGCTTCCTGTTCGCCTCCGCTGCTGCAAAGCGCGGGAACGGGGACGACGACGCCGGCGGCACCAGCGGCGGCGACGACGACCGCGGCGACAACGACGACGTTGCCGACCAACAACAACGCCTCCTGTCCCTCCCCCCTTCCTGCCTCCTCCACCAACAGCTGCAGTGCGGAGAACAATAATAGTAGTAGTAGTGATAGTGGTCCGGCGGCCGCCGCCACCTCCGCGAACCTCCACGCGCTCATCGATGGGGACGCGACGGCACAGCCGATCTGCAAGCAGCCGCTGGAGTCCGGCGGCAGCGGTGTTGTAAATAGTAGTAGTAATAATCATCATAATGCCGGTGGCAAGGAGCACCACCATCATCATCAGCACCATCATCAGATGATGCAGGCGTGCGGTGGCGGCAGCGGCAGCAGTACGGGCAGTGTCGGCGTATCCGGATGTGGCGTCGGCTACAGTGTGGTAGGTGGTGGTGGTGGTGGTGGGGGTGGAGGAGGCGGCGGCGGGGGTGGACACTCGGGCGGGGCAAACTGCCAGCAGTCGTCCAACACGCAAACAACGGCATAGTGGATACGCTGGACTGCGAGCGTTGGCGCCGGTGCCGGAACCATGTTCCTGCTGGGCGGGGCTGCGTGCTGTGGGGCCCTCCAGGTACCCACCCAAATCTGACCAAAATGTGATCTTACAACAAAAACGCAAGAAACAGAAGAAGTAACGGAGATAACTGGGGCACTTGCAAAAAGGAAAATGTGCGAAGACATGCGAAGCAAAGATGCGAAAAGGTAAACAAAAATCTGAAAACGAACAAAAAAAAACAAACAAAGGGATAGCCAGGCAGCCGGAACCGGACTTGGAGAAGACAGATTATCTCCGTGCGTTTGGAGGCGTGTGTGCGTGTTGTGTGTGTTAGGTGGGATCGGGTTTGTCCCATTTGCTGCCTTCCGCCTACCGAAAACGCAATTCACCTTCGCCCGCATTGCGTGAGCTTTATTTTAAAACAAGCTAAGCATCATTTTATCATTAGAAAGAGAGTTACTTTATGGCTCGTAACAGATAAATAGATAAATATATGTGTAAATGTTAAACTGTTTCGATCAAACCACAAGATTCTGACACTTTACCGTATGTCTGGATATGATTTTTAAGCTGGTCGGAATAGCTGTTCATGCAGAGCTGGAGAAATATTTATCGGTAGCCCCGCTCGCCCAAGTTCGCGGAAGATGATCTGTCGAAACCAATCTAGGGAACATTAACATCGGAACATGAACAAACCCAAAAACATTTCCGCTGAAATGGCAGAACAAACTAGTAGGATGATGCGTTGCAGCGTTGTTGGGTTTCAAAATGTGCGAAGCAGTCACATCCCTTTGGCCACCCCTTTTTCTATCCACATCTTCATACGCACACCATTTCTTATCGGCTCATATCCTACTGCTGTTCTTTCTTGAAGCTATCGTTACTTATTTTTAATATTTCGAACGTTTTTCAAAAAATATTTTTATAAAATTTTCAGCCGTTTTGTTACATTGTTTTAATCTCCCTTTCTTATGTTTTTCACTTTTCACTTGTGTTTATGTAAACGAATTTCTGCTGTTTTCTTTTTCTTTATAAATCTGATGTAGTCTGATTTGTCGCTTCTATTCTTAAGTTCTCTTATTTTCCGAGTGGATTTCATCGGAAGAGCGGAACTTATATGCACTTTCATACTTTACTACCACGCAAAGCTAGGCTGGCACATTCGAATCATGTACGAACCAACAACGTGAAGCTGCATTATATGTGCGAAAGAAGATTGACAACTCGTACACGTTGGCGTCATTCGTTGAGCAAAGATGGCTAAATAGAAGAAAAAAGGGTCATAGCAGCGTGTATGTAAATTAAAGATCAATTTTTAGACGACTAACAGCGAAGTGAAAACAAAAAGGGTGATATACGTGTGTATCTTCTTAACGTTAACGGAAGCCTATGTAGTTTGTAGGTAGTTGTATATTTTTACGTTTCTTGCACGCACTCTTCTCCAATCTTGTAAGTTTCTGTTCATACATTGCTTGCAATTTCTTTTTGAACTGTTATCTTGTTTTATTCTACCTTTTTACCATGCCTCATTTGTTCCATTGTTTGGTTGTTCCATGCTAGCATGTTTCGTAATAAGAATCGTTAAGATTGCTTGATGGCAGCGTGTCTGCGTTTAGATTAAAGTTTTGCTTGTTTACAAATTGTCTTCTTTCTTATCACTCAAAAAAAAAACTGAGCTGTCGAGAAGTCACTAGCCAATCAATTAACTGTTTCTACAACACAATGAAGAAAGCCTTTAGTTTTGAAGCAAGTTCTGCAAACATTAAACTTGAGCTGTTTCCATTGAAAACCGCAGCAACTGATTTACAAAGTATGATAAGTGTTTTCCAATGCTGATTGGTTTTCCTTTTTTTACTTACCAACTGCAAAGCGCTCGCGGTGATGTTTCGCACTTAGCTCTTTAACCACAACCGTATGCAATGTATTGAACAAAACACTTTGGGCATCAAAACACATTGGAGTATGGCGTGCTAAGGCGGACATCTGAATGGCTTGCAGCCACACACTCTTGACTAAAAATACACGAAGAAAAAGCACAGAGGATGGATTAAATAATAGAGCATAACCGAATGGAATGTGCCGCCTTGTCGATGATCTAATCGATCGATTATAGGACACAGCTGATAAAATTAAAAAAAAATCAAACAAAACAAAGGTCAGAAATGCAGCTGATCAAAAGGAATATCACAGCAAATTCAATAAACCATTGTGAATACACTGCAGAAGCAGGAAGCGCAGAAAAGAATGGGGTGAAAGTGTAGTTGTTATTAACACGAGAAAAGATACATTAACAAAACTGCAACACAGCAACACAGTTACGAATGCAAATCATTACTGCTAAAAACTAGACCTGGAAGTGGTGATATATGTAAAAAGAGCCAGCTTAAACTACTGTGCAAGCTAAATCTGCAAAGTGAAATAGAGCTAAACAATGTGAAAACAGAAGAAAACTAAAAATTAACAAGAATAAATAAGGTAATTAAAATATATATACATATATATTTAATACAGAGGAATAGAGCGGACTATAGAAGCAAAGAGGGGAGGAAATGTGTTATAAGGAGAAAAAATAAGAGAGTGTTAAAAAAAAAAATAGTGAGAAGCCGAATAGTGTGAGCACGTGGGTGAGTGCTGTAGTTGCAAAGATAAAGTATAATTAAAAGCAAAAGAAAACTCCTTGGCTACCCAAACCACAGAAATAGATAACAAAAAATGTGTGATGTGGGGCAAGGCTTATAGGAGACGTAGTAGGAGAAGTAAAAGCGAGTTACACAAAACAAATTGAAAACAACAAGAAAAAAAACAAAAAATGATGAAATACATTACATGCATAATTGTTATTGGCTGTTGCCCGTGTTAATTGAAAGAAAACTAATTCCGGTCAGTAGTTAATAGCACGAGATTGAAAATAGGAGTGAAAAGTAAAACGCTTCTTATCCATTCATCTCAATGTTGCGCGCAATGCAAGATAGAGGATCGTGTGGATGGCGCTTATACTATAATTGGGGCCGTTGGAGAAGATGTATGAAGGTTAAGTTTTTGAGTTCATTATTTCTCAAGTATCTCTATTGACAAAAAATCATCAATCTCAAATTAACAAGTTTATTTTTTATCATCACATATTTTTTACATTCATTTACAGGACTAAACGGTCATCATTATCATACTACATCATCCGTCGATGAAGTTTCCATGCAGGCTTCAACATCAACCCTCATCAACATCCATGTCAACACGAGTTGTTAGTTACATCGCTTTTCATAAAACTTTAATTTTTGTTTGAGTCAACGTTTTTAGTTTTATCTGATTTGGTTTAATTGGAATAACAAATCTAAAAGCAGAGAGCATAAAATGTAAGAAATTGTGATAGAATAACTAGTGAATGTTGGCGTGTGTTTTTTTTATTCGACCAAGTCATGCGTCGGACAAAACCTTAAGAAAAAATCGCAGAATAAAAGTTGCATTGACTACCAAGAATAGATGACTAGTAAACAAAATCGTAATATAAACCTACTTTCTTTCGCGACGCACCCAACAATTTGATCAGATTCACCCCTAGGGAATGGAGATGAGGAAATTAAAAGTCAGATAAATGTTCATCGAAGTATCATCACTGTAGAACGGAAAGGAAACATGTATTTGCCACAACTTTAATCTATCAAATGGTATATACATTAAAGAGGGTGATTTCGCTGAGAAGATAAGCAACCGTGCTGTAAAGTGATTTTGCACGAAGCTGTGTAATTCACATGATTTTGAGCAGTCAATAATGTTTTCCAACCGGGAAAGGAGCAAACCACGAAGTCACGTATCGAAAAGTAGGAAATAATTTCATTAGTCAACGGTGCGACCGAGTTCTGAAGAGCATAGCTCAATTGGTTCGCATTTATGTGTTAGGTATTGTGTTTGTATGTTTGAAAACGATCGTTGCAACCGAGCGTAGTGTGAATGGAAGGAAAAAAACTTAAACCAAATAAATAAACAAACACACAAACAAACAGATACAAGAACGTTGAAAATAAAGAAACGAGAAGAAAACAAACATAAGCATATAATGTTAGGCTGATTGACAAAAGTGGCCTTTAGAAGAAATAATTGTCTATTGCGTCCTCGTCGTATTTTTTCATATTTTTAAATGCATTTCATCTGCACACTGGCGAGCTAACACTTCTTCCTCTTTGGATTGATAAAATATTGTGCGTACGCACACAGCGAAGTGACGAAGTGCGTACCCAGCCACCTAGCGCGGGGAGAAGCGTAAGCAAACCTTATCAATAGCATTATAGACAGCCAACAATGACAAAACTTACACTAATCCTAAACACATTTGTTATCCCACACGTAACTAAGCGATGATTCGAACCGTAGGAGTGCATAGGATGGGAGAAAATCTTTCTAATACTCCCGTAGCCGTAGAAGGAGCGACCCATTGATAAATATGGACATAAAAGATCAATAAACGATAATAAAAGCTTGAACTGGTTGATAGTTTCAAAACTTGTGTGCATTAATTTAATTCAATCTATATTCGAAACGTCCTAGGAAATGATACTCGTTTAAGTTTAGTTAATTTTTTTATGAACATAAATGTCATTACCATGCTGTCGGTTATAATATTTTTGAATTATGCGCGCGTTCCTTGGTAACGCATGTAACGCTCGATCCACCTTTGGTATTTGACAGCTGTCTAGAGTCGATTTGACACTTCGTTTGTTTACGTTTGTTTCGACTAGTGGTGGAATCTTTCGATTCAAATCAAGGTTCCTCATAAGGTTTGGCCGTATAGAACGATTTGACAGGTAAACATAGCGCCATCTTGGAATTTATAATAACTAAAACAAACATTCGAAATCAACGTTTGAATACAATTCAAAAACATAAAATAGTTGAACCATGATGTCAAACATATTTATATTAATCAACTAATACCAAAAATATTAGTCGTGTATCAGTAAATCTGTTTGATTGCAATTTTAAGGAACACAACCTTCAGCGACCCACATCCAGTGGCGATTCTAACCTCAAAACTGGTTCATTGGGGACTCATAATGTCACTCAGGACTATCAAGGTAAAGAGACATGAAAAGCTGTGGCGGTCCAACCTGTAGTTCCAGTAATCTTGATTCAAATCCATTCTGAGATCCGGATCTCCGAATCTCAATCCCAATCCAATCGCAATCGGCAATCGTATCATGATGTGCCATCGAACCTGCCGGTTTTGCGTCGGTGTAAATCGAATCCCAAACAAATCAAAACAGATTCGAATCCCAATCGAATCAAATCTTTAGAATCCCTCTAGGGAGCGAATCTTCGAGTCTTCCAAATCCCGATTCTGCCAACACTAGCCAATGTCAAAACATTGTTAAACACGCGCTTTCGTGCCGGTATCACAAATCGTCTTCGAAAACTTGTGTTAAGTGTAAATTTATCACAAATTGGGGTTGCCCAACCATTACAGTGTATTCAGTGGGTAGATAAAATGCGTGAAAATACTCCACCTCAATCACCATACGGTTTGGAGCCGGAAGACGAAGACGATGAGGAGCTAATCTACGTTGGCGACGCCGATGAAGTGCTGGACCAGTGGGAGAATGAAGCCTATGGTAGATCATTCGTCGCTACGATGGTAAAATTCAGTAAGAATTCGGCAGTAAAAACCTTCCATTTTACAGATGGAGATTCGGACGAGGCCAACGAGGAAGAGCTCGATGAAGCACGCGGATCAAGCAGCCGCAGACAACCAGTGCGGGATGATGCGAAACTAACATTCAAGAAGCATACGGCGCCCCTGTTCTGCGGAGCTCTACATCCCACAGAAGATTTGGCCGTCACGGGTGGCGAAGATGACAAAGCTTACGTTTGGGACACGAAAACTGGCGAGGTGAAATTTGAAGTTACCAATCATTCGGATTCGATCATCGGAGTGGGGTTTAGCTACGACGGAACGTTCGTTGCCACCGGTGACATTTCGGGCCACATTCAGGTGTTTAAAGTAAGCCAAAACTACCGCAAAGTGTGGGAGTTCACCGTCGGGGACATGTGCGGACTTCGATGGCACGGTGCGGCACATGTCCTGCTGGCTGGAACGGAGTCCGGCGAGGTGTACGTCTGGCGGATACCGTCCGGCGACTGCAAGGTACTGCAAGGCCACGGTACCAAGTGTGAAACGATCGAGCTGACGCACGACGGTAAAAAGCTCGCAGCAGGCTACGGCGATGGACACTTCAAGCTCTGGGACCTGAAAACGAACGCAACGGTGATGGAAGTACCCCCGAGTGCTGGTCATTCGGCGAACATTACCTCGTTGGGCATCGATCACGACAATCAGCTGTTCGTGACGGGCGGCGAGGACGGAAGTACGCTCATAGTGGGCACGAACGGTGTGCTCGGAACGCTGACGGCACCGTCGGAGGAATCGGTCGAGGCGGTGTTGCTGGATTATCCTGATTTTGAGTTAAAAATCGCCGCCACCGGAACGCTGGCGGGTAAGGTGACCATCTGGGACATCCCGCGGCAAGCCAAGCGGGTCGAGTGCATCGATGAAAATCCCACCGGAATCACGCGGTAAGTTCTTGCTTTCCTTTTTGTTTCGCTAATCCACAACTAACCGCAAGGGATGATGTGAGCGCGATTGGAACTTACGGTACCATCTTCAACTCTTCTTCAGAATGATGTGGCTCAAAGATTACATGGTCTGTGCTGGAACGTTGGGGGGCCTGGTGAAGGGATGGGACGTTCGGAGCGGGGCGATGCGATTCACTTTGAGCGGCCACACCGACGATGTGCAGCACATTGCCTACAATAAGGAGAAAAACATCATCCTCTCCGTGTCGGAAGATACTACGGCCAAAATATTCGAGGTACCGTCCGTGGTATGATCTTCGAGGTGTTTCATTGTTAAGGGTACATACAATTATGTATAACAAAGATTTTTGTTTCATTTTGAATCATTGTTGAACAACAATTATTTGGTTTCGCTATCGTTAAAGAATCGAAAGAACTTATCGAGTAAAATAAAAACTAACCAAGTAAAACAAGGTAATAAGTAAATGTCGGTGAAGGTATTTTGAATTAACTAAATGAAAATGGGTTATAAAACAACTTGCGGCTCTTTTCCCAAAAAAGGTACGATCGCCACCGACCATTTTTGAATTGTCCCGCGATCCAGCATCCAGAATGGGAACCGAAACTAGGTCAAAATGCAGAACATGACGATCATAAAACAAAAATATCCACGCATACATTCAGCGGCGGGAACAAGTTTTCCCAAAACGCCGGTTTACTGCCGGCTCGACCCGTATTTATTCTGCCTGATGATTGTACATACATATGTATGTATTTCTCTTCTTCCGGTGTACCCTCCGGTCTGTTCTCGGTTACTGCTGAGGCTGACCATGTGAACCCACCGTCTCCGGAGCAGAAAAATGTTGACAAGGTGGATGATTTGTCGATTGTTGTTTGCCTAGCGGATTGTTGGGCCGCGGTAGGTTTTGGCTCGTAAATGGGGGACGGTTTTCGGGGTTAATTGTGCCGAATGTTTTAACGGATGAAATTATGAGGCTCGGGTTTAGTTCGGGAACGAATACCGGGATGCACTGAAAAGAGTGTGAGGGATCCATTTGATCGAGTTAAAAATTTTGGTTCTACTTTTCCTATCTCTCTTCTCACAGCAAATACTTTTCTGTACAATGAGCTTTAAATTCGGAAACATCGTTAAGAAGTTTCTCAATTATCAGTTAAGTTCATCGGTAAATTAATCTTGTGACAGCAAAGGGTGTACTTTCTTTGAAGTTCTTTAATTTAGTAGAACTTAGGATTTCGTTTGCTCTGTAATGAGAACAGAGTTGTTAAACGAAAAAATCTATAAAAATATTGCAAAAACGTGTTTTTTATGGTTAATATCCTTCGATTTTTGCTAACCTGTTTTTACGGGCGTTTAACACGTTGACTGCCACGCTGTTTTTGTACAGATTTGTAGTACAATCATTTTTGTTAAAATTAGGTTACCAAATTTAGTGAACTTACGGTTTTCGAAAACTAAGCAAAAACTAGGCGCCCCAAAGGATACTTTTTAGCTATTTTTAAAGATTATGTTAGTGTGAAGGGTTGATGAACATTGCTGCAACGTTGTTCAACGTGTTAAAGGTTGTGTTTTAATTATAAAAAAAAAAAAATATTTTAGATAACATTGTACCACATTGATGTTGCATAAATGTTGACACTTTTCCGTACGTTTTTGTGGC
>KE525331.1:3251642-3282228 GCA_000441895.2 Anopheles sinensis
AAAAATTTAGTTCTACTTTTTCCTATCCCTCTTCTCACAGAAAACACTTTTCTGTACAATAAGCTTTAAATTCGTAAACATCGTTATAAAGTTCTCTAATTATCAGTTAAGTTCATCGGTAAAATTAATCTTGCGACAGCAAAGGGTGTACTTTCTTTGAAGTTTTTTAGTTTTGTAGACCTTGGGAATTTCTTTTCTCTGTAAAGGGAACAGAGTTTTTAAACGACAAAAAGTCTATAAAACATATTGTATATTAAAACACGTTTTTTATGGGTATTTCGATTCGATTTTTGGTAACCTGTTTTAAGGTTGTGTTTTAATTATAATAATTTATTTATTTTAGGTAACATTGTACCACATCGATGTTGCATAAATGTTGACACTTTTCCGTACGTTTTTGTGGCAATTATGATGCTGAAAATTGTGTAACCAACAACGCTAATGGTACATTACCTAGGCCAACCCCTATGAACCTCGCCTAGAAGGGCACGACACATTTGCAAATTGAGATTTAAAAACTTTTCGTAAAAGAAGGGAGATAACGGACGGTGGTGACTGGGAAAGGTAAAAGCCTGTCGCTGTAATTTTCACCAATCGATTGTGTAATGAAATGTAATACTTCCTACACGCCGACGACACACTGCAATTAATCATTATCGAGCGTCGGGCCGAGATGGAACTCCACAGGCAAATGAAACATGACGCACGAACGGGGCTTGATTTCTCTCCGTGCGGGTTTGCGTCGGAGGTAGAAATGCCAATAGTCAGACGTGAAGAACCGCTTGCAAAAGGCCAACATGTTGTCCCGGGCGCGCAGTGAGGTGCCATAAGACGGCGCGACGATCGCTCAATTGGCGCTTGATTTAAATATCAAATGTTGAAGTGAGGTTTGCTGTCTTTTTTCCCACCCCAAAGTCTTTCCCGTTTGCCGGCCGAAGATCACAACCTCGCCGTGGGTTGTCTGCTGGCAGGTGTGCGTGTGTAAGCGGTTTTCGCCAGTACCTCCACGTCTTGGTGCTGTCCAGAACTGGTTGCCCGCTACTGCTGATGTGACGGTAGGTTGTTCTTCGCGTTTTGTGTCACTTTCTGCAACACAACCGTCCCAAAATGCTTCCCACATTCCACCCCGTTCGCGACATGCCGCCCCCGGGAATCTTCTCCGAAGATGTGGTGTAAACCTGCCAAAAATGCTCCACCATGCCTGTTGAAAAATGGCATTATACCGTTAGCGTGCGCTCTCATTCTGTCTTCGCTTCTGTGTGCGTCGGTTTTTCTTAATTCCCCCGTTGTCTTGTCTTGTCCATTTTGGTTGGCAGAGAATTTCGGAACGGTTTAGATTGGATCCGGAATCGTCCTCTTCTGGGCTGGAAACAGGTTTTCCGGTGGGATGCCCGCAAGGTGCGACGACGTCGCGCGCTCGGTTCCACCCGTAAAGCGAATCGTTTAAGATGGGAGAAGGAACACAAAAAAACACGCGCGATTGGGTTCATTAGCTAATTTGGGGGCCTGGTTATAATTATGATATCAAATCGTTATACTCCGGGTGGGGATTAGGTTGGGTTTGGTTTTCCTCTTCTCCATTCGGAAATGCATCACCACCGCGGACAGAAAAGAGGGGGGGTGAAGAATGAATCCGAAATGCCTCGGCTATTCATTAAGGGTCACGGTTAAACCTTTATTGCCTCTTACCGTTGGAGGCTCGGTTTTGGAACGTTGAGCCTCGGCTAGGTACGGTATGATGAATAGCTCTGCAGGTGGAATCATTAAGATCTTCGCTACTATTTAGGCCCGTCCGTATCAAGTAATTGGTGCTTCAGTAATTCTTTGGAGTGTTATGGGTGAAGAACACTAATCTAGCTTGATGAAGGAAGGAAAAGAACTATTATACTTTTTCGAATGTAAAATATTAGTAGATAATATTGTTTAATTTATTTTCAAAAATGTATTTCCTACTGCTTGGAGCTACAACTCAACTGGCTTTCAGGGATAGGGATTAGATTCAGAGGAATTGGGAACGACTTTAGCGACTGTGAACCGAAAAGCAGTCTAACGATAACGTGTCAATCTGCACCTCAGATGATAGAATATGTTAACGAGTCGCTTTATTTTTCAGAAGCGCAGGATTAAAGTTTGCATAAATGTCAACGAAAAAAACTTTAACAACGATTGTGATTCGTTAAAAAATTTAAATTTAATGTAACATATTTTTTACGATTCTGATGTTCATGTTTAAATTTTCTGCAGTTCAAGTTTCAATTTTCTACCTATTTATTTCACATGATCAAACTATCGACTGATTTTGCAAAAACCCTGCATCTTGTCAAAAAAAGAAAAAGGTTTAATCATTAATTATACCTTTTGCACAGACGACCACCAGCGCTAATCTTTCAATTATTTCATGACCCACAAACATCTGTTTCGTTCCGAGGGCTACAAATCCCTGCCACCAACCGACGCAATGACTCGGTAATAATCCGACGGTGGGAATTTGTCTACTTAGTAACGGGGGTGAGGAATATTTTTCATTGCTTCACCTCTTTAGGAGTTGTTCCTAGGCATAAGGATCCAAACGTCGGGTCAAAAGAGGAAAATCATCACCATCGTTTAGGCTGCCGTATCTTGACTGTAAATTCCCCTTTGAAATTTGGAACCCGTCAAGAACCGCAGTTCCGCAAGGTGAGGAGCGGCACCTCGGGAGAACGAAAGAAAAGTTTTAAGTTCCACGTTCAGCTTCGCCGACTTGTTTTTCGGCCGTTTTTCCACTTTCGGCTCTAGCTCTGAAAAGCGTCGGCCACGTGTTCAGAACCATGACCGTGTACGGTTTTCAAACTCACGGAGATTCGAACGAAAACAAAAGCGTCAAGTTAATGACCCTCCGTTTGGAGTGTGGCTTTAAGAAAACGTGCATTCGTTCTATGGTGGAGTGTTTTTCAAGCTTGTTTCTTCTTTTGATGCTCTAACATAGGTCTGATTCTAGTGTTTTTCTTACCATGTTTTGCTTCATGTTTGTGGAACTTTCTGCACGAAATCGTATGAATCGCAGGAATTTCTCTAGATTTAATAGGTAATACTTTCTATGTAGTTGTATAAAGTATGAAGTTTTAAGTGCTTTATAAGATTATCTGTGATGTTTCGTTCTGTTTACTGAAAAGCTGGCTTGGTGAGATTTGTATGCAAACCTTCAAGGGAGTTTGCTTGAATGTTTGCTGTGAAACTTAAACCAGCATTAGTTTCAAACCTTTTTGCAAAATAATACAAAGGTATCCTGAATTCCTTTCAGTGCGCTTTGAAATGCACAGTGTTGAAACAAAATGTTGGAAAAAAATCTCTAAACGCTTTTGTTTTCATAAACAAAACAAAACACTGTCATCTTCGACCATGTGACCATGTATTAATAACGAATCACTTTCTAAACATTGAGTAATACGATGGCAAACCTCTTAACTAACATAGAATACAAACTAACATAAACATACCATGGTAGTTGAATAAACTTATAAATATCTAGAGCTTTGTTGCTGTTGATGATACACCTGCTGCTCCCATTTGCGTTTATCTGGCACCTCGATGGTGACAGGGTTGATAATCGTTCCGGGGGGTTCAGTCAGGGCACTGCCGATCCGATCCATAAGCCACTCAATATAGGATGGCACGTCAGCCAGCCCGACGTATCCTTTTGGGTCGCACCGTTTGCGGTAAAGTTTGATCCCGCTTATGACGCCCGTGATGGTCCATACGCCTTGCTGATTCACCTCGTAGAATCCACCACCTTCGTCGCCTTTGCAAGCGTTCGTGCCTGTAGATAGTGATTTTTCGTAATCAATTCAACTGACTGGTTTACGGTTCTCTAGGAATATTTATGATCTACAAAGTTCTCGAAAGTGTAGTGTGTCCTACTCTCAACAAATTTGGGAAATGTATATGTTGCGAACCAGGAGAATAGTTTATCGGCTTTACAAAATTATTTATAGGGATTTTTTCACGATCTTATAGCAAATTCAAAATTGTCTCTATACAGCTCGGATCTAAAGTAATATGAAAAGCTATGCGAATGCACTTCGATTGCACGAGTGAGGATCACTAATAACTGTAATAATAACCCGATATGCACTTCGGTCAAAATTATTTATAGGGATTTTTTCACGATCTTATAGCAAATTCAAAATTGTCTCTATACAGCTCGGATCTAAAGTAATATGAAAAGCTATGCGAATGCACTTCGATTGCACGAGTGAGGATCACTAATAACTGTAATAATAACCCGATATGACCAACAAAACAATCCGTAAATTACAATTTCAAGGAAACATTACTTACCATTGCCATGACCCGCACAGAACATTTTGAGAGCATTGCCTTCGTCGAAAATGCCACGCATAACGCATATCTTACTGTCGACAATGGGCATCAGGGTGTCCTGTAGGTAATGTGACAGTGGACCAGTGGGATCTGCCTGACCATAACCGGTAATCATCCCATCTGTACCGATGCGACTTGTAGCAAAGTCGGAATTGGCGGTATCAGCCGTAATCGGAAGACAGATTGGCTGTATGTAGTTATCATACTGAACATCCACCTCTAGCCTTAAAAGAGCCATTATGCTATCACCACTTTTTTCCACGTTGAGAACTCGAACGTCCCGACCGGTGATGGACCTTTGGAACAGCTGAGTTTGACCGAGCTGTACGATGAACGGACGATTTCGGGGGTGCCAATCGGTGACACAACTGGCTAATGTTAAGATACAGCTGGCACTCACTAGAGTTCCACCGCACAAGTATTCACGAGATCGCTGGTGGACACCGAATATGGCCGCATGCCAGGGCCATTGTCCTGCGAGACTACGAACACCGTTAACGATGGCTGGAATCGTGGGGATCTGTCGTTTCCCACAATCGGTCGGAAGCTGCAATGATTCTGTCGTTATCGAAGATGTACCAGGGGCGTTTTCGTTGTATGTTACCAATTCCTTGTCGCCGGTGAGAATACTACCGATCCAAGCTTTGTAGTAGCGCACCTTCACGAAACCCGCATACTGATGCGTGTCGCAAACTAATTTACCCATTTCGTCCCGAAGTCCAGTGAACGAAACGATACCCTGTAACTCCCAGCGGTTATTCCGATACGTGACGAGTCCACCGCCCGAGTCACCGTTGCAAACGTTAGTCCCGTTGGCATATCCACCACAAAACATTCCATCGTGAATGGTGTGCGCAAAACCGATGGGGTTGTGTGTAATACACTGTGTCACTGTGACTATCGGAACCTCGGTCATATGCAGCCAAGTAGAGACTTCGTCGAACTCGGTGTAGCCCCAACCCGGAACCTTACCTATGTTCCGATAGAACAGACCCTTTGGGTCGTCATCGTCCGTGTCGAGACAAATCGGGAGCACACGATCATTGAAACGAACGGGTCGTTCCAACTCCAGTATCGCCAGATCATGTCGATGAGTTCCGCTGCGAAATTGCGGATACACGTGCACTTTCTTCACACCTACATCCTGAGTACAACCTTGTTCTGCCACACCCAACTCGTGATATCCTAGCTGCAGGAAGAACTTGTCCTTTGATAGTGGATAGCCATTGTTTGCATTGACGACACAGTGGGCCGCTGTTAGCACGAACCGATTGCTCACCAACGATCCTCCGCAACAGTATACTGGGCTACTGTACTCTTTGTGGAAGATGGCCACATGCCAAGGGAACTCTCCACGGACCGCTTCTGACGAGTACTTCGGCAAGGAGTTTCCATTCAATGGACCGACAAGTGATAAACCGCACTGTACATCACTGGGGTATGTACGATCACAATCTGAGTGTTTCGCCGACAGCACGAGTGGTGTGAAGTATGGTCCAAGACAGATCAACGCTAGCCAGAGTGTCGTCAGTGTACGACCTGATCGCGGCGCTTCCATATTCGTGACTGATAGTGCGTCCAGTCGAATACAGCATATGCAGATTAGCAACTCATCTTGAGTGAGTTGTTTTGCCTTTTTCATAATTTTGTTGAACGAATTTGGTTGAACTGAACCGTGAACTGATAAGAGTACTGTACTGGGATGGCGCTTACAGCAACTGACGTCCGCTTTAGCAGAGCTTCATACTTGTATGTGTTTCAACGCAGTCAACATTCATGCTTCAACTAATTTTTATTATTTGGCCTTTTTCTTTTCTTTCCTTTATCATCGCAAGAAATTTCCCGTTGTTTACCGACATGTAAATAACATCTGGGACACCTAATTTTGCTGATATGCGCAGTTGATTATGTGTTTATAAATGAAGTAGAATTTAGCGAATTTCCAGTCCAGAGATTTATGGCTGTTGTTGACATGGACATTTTTTATGCAAGTTTCTTAACTAGCGTTACTCATTTTATTCATGAGAGAAATCATTTCCTTAAAATCATGTTTTTAGTTTTTCGAATCTTTTAGAAAGCGGTAAAAACGCACGTGTGGTTACGCCGGATAGAAAATATGGTTACGTCACCGTGGTCCTGTTAGTAAACTTCATACTAACGACAGGCGCGACCGAAGATCGTCTACGCCATAGAAAAACAAGAAGAAGGCAAACGATTGCTAACCCAACCAAAAACAATACAATCCATTTAGCATATGAGGGAACCAGTTCGGTTTCCTTATCCTGTCCATGTTGTTTCGTATTGTTTATCATATTGTCAACGATGGGAACTAGCGGGTTCTGCAGGTCATGCAATAGTAACCCAGCTGTATCCGTCGGTCCGTAATCGGTAATCATTCCGTTTGTCACTGTGGAACTCCCACCGGACTCGGAGCTGACGGTGCTGGTGGGTTCGATCTGGGCACTTGCGATGCGATTCATTAGCCAGTCAATACGAAATGGCACATCAGCCAGCCCGATGTATCCTGTGGTGTCACATCGTTTACCCTGGAGCTTTATCTCGCTAATGACGCCCGTGATGGTCCATTGGCCTTGGATGACCTCGTAGAATCCACCTCCTTCATCGCCTTTGCAAGGGCCCGTGCCTGTTGAGTGGAATGGAGAGATGGAAAAGTTTCCAGCCGAACGTGTGCGTCTTATCAGCGTTACTTATATACTCGGTGATTTTTTTTTTCATAAATGAGCTATTGGTCACACTGGAACAACATATTTCCAAAATTGAGTGTATCCGTCTGGACGGGTCTTTAGAAATACGTCAAAATTACACCAAGGGACTTTACTTACCATTGCCATGGCCCGCGCAGAACATCTTGAAAGCATTCCCTTCGTTGAAGATGCCATGGATAACGCAAACCTTACGATCGACAATGGGCATGGTTGTGGTCTGAAGGTATTCCGATGGTGATCCCTCGGGCTCTGTCTGACCGTAGCCGGCAATCACACCATTTGTACCGAAACGGCTTGCAGCAAACTCGGAGCTGACGACATTGGGCATCGTTGGAAGACAGATTGGTTGTATGTAGTTGTCGTACTGGACGTCCATCTCCAGCATTAACAGAGCCATGGTGCTATCGTCGCTCTTTTCCACGTTGAGAACTCGTACTTCTCGGCCAGTGATGGAACTTTGGAACAACTGAGTTTGGCCAAGTTGTACGATAAACGGACGATCTACGGCGTGCCAATCGGTGACACAACTGGCTACCGTTAGGATATAGCTAGCACTCACTAGCGTTCCACCGCACAAGTATTCGCGAGATCGCTGGTGGACACCGAATATTGCCGCATGCCAGGGCCATTCTCCCTCGAGACTACGAACACCGTTAACGATTGTTGACATCGTGGCGATTTTCCTTTTACCACAGTCGGTCGGAAGCTTAAGTGTTTCTACCGGTCTCGGAGATGAATCTCTTTCGGTTTTATTGTATGTCGCGAATATCCAGCTGTCATTGAGAATGCTACGGATCCATGTTTTGTAGTAGCGTACCTTCACGAAACCCGCGTACTGATGCGTGTCGCAAACTGTTTTATTCATAACGTCCCGGATGCCAGTGAACGAAACGATACCCTGCAGTTCCCAGTGTCCGTTGCTATACGTGACGAGTCCACCGCCAGAATCACCGTTGCAAACGTTAGTCCCGTTGGCATATCCACCACAAAACATTCCATCGTAAATAGGGTGGGCAAAACCCATGGGGTTGTTTGACAGACATCGGGTGTAGTTGACTATCGGAATCTCGGTCATACGTAGCCAACTACCAGTTTCGTCGAACTCGGTATAGCCCCAGCCAGGAACCTTACCTATGTTTCGATAAAACGAAACAGTTTGATCTTCATCGTCCGTGTCGAGACAAATCGGCAGGATCCGATCGTTGAAACGGACGGGTAGTTCTAACTCCAATATAGCCAAATCATGTCGTTGAATTCCGTAGCGATAATCTGGATGTCGATAGACGATCCGAACTCCTAGATCCTGAGTGCAACCTTGTTCTGCCACACCCAACTCGTGGTATCCTAGCTGCAAGAAGAATCTGTCCTTTGATAGTGGATAGCCATTGTTTGCATTGAAGACGCAGTGAGCCGCTGTAATAACGAATCGATTGCTCAACAGCGATCCTCCGCAAGAGTATACATGGCTACTGAACTCTTTGTGGAAGATGGCCACATGCCAAGGGAACTCCCCACGGACCACTTCCGACGGGTGTTTTGGAAGGGTTGATGGATGTAGAACTGGTGAGCCACACCGTACATCACTGGGGTGTGTACGATTACAAGCTGGTTGTTTATCGCACTGCACGGATGAGGTAAAGTACTGTGCAAAGCAGATTAAAGCAAGCCACAAAATCGTCAGTGTACGACCTGACCGCGACTCTTCCATTTTCACAACTGAAAGCGAACCAAGGCGAGCAGAGCACAGGTAGGATGGCAGCTTAGCTTAATCGAGTTGTTTGGGAATCACGAGAATGGTGTTGATAATAAATTTCAGCGAATATTCTCACCACCACATATTCCCACCACCAAGTTTGGGATTTTATGCTTATCAACGTAATGGAAGTGGTCATGCATTTTTTGCGGTCTCTTAGTTTTCTTCGTTTTCGGATCGCAAACAGTTCCCGATATTTATTTGCTTGTATATAAAATCGGGATATTCCATACTTTCTGATATTCACAGTTTTTAATATGTCTTCTTGGCGTAATGGCGTGTTTCCTTTATTTACGTGAATAGTCAGTCTTCTCGTACAGGGGAGGGTCCGATCTCGGTGGGGATTCGAGCCCACGCATAGAGGTTCAGAGTCCGGTCTTTTGGTTTGACATTTCATGAAACGAATTTTCAAAATCTTTCTTATATATGAAAAAAGGACAGTTTGATATGAAATTTCCAGAATATTATTCATTTCAGTGCACAATTGCAGGAGATATTGCCCTTGAAAGTTGTGCAAAGTGAAAAAATCGCGTTTTCATTCAAATATTTGCTTCGTTTTGTATATTTAATTTGGAATATTTATAAAATGTTTTCCTATACTTGCTGTACATGACAGCAAAGGAAATTGTCTTGGCTATCTCATAAAATTATTAAAAATGCAAACATTATCAAAATATACAAACATTTTTCTAAAATATATGAAAAACTCACACATATCTTTTTATTTATAATCTTAATCTTAATCTTAATCTTAAATCTTAATTTTTCATAATTTTCAGTTTTAATCTTAATCTTATCTTAATCTTAAATTTTTATAATTCTCAGTTTTAAAGTCCCGTGATGAGATGAGGCAATAAACCCTGCAATTTTAAGAGCACGAGAAGCATGCGCTTTTTTCAAATTGACTCTAAGTGGAAACGGGACTCGAACACGGGTTTACCAAGTGCGAAACCGTAGTCTTGCCGAGGAACCATAGTACAAGTTGAAAAATGCGAGGAAATATCGCTACTTGAATCATCGTAAAGTACGATTTTGAAGAAAATACTCAGTTGCTGAATAAAAGAAACTTTTCCGATCGGGATTCGAACTCCAAACCTCCGTCATCGGAACGCAGCACCTCTACCACTGCACCATATGTATATGATGCTTAAATTGGGAAATAACAGGTACAGATGGCTTTAAAAGCTGGTTACGAAATTAACATATGGAGCACTGCGCGGGTTCGAATCCCGACCGAGACCAAACTTTTTTTAGTGATTTAATCGAAAGATCTCCTCGAGATAAGACTTTTTGCCCAAGTAACATAGGGTCCAGAAACCACTCCTTCCCCCCGAAAATTGTCCATAAAGATGATTTTTTGTATTTTCTAATCGCTCTATTTCCATATGAAGTCTCTTCTCGAGCATCGCCGGGGCTTCAAGCTAGTGTTTCATAAAGCAGTACTTTTTTGGAACTAAACGGAACTCTTTGAGACCATATCAGGGCATAAATATAACATCTTAAGAAGGTATGCAGAAAAAATTGGCAGCGACTATTTGCGACTTTGGGAGTGTTAGGTGTTTAATGTTGTGGGTATTGAAACTTCCCCTTCAACTTTGTTCTTGCATCCAAAGCGATACTGCATGTTAGGAAACGGTCTACGGGTACAGAATTGGCGCAGAAAGAGAAATGAAAAAAAAGTCAGGTGGATGCAACAAGCATTACGGTTGTCTGGAGTAAAATTCTTGCTAAAACAATAGTATGGTTCAATGGGTGAAGAAGCTGCCGATGCAAGTATTTTCGTAACGACAAGGAAAATCAAGCTAGAAAGTACTCCAGGGCGCTAAACTTAACAGATATTTTCATGCGAGTCATACATGCAAGTGATCTTTGCAAGCTAGATTAACCAAAAAATCAAAGAAAATGTTTCCGTCGGAAGTTAAAGATTTTTTTTGTATAAGAAAACCATGATATGAAAAAACGTGTGAAAATTTGATAAAAATGATTGTTTTTATACATTAAAGTTCGAAAAACATCTTATTTAGACGAATAACAATTTAGACCAGACTCTTTATTAACAATTCGGACGACTGGATCGCCCCTCTAGCTGAATCACTGTACCACGCCGTCGAGGTGGTGAGCCCCAGCGCTGATACTTTATGTCGCTTTTCTTGTACCAGAACAGAAGTTGTTGGGTTTTATGTCTTGAGTATGACACTCTTTCAATACCTTCTTCAAATGATTGTTATTTATCTGTTAATCTTCCACATACAATCGTTGATTTTGTTCTTATTTCATGGCTGTGTAATGTTTCAGTAATCATTTTTAATTTATCATGGCTCTCAGATATGATTCTAAAATCAATGCGGCCGCCATAAAACAAGTTTGGAGACCCCTGCTCTAGTTAACAACCATATTTCGGTGAGAGGCCGAAGCCAATTTTCCATATCACTTGCTTTAAGAAACTGAACAGCCCTTTTCCTTGTATGGATTTGACTGTTTTTGAAACCTAGTTCGCCACGGAATTTTTGTTATACAAATGTGAGACCAACACTCACTGATTCAGGTTTCTTAGTATTATTTCAAAGGCGTTGCGGGCCGCATATTTGTCATCTCTGAGGTAGAGGTTCGGCAAGGCTTGCTGATTATGATGGTGTGTAAGCTCGGGGCTTCCTGTATTCTCGTG
This sequence comes from Anopheles sinensis, assembly GCA_000441895.2. Classification (NCBI taxonomy): domain Eukaryota; kingdom Metazoa; phylum Arthropoda; class Insecta; order Diptera; family Culicidae; genus Anopheles; species Anopheles sinensis. The sequence continues at coordinate 3,263,146 of KE525331.1, forward strand.
GCCACAAGCGGCCGCTTGATCCGCGCATCTGTGCCGATGCGACTTGTAGCAAACTCTGAGCTGATGGTATCGCCATTTGTTGAAAGACCGATTGGCTGTGTGTAGTCATCGTACTGATTCACCTCCAGCGTTAATAGAGCCATGGTGCTGTTGTCAATCTTTGCTACGTTGAGAACTCGTACGTCCCGACCGGTGATGGACCATTGGAACTGCTGAGTTTCACCAAGTTGTACGATGAACGGACGATTTCGGGGGTGCCAATCGGTGACACAACTAGCTAAAGTTAAGATACAGCTCGCACTCACTAGTGTTCCACCGCACAAGTGTTCACGAGAGCGCTGGTTTATTCCGAATATGGCCGCATGCCAGGGCCATTGTCCTGCGAGACTACGAACACCGTTAACGATGGCTGGAATCGTGGGGATCTGTCGTTTTCCACAATCGGTCGGAAGCTGCAACGTTCCTGTCGATATCGAAGATGTATCAGGGGCATTTTCGTTGTATGTTGCCAATTCCTTGTCGCCGGTGAGAATACTACGGATCCAAGCTTTGTAGTAGCGCACCTTCACGAAACCCGCATACTGATGCGTGTCGCAAACTTGTTTAATAGCATCGTTTCGAAGGGCGGTGAAATAAACGATACCCTGCAGTTCCCAGTGTTTGATCGGAGTATGCTGATACGTGACGAGTCCACCACCCGAGTCCCCGTTGCAAACGTTAGTACCGTTGGCATATCCACCGCAAAACATTCCATCGTGAATGGCTGGTCCAAAAACAGCGCGGTTGCTCGAAAGACATTTGACATTGTCTACAATTGGAACATTGGTCATTCGCAGCCAGTCAGACCCGGCATCGAACTCGGTGTAGCCCCACCCGGGTACTTTTCCAATGTTCCGAAAGAACGCAGTTTGATCTTCGTCTGCCGTGTCGAGACAAATCGGAAGAACATGATCGTTGAAACGAACGGGTCGTTCCAACTCCAGGATAGCTAGATCATGGAAGAACTTTCCGACGTTATAGTCGGGATGGATGTACACAGTCTTAACACCTACATCTTGGCTGCAACCTGTCTCCGTCACACTTAACTCGTGGTATCCTAGCTTCAGGTGAAACGTGTCCTCTGATAGCAGAGAGCCGTTGTTTGTGTGGGTAACACAGTGGGCCGCTGTTAGCACGAACTGATCGCTCAACAACGATCCTCCGCAGGAGTATGATGGGCTACCGTTCCTTTTGTGGAAGATGGCCACATGCCAAGGGAACTCTCCCCGGAGCGCTTCCGACGAGTACTTTGGCAAGGATTTTCCGTCCAATGGACTTACTGGTGATAAACCACAAGGTCTCTGGGGTATTCACGACAAGCAGGTTGTTTCTGGGACTGCACTAGTAGTGTAAAGTATGGTCCAAAGCAGACCAACGCTAGCCAGAGTGTACGACCTGATCGCGGCGCTTCCATTTTCATGACTGATTGTTCAATGCAGCATATGCAGATGAACAACTCAACTTGAGTGAGTTGTTTTGCCTTTTTCATAATTTTGTTGAACGAATTTGGTTGAACTGAACCGTGAACTGATAAGAGTACTGTATTGGAATGACGCTTACAGCAACTGACGTCCGTATTCATATAACAGAGGCAGAGCATCATAGTTGAGCTTAAACCAATCTCGGGTTTGTATGTGTATCAACGCAATCAACATTCATCCTTCACTTCGTTTTTTTTTATTAATCGCAACACAGTTTTCTACTAGTGTGTAAATTATACTTGGGACACTCAATCCTACACCTATGGCGTGGTGTTTTCTAGCTGCGCCATGGGCACCTCCTTTTTATGCTTACCAACGTGCTGGGAATGTCCATGTATTTTTTGGCTATGGCTTATTTTAATTTATTTGTAAATCACGGAAACAGTTACCGTTATGTGTTTGCATCGAGACAAAATCTGGACATTCCATATTATAGAAACAAGATAGAAACAACATTTGTAGGGACAATTTTATATAATGCTAGCATTAAAAAACAGAAAACGCTAAAAGATAGTAAACAAATAGATTAAAAAGAAGCCGTTTACGGATTTAAAAGTTCTTGAAAACTGACGAAGTTACAGCGTGTTGAAAAACAGAGGTCAAAATGACCCCTAAGAAGCATTCGGGCAAGTTTTTAAATCAATGTATTCTAGTGTTAAAGAATATTCCGACGGCCAGTCAGGCGGTCTGTCTTTAATTGTTTCAAATATCTAACACAATTACCAGTGCAGTGCTATCAGCATCGTAATATTTTTACTCAAACATGAGAAATAATTTAATGCACAAATTCGTAATTTCTGTTGTTTATTAGTTTAGCTCGTTTAATCGTTGGGTATGGTAAGTGTGGTGGAAGTACGGAGAGAGAGAGAGAGACGGTATACCTTTGGCCGCTTGGGGCGATCGATGTCGCCACAAGAATTTTATGCATCCTCAGCACTATGATGTGGTCGTTCCAGGTTGTTGGCTTACTGACCCAACTAGGGCTATTCTCAGCTGGTGGACTCCGGTTACGCTTACACTGGACACATCGTCGCGGAACTTACGCGTTTAAACTTTGATTCAGACTTAGCGCAAATTAGTCACGGGCGGACTCTGCTGACCGGACAGCATGGAAACACTTAAGGTGTTTTCCCGAATACACGGTACGGAACGTTGGGAAGCATCGGGCCTTACCTTGGGTAGGGGGACTCCGATGTTCCAGGAGAAGTCAATAAATTAACACGAAGTTTATCTATGAGCATCTCCGATGAACTGGCTCTCTTGTCCAATTATCGGTTCTTTATTTATAGGAGGTTTTGGGATGGTTTTACATGGTTTACTAAGTGTTTGTGACAATTGTGGAAAATAGTTGACTCGACAAGTTGACGTCAACTCTTGCTTTGATTGGCTAATGAGAATCAGGTGGTCTTTTACGTCCGGGTTGTCTACGCTGCACTTTGAGTGTTTTTACCTCTTGTTTACCAACTAGCCTGTTGGTTAAACCTGCGTATGCTGACCTACTTGGCTAGCGCCTGTTGCTTGTGCAATGTTTTGGGGTGATTCTATCACATAAGTCAGCTATTAGGCTAATGTTAATGCTTTGTCATATGCAATTTTAACGGACGTGCGGTCCAAATGTTGTATGGAATTCGGCAATCAACGTCTGATATGCTAATTGCTCGTACAACCGAATTAAAATCGTTTGATTTCTTCGGATAGTCGTATGCGATTTTATTTATCGATTTAGTACTATTTAATAAACTCGAAAATGTGCCTTTTATTAAAATAAAAAAAACATAATAATTTTCTGCAATCTTTCTTATTGTTTTACAACTAACAGAAGCATCACTGGTTGTAATGGGAGAAAATTATTTCGTACAAATTGTGTCGCCACTTATTATAGGATTGGCACTCGCTTGCGTGGTTTCGAATCTTAAACGGTCCCCCTCCGGTGCGGACTGACTACCCTGAAGGAGAACAGTCACGGCCAAAGGTTTTCTTTTACGTCTAAGACGAAGCATAAGAAGGCTAACGATTATTGACACGAACAGAAACAAAACAATCAGTGCTGTATGAAAGTAGACCATCCCGTTTACGGTGTTGGTGTGTTTAGTCAGGATGCTTTCGATGCTATTTGTCAGCCACTCATTGTAGAATAGCACATCAAACAGTCTGATGTATCCTTTTGTGTCGCATCCTTCGCCATGGAGCTTGATGACGCCCGTGAGGGTCCATACACCATGTTCGTTTATCTCGTAGAATCCACCACCTTCGTCGCCTTTGCAAGGACCAGTGCCTGTGGAGAGTAGGAAAGGGATGGAACAGTTGTTGGTCAAGAGATATTCTTATTAGCATGCGCTTATCGTCAATGAGTCATTTATATTTTAATTATTTCTTATTCGGATCAAGGTTATTCGGATCGAGAGCTATGTAACAGCTATGTGACATAGAAAGTTTAAAGAGTTGAAGAGTTGTACAACGTACGACCAAAATTACAAACTTTTACGATGCCGAATGAACTTTACTTACCATTGCCATGCCCTGCGCAGAACATCTTGACTGCACTACGTGCGTCCAAGATACCACGCATAACGCATAGCTCACTGTCGACTATGGGCATAGTTGCGGTCTGCAGGTCGTCTGAGAGTCTTCCATTTAGCTCTGTTTCACCGAAACCGATAATTCTACCAACTTTACCGATACGACTCGCAGCAGCCTTGGAGTCTACGGCACCAGCCGTAGTCGGGATACAGATAGGTTGTATGTAGTCACTGTACTGAACGTCCACCTCCAGCGTTAACAGGGCGATGGAGCTGTCGCCGGTCTTTTCCACGTCGAGAACGCGTACGTCACGGCCAGTGATGGAGCTTTGGGACAGCTTCCTCTGACCAAGTTGTACGAATAACTGACGATGTTGTTGTTGCCAATCGGTGACACAACTGGCTGAGGTTAGGATGAACTTAGCACTTAGTAGTGTTCCACCGCATAAGTATTTCCGGGATCGCTCGAAAACACCGATAATGGCCGCATGCCAAGGGAACTCTCCCTCGAGACTACGAACGCCGTTTACGATGGTGGGCATCGTGGAGATCTGTCTTTTACCACAGTCGGTTGGAAGCTTCGACGATGCTTTCGTTTTCGGAAGTGTACCTCGTTCGGTTTCGTTGGTATTCGTCAATTCAATTTCACCGGTGAGAATACTGTTGATCCAGTCTTTATAGTAGCGCACCTTCACGAAACCCGCATACTGATGCGTATCGCAAACTAATGTAACACCGGAGACAGTGAACGAAACAATACCCTGTAGCTTCCAGAGAAGGCGAGTCGTATTGTGAAACGTGACCAGTCCACCGCCCGAGTCGCCCTTGCAAACGTTTGTCCCGTTGGCATAACCACCACAAAATATTCCATGGTGAATGGTTTTACCGAAAACGTTGCGGTTGCTCGAAAGACAATGGGTATCGTTGACAATTGGAACATTGGTCATACGCAGCCAGTCAGAGCCGGCATCAAACTCGGTGTAGCCCCACCCGGGTACTTTTCCTACGTTCCGATAGAACGCATCAGTTTCGTAATCATCGTCCATGTCGAGACAAATAGGGAGCACGCGATCGTTGAAACGAACCGAGCGTTCTAACTTCAGTATCGCTAGATCATGCCATATATTTTTGTGTGTATAATCAGGATGCTTATGCACTACCTTTACACCTACATCTTGGCTGCACCCTTCCTCTGTCACGTTCAACTCGTGGTATCCTAGCTTCAGGTGAAACGTGTCCTCTGATAGCAGAGAGCCGTTGTTTGTGTGGGTAACACAGTGGGCCGCTGTTAGCACGAACTGATCGCTCAACAACGATCCTCCGCAGGAGTATGATGGTCTACCGTTCCTTTTGTGGAAGATGGCCACATGCCAAGGGAACTCTCCCTGGAGCGCTTCCGACGATTGTTTCAGCAAGGAGGTAGCGTTCAATCCATATTTCATCGATAAACCACAATGTACATCACTGGGGTATTCACGACAAGCAGGCTGTTCGTGCGACTGCACTGGTAGTGTAAAGTATGGTCCAAAGCAGACCAACGCTAGCCAGAGTATCGTCAGGGTTCGACCTGATCGCGGCACGTCCATGTTTACGACTAGCCCTTGCCAGAGAGAAAGTACAGGCTGGACAGCATCTCACCATGTGGGAGTTTTTTAGAATTCGCAACAGTTGTGTTTATCATTTATTTTGGGGATGCATCGTCACATCCTCATCCTCAGCACGAATCTACTACATTCGTTCACTGATAACTTATAAGTTTGTGTGCCTTTAGCCTTTAGCCAAACCTCAAGCGGCCTGTGTTCTTTTTTCCGCTCCGTTCTACCAGCGCTTGTGGGAACATCATGCGTACCCGGCGTGTACAGCATTTTGATATGGTTTATCTGGCTTGTCTCCTTCTCTTCTTTGTTTTTGCTTAAATTTATAGGACTTTCTCTGCTATTTTAAGTTTGTCCTCGAAGGCGCGATGACGCCCGTGAGGGTCCATGTGTTATGCTGGTTTTGTAGAATCCACCCTTCATCGCCTTTGCATGCGCCCATGCCTGTGGAAGATATAGTAAGGGGTGTTGCTTATCAGCTCTTATTATTCGAGAGGAAATATCTCATCGTTGGCATCGATGTGGACTGCCAAAATCGTGAGCATAGCTAGAAAAAGACACCAACGCTATTTTATACTTGGGCCCAACAAATTAGCACCATACTTTTTTAGTGTATTATGTAATTGCCGAGCAGCACCTAACACGTCTATTTGAACATAATTTGAACTTCATTTGATCGGAGCCAGGTCGGGCATTTTTTCTAGGAAGGAAAAGGGGCTGTGAGAACTGCAGTCTAGTTAGAATTTTTTATCCAGATTGTTGGTGATCTGTCCAACCATAGTTGTTGATTATCTCGTTTGTTTCAATGTAACTCGTAACGATCTTCATTGACCGTGTAGATTCAAATTGGTAACACGTGATCGATGTCCGATCGAACAAACCGTTTCGTTATACCACTAATATAGTCAGTTCATGTCATTGAGTTCTGCTGTGGAAATCTGGACGCATGTGTTTTCACACCCAGGTCTTAAGAACCACCTTCCTCTACCCCCGTCAACTTGGACATTCTACCGATTGCAGTTGTTTTCGTTGGCGATATAACCAGCCGCAGTTTTCATGAATCAATTGCTAACCAACGATCTTCCGCAACAGTACGCTGGGCTATTTTAATCATTTTGGAAGTTCATCTTGACCACAAACTACTTTCGATGAGTGTTTCGGCAGAGAATTTCATTAAATGGATAGAACACTGTTAAAATGTAGTGTGTGTACATCATCGGGGTGCGTACAATCAGACAATCTGACTGTTTTTCTGACCGCGCGAGTGTAGTAACGTACGGTCCAGGACAGACCAACTTTCATGACTCACAGTGTATTCGGTGTATTCAGTCCCTTGCGAGTCATCAGTTCAGTTTGAGTGAGTGGTTTTTCATTTCATTCTGAAGAGTAGCGTTGCATGAATTTGCTTGAACTGATAAGTGATGTGTACTAGGATGGCGCTTAAAGCAACTCCCATCAGTTGTAGCGTAGCATCATAGTTGTACTCACACAACTTTGAGATTGCATGCTTTTGAGCATACTTGTTTACATTAACACGTTGACTGCCATGCGTTTTTAGTACATATTTTTAGTACAATCATCGAAATATCACTACCGCTGGAGAATGAGCAACAAACCAGCGGACAAGATACTGGACAGCTCGAAATCAACCCAACACAAATTTGATCGTGGCATAAACATCCTATCGACTTCTTGCTAAGCTGAGAATAGCAAACCGGAGTTGTGTTCTTGCTAAAACAATCATATTCCGAATATTTTTTGCAGCTTTCACATTGGAGAAAATCTTTGAAACCATCCGTTTTTGTATGTAGAAATCAAAACACTGTTTTATTCGAGTATCAATATTCAATAACTTTTTGAACGAAACGGGCTTTCTAATTCTAACCTCTTTAGGTGTAAGCATATAAATAACCTTATTGCATTGCAATGCTTTGTTGCTCTTCATAACAAGAACTACTGAACCCATTTATTTTAATGTTCAATAATTTTAGAGAAATATATTACAACTATAAACATGATATGAAGAAATGAGCGCTGGCCAACTAAGAATATACTCAACTCTGAGAGAGAGAACTGAATCTCCACGTACACATTAGGAAAAGTTTAGTAAGCCCTTAGTTGGGAGTAGGTATGACCACAATTGGTCGTTTACAGTAAACAATAAGAAGAAGGGTAACAATTGTTAAAACAACCAGAACCAACGCAATGAGTGAAGTAAAGAAGTAAACCATTCTTTGGCCGGCTTCGGTGTTTTCAGTCTGGACATTAACGATGCGATCCGTTAGCCACTCACTGTAGAATAGCAGATCCTTCAGCCCGATGTATCCATTTGTGTCGCATCCTTCACCATGGAGGTCGATGACGCCCGTGAGGGTCCATGCGTCATGCTGGTTCAACTCGTAGAATCCACCCCCTTCATCGCCTTTGCATGCGCCCGTGCCTGTGGAGGTTATAGTAAGGGGAGTTGCTTATCAGCTCTTATTATGCTAGGATATGCGTTATTTACAAAATTGATTCTATTATTGTTCGGATGTAGAGTTTTGTGAAAAGCTATAAGAAATCACTGTTATTGTTTGCGTGAGCTAAAAAACATCCCTTTTAGTGTGTAAGGGCTTCAGTGCGATTTTAAGTATGATGAGGTGTACTGAACAGATCGACAAAAACATACAAAATTACGATGTGGAAGAAACTTTGCTTACCATTTCCATAACCCGCGCAGAACATCTTGATAGCATTGTCTTTTTTGTAGACGCCGCCCTGAACGCATCGGCTACTGTCGACGATGGGCACTGTTGTACTTTGTAGGTATTGCGATATTTTCCCATTGGGTTTAGTCCAACCGTAGCCGGTAATTGTCCCATTTGTACCGATACGCCTCCAAGTAGAGTCGGAATCGACGACGTATGCCGTGGTCGGAAGACAGATAGGTTGTATATAGTCTCCGTACTGAACTTGCACCTGCAGCTTTAACAGAGCCAACGTACTATCATCGCTCTTCTCCACGTCGAGCACCTCAACGTCACGGCTTACGATGGATCTTTGGAACAGCTGAATCTGACCAAGGTGTACGATGAAGGACCCGGGGTCTAAATCGGTGACACAACTCGCCAAGGTAAGGACATAGATAGGGCTCACTAGTGTTCCACCGCACAAGTAGTTGAGGGATTTTCCGAAAACACTGAATATGGCCGCATGCCAGGGCCATTGCCCCTCGTAACTACGGACACCATTAACGATGGCTAGTCCCGTTTTGATCTGCCGTTTCCCACAGTCGGTCGGGAGCTGGAACGTTTCTTCCGTTCTCGAAGATGTACCACGTTCAGTTTCGTTATTTTTTGCTAACTCTTGGTCGCTTTCGAGAATAGTGCGGATCCAATGTTTGTAGAAGCGTACCTTCACAAAACCCGCATACTTCTCCGTATCGCACACATCTTTTCCATCCTTATGCAGGACGGCAGTGAACGATACGATACCCTGTAGCTCCCAACGTCCACTGCGAAACGTGATAAGCCCACCACCAGAATCACCGTTGCAAACGTTTGTACCATTGGCATAACCACCACAAAACGCTCCAGGATAAATTGTGTTAGCAAAACTAATACTGTTGCTCGATATGCATTCGGTATCATTGACGATCGGCACCTCGGTCATACGTAGCGTACTAGCAGTGTTGTCGAACCCTGTGTTACCCCAACCGGGTACCTTTCCTATGCTCCTATAGAATCCACCGGTTTGGTCTTCATTGTCCGTGTCGAGACAAATCGGGAGTACGCGATCGTTGAAACGAACGGGACGTTCTGACTCCAGTATGGCTAGATCATGCCGCTTGACTTCGCTGTGATACTCCGGGTGGACCAAAACACTCTTCACACCTAGATGTTGAGTGCAACCTTCCTCTGTCACATTGAGCTGGTGGTATCCGAACTGCAGGTGCAACATGTCTTTTGAAAACGGATAGTTGTTTATTTGGTTGACGACACAGTGGGCCGCTGTGATCACGAATCGATTGCTCACCAACGACCCTCCACAACTGTAAACCGGAACACGTTGTTCCAGTTGCATGATGGCTACATGCCAAGGAAACTCTCCACGGATCGCTACCGACGAGTTAAAAAACGAGGAAGTTCCGTTCGATGGTTTGAGCACTGACATTCCACACTGTACATTACTGGGGTATGTATTATTGCAAGCGGGCTGATTCTCGGTCTGCACGGGTGGCGTAAGTTGCGGTCCAAGGCAGAGCAACCCTAGCCAGAGAATCGCCAGCGTACGACCTGATCGCGACATCTCCGTTTTCACGACTGAAAGTTAACCTAGTCCAGTGCATCACAGGCAGGATAGCAAGTGAACTCGAGTGAGTTATTGGGGATTCTCATAAATGTATATTATCATCAATTCCAGTGACGCATCGCCGTCTGGGGATTGGGATGAATGAAATAGCTTGGTCCAAGAAGTGATAAGATTTTGTGAATTCGTTTTGCGCACCCGCATGCTTATCAACGCATGCTTATCAACGTAGTGCCAATGCTCGTTTTTTCGAACTACTTCTTTTTGATGGATTTGAAATCCAGGAACAGTTTCATTTATTTGCTGCCATGCATTATGTGTGTAAAAGAAATAAAACGTCAAATGATTGAAGCCTCTGCATACCGTCCAGTCAAAGTAACAGATAGCGTGATTCATTCATTAGTTATTGCCATTATGAAGCGCGAACTGTTAGTTGAAACCTTCCGACCTCAGTGAAGCGGGTACTTTTCTTATGTTGTGGTAGAACCTACCAGTTTGATCTTCATCTGCCGTGTCGAGACAAATCGGGAGGACACAATCGTTGAAACGAACGGGTAGTTCTATGTATCGCCAGCTCATGCCTTTGAGTTCCGTAGCGGCTGTTTTAAGCTGTTTGTTTTTTATTTGAGACTGATCATAAGAAGTGAATGCGGTTCTAAGAGTTGTGACGCACACAGTGTTCTAGGAGATATGTCCACACTTAGCCCTAAACGTCCGTCTTCTGAGAAGTTATTTGACATCCAGTATATTTGATTGAACATGTTCCTTGCTTGATGTTTTTCATATCCAATGTACTGAACGTGCGTGCTGTAATAAAAGAAGGCGTAAGTAAAATACCCGGAACGAATATGTAAACTCCGCATCGCGGAGATTCAGCGCTCAGTAAAACGGGTTTGTACGTTAGTAAGGCATAGCAGGACTGCCAGCTATCCAGTTCGAACGAGAAGAAAATAATATTAACCGAATATTTTCTTTATCTTCGAACTGGCCACGGAGTGTATATCCTTCACCAGGTCGACCTTTGCCTGCATAACATTCTTCACCGCCGATGTAATCGAAGGCTCCGAACGTTCGTCACTGTCCTCATTGGACCCGCTTTCCTTCGACCCGGAACCATTAGTGCGCCGATGGTGCTGGCGTTCCTTTTCCCGATGGTGATGGTGTCGATGATGCTTTCGCCGACACCCTTTTGAACGTCCTTTGGAATGGGATGTATCTGGTGGCACTCTGCTGGGGAGGGACAGGGCACTTCGAATACGATCCATTATCCATTCGATGTAGTGAAGGACATCAGTTAGTCCGACGTATCCGTACGGGTCGCACTGTTTGCGGTAGAGATTAATCTTTCCAATGACACCCGTGAGGGTCCAAGCTCCCTGCCGATTTTCCTCGTAGAATCCACCACCTTCGTCACCCTCGCACGCGTTCGTTCCTGTTGAGTATTACTTCGTGTTACGTTATATTCTTAACAAGTCAAGAACAAACACCACTTACCATTTCCATGACCGGCGCAGAACATTTTGTGCGCTTCTTTTTTGTCAAAGATGCGGTAAACCATGCAGAGACCACTGTCAACAATCGGCATAAGAGTGGCCTGAAGAAATGGCGAAAGATCCCCGGCAGGATCCGTCTGTCCGTAGCCGACAATCAACCCATCTTTGCCCACGTTTGTCCCCGTCTCAGCTGAGCTCTCTGTATCGTTGGGTGTAGGAAGGCAGATGGGCTGTATGTAGTCATCGTACTGAACGTCCGCCTCCAGCCTTAACAGAGCCATCGAGCTATCATCACTCGTCTCCACATCAAGAACTCGTACCTCCCGGCCTGTGATGGAGCTTTCGAACAGCTGGTTCTGACCAAGTTGTACTACAAATGGACGCTTCCGTGGGTGCCAATCGGTCACACAACTAGCCGACGTTAGGATATAGCTAGGGCTCACTAGTGTTCCACCGCACAAGTATTCACGAGATCGCTTCGATACGCCAAATATGGCCGCATGCCAGGGCCATTGACCTGCTAGGCTTCGAACGCCGTTAACGATGAGTGGCAATGTGGTGATCTTTCTTTTGCCACAATCGGGCGCAAGCTTCAACGATTCAGCTGGTTTCGGAGATGTACCTCGTTCGTTTTCATCGTCCCCTATCCATTCCCAATCGCCGGAGATAATACTTCCTATCCAAGATTTGTAGTAGCGCACCTTCACGAAGCCCGCATACTGTTGCGTGTCGCAAAGTACTTTATCCATGTCCTCCCGGATGGCAGTAAACGAAACGATACCTTGTAGCTCCCAGTGTCCGTTGCGGTACGTGACGAGTCCACCGCCCGAATCACCGTTGCAAACGTTAGTCCCGTTGGCATAACCACCACAAAACATTCCATCGTGAATGGAGTGATAGAATCCGTCCGGGTTGTTCGACAGACATCGGGTGTAGTTGACGATCGGAACCTCCGTCATACGCAGCCAGCTCGAGACGTCATCGAACTCGGTGTAGCCCCACCCGGGTACTTTTCCTATGTTCCGATAGAACGCACCACTTTGATCTTCATCGTCCTTGTCGAGACAAATCGGGAGGACGCGATCGTTAAACCGAGCGGGTCGTTCTAACTCCAGTATCGCTAAGTCGTGCCGTTGAATTCCACTGCGATACTCCGGATGTACGTAAACCGTCTGGACACCTAACACTTGGGTGCAATCTTCCTCTACAACGCCCAACTCGTGGTATCCTATTTTTACAAGGAAACTGTCCTTCGAAAGCGGATAGCCGTTGTTTGCATTGACGACGCAGTGAGCCGCTGTTAGCACGAACCGATTGCTCACCAACGATCCTCCACAACTGTAAACCGGAACACGTTGTTCAAGTTGCATGATGGCCACATGCCAAGGGAACTCTCCCCGGACCGCTTCCGACGGGTGTTTCGGAAGGGACGATGGATGGAGCACTACCATACCACATTTTACATCACTTGCATATGTACGATCACAAGCTGACTGTTTCTTTGACTCTACGGCTGGTATGAAGTACGCTCCAAGGCAGCAGAACAACGCTACTAAAATGAGACCACGACCTGATCGCGGTCCCTCCATCATCACGACTGATAGTGAATCCAACCGATTGCGACTCAGGAAGGTTATCAACTCCTCTTTCGAGAGGTGTACGGCGATTCGGGCGAATTTCGGGTAAGTGTTTGCTGTCAGATTGTCAGAGGTTCGTTTATTGAGATGAATGAAGTTGCCCACCGCGAGAACTGATTTGGGTGTTTACTATCGGGATGCTTCAGATGGCTTACGTCAACGCGGGTTTGCACCGCGTAGATGGAATTGTTTGCTTATTTCGCGTGGGTTTTGGTGTGTTGTTTTACAGCTGTTCAGTTTTTGCTGTCGCTGGTATTGCACTGGTGTGAGGACCGAGACAACTGATTTGGCTAAGGTAATTCTGATAAATGATCCTTCAAGATCGCTGTTTATTTTGCTTCTCAAAAGTACTTTTTTGTCCGCAATTATTATTGCTGGCCAATTCTCCGGGGATTCTCCAACAAATTCATTCATTCACTCAAAATGGTTTTCTCTGTTTGTTTGTCTGTCAACCCATGTTTTTCTTAAACAACTGCATACACGATTTATACCTTTTATTGACAATTTGTGTTGAGAGCTATAAATAAATCCCTGAAATATACATGAAGAATTTTTCGTAAAAATCGAATTTCTCAACAATAGATGCATTAATAAATTTAGTTCCAACTAATAGCAACCCTGGGCATTGCTAAACGAAAAGTAATGTCTCATATGTCTCAAAACAAGTAGCCAATACAAGGATGCATTTCAAAAATGTCGAAATATCAACCATTTTTTGACGCAAGGAAACATAAATTTAACTTTGATTATGATCGATGGACGTGCTTAGTTAATGAAGAAGGAGAAGTGGAAAATTTATTCGACATCCGGTTCGTCCCAACAGTCTGAAGGCTTATCATCGTGGGCGTGTACTGCTTGTTAAGGTTCTATTTTTCGATTTTCCGAATGTTTACTGCGTGGCGGCTGTTAACCGTTGTGTTTTATTTTGTCCTCCACTTGTGATGTACAATTGCTTTCTGATGCGTAACCGAAACGTTGGATCAAAGTTGAGCAACTGTTGTTCAATACTGTGAGTTGACAGGAAGCGATCAGTGACGATCACCAAAACCAAGGCGCTTATTATTATTATCGTCCGATCGGCGTTACACCACCTACCACTGACCGAAGCATCCTTGCGTGACACATCGGTTCGATTGCCCTCGTCGACGCCTCCACTGCGGAAGCCTTTCCCTTTTTTGCGCGTATCAGTCGGGTAGTAGCCAGGGTCGAATGGCTAATCGAATTCATTTTTGAAGCCAGGAAGTAGTTCAACTCAATGGCAATGGCGAAGTAATGGTGCTTGTTTCGGTGGCGTATCGCGACAGTGAATCTTAAGAACCAGTACCCTTTTCAAATTTTCGTAGAAAAACATTCGCCTTCATACAAAAAATGAGCCCGTTTCCTCATGGGTGCATAATTTAAAGCGAACAAATATGGCTACCGTTTAGTAAAACACCGAAACATCGTAGCAAAACCATCCACCGATCGAGTGGGTAATTTATTGGCCGGAAAAATTGGAAGCAAACCCACAATCGATTACTGCCGGTTGGTTTTGCTGAAGCGAACCGTACTGCACACAAATTATTGCAAGCTCGCGAAAATAAACAATTCCGCGCCGGTCCACGCCGGGTCCATTATCTCACCGTTCGGCTTGAGGATGAATTTTGCGCCAAAACAGTTTACGTTTGTTATGCTGATTTGGCCAAGTGGAGACGCTCGCTTTTTCAGCAGCCAGCGGCAAGTGTCGGCCAGCGGGAATCGACCCGATCGAGGGTAAGCAAATAAATCGGGGAAGCAAACAACAAATGATTTGTGTTTTCCAACGCGGGCTTTGCCATGTTGTTTATTTCCCTTCGATTATTTCACCGTCCGCTTGTGCTTGGGAAAGCTGATGAACTGTTGGGCAGAGTGTTTTGTAGGGTTGTTGAACATTTACCCATTAAAATACTGGATGGAACTTTGAAGTCGTTAGCGCTAGGCCCAACGTTAACTGGTATCGATGACCCAATTATGACGTGCGAGAGCTTCAGTATCGTTTGGGTAACATATCTCCAAAGTCGATCGTGAGCCATTGATTAGCAGAACGATACGTACATTTTAAGTGTTCCATCAAATCTCTCTTGGTTTTTCGTTGCCAGATCGATGTTGGACCGTACGCCTCCTCGAGGTCACCAAGGTACCATTTCACCTACGACCTATGAAAGCTATGTGAAAAACGTTCCGACTCACTACTTTCCGCCACTTCCCACCAGCAATGAGAAAAAAAAACCCTACACCGAACGGTTGAAAGGTTCGATTTAGAAATGGACGCTTAAAATTAGTGTGAAAACAATGGAAAATGGCTGAACACTTGAGCGCGCGGACATCGAAATTTGATCGAAAATTGAAAGTAAAATCAAACACTTCGGGTTTTGGGCCGAGGGTCCGCTTCCGAGATAGGGGCTTTTATTTTAATTGAAAATAATCACCCATGCAGTCATCCATGTAGCCATCCCGAAATGGTTAGTTTTGCCGGTCTTTTTTCCGCCCGTCCGGGGTTGGTATTTGGTGAGAGAGGTTATGGTTCACATCGACGGCTGTAAGACGTTTTTAGGGGTTATTTTTCCGTGCTTCGATGGAGTTCCCTCCACCTTGATTCCCAGATGGGGAATGAAAAGGAGGCTTGGAGGGGGAGGCACTTGCGCTGCCAAAGTGTTGGCCAATGTCAGTGAAACGTAATTTTCCGTCCCGCTTGATTGACCCTTCGGGAAGGAAAGCGAATGAATGAACGAAAGCGGCACACGGTATGGGATTTTGGTGGCGAAAACGGTTGCCTTAGGTGGCCGTGTTTCACCCTGGCCTCAAGATAGTCTTCTCTGCCCCGCACCAATCAGGTTTTTTTGGTGCCGCAACATGACGATGCCACAACTTGTCACCGACAAGATCATCCTTCCCGATCAGCTGGTGACGATGACCCTTCCTTTCTGGGAGGAAGAGGAGGGGTAGGAAATGATAGAAAAGTGAAAAAGCGTTTCCAAAACAACAAAAAACAAGGGAACAAATCCCATATGGCTTGGGTTGGTGCTTCGGATGGTCCTTCTTCAGCTTATGCCTGCAAGGTAAAGGGTTTACTTTTTCGGGTCAACTGGTTTGATTTCGTTGATTTGGGTTCGTTCTCTGGTGGAGTCTTTTTTTCGTTTGTTTCTAGGGCACATCGACACCGGAAAGCGCGTATCAAAAGCCACAGAAAAGAGGGCCAACGTCAAGTTCCAGCTAAATTTGGTGGCGGACAGGTGGGAGAAGGTTCACCTTCGGCGAGAGGTCGCCGCGAGAAGAAAGGAGAGCGGCTGTGAAGGTGCTGAGAAACATAACTGTGCTTTCCACCGGACCGCGGCGATGAGGACGGACGGAAGATATGGCGGTGATGATACCGACGGTGGTGATGATGCTGCTGCCTGGGTTCATGCTGATGCCGGGATGATGGTAAAGCTTCCCCCTTTTGGGGAATCCGCGACAAGCTGATGGACGTGCACTTGATTCGTTTGCTCGTAGTACGACAGACGTTGGCGAACCGCCGCCGCTTCTCGCGACGACCAAGAGATTGACCCCAAATGTGTTATCTGATCGCATGATGCTCTTCAGTGGGTTCCCAAATGGGAAAGTTTGGCGAAAGATATTTAACAGTATAATTCCAGTGGAATATATTTTGTTGTTATGGCTTTATCAAAGGTGTCAGTTAAATTCTTTATCGTTTTTTTCGTTAACTTCAACCAGCATTAAATTGAGTTACATTTTTTTTATGAGAAAAAACTAGAGTTTTTGGATTGATAAAGGCATCATTTGGAAATGAATGAAATCAGCAAATCAAACCTTCAAATATATGAACAGTTAAATTTCGAATCAGAAAATTATAAAAACAATTATACAACAGCTTAGTTGAATTGAAAAAATAGAACTCCTTACATCTGTCTTTTGACGAGACTACCTCGAAGTGAAGAAAACACTTGTCAAAATTGCTAAATTATTTAAAATCGGGTTCGAAACTTAAATATTCAATCGAGTATGTTTAGTTTCTTTACGTTTCTACTTCTGTCAGTTACTATTGTATTACCCTAAATCTATTAAAACAAGGTTAACACGTTGACTGCCACGCTGTTTTAGTACAGATGTTTAGTACAATCATTTTTGTTAAAATAAGGTTATTTAATTTATTGGTTCAACTGTTTCAGAAAATTAAGCTAAAAGTAGGCTTCCCAAAGTGTACTTTTTAGCTATTTTTATAGCCAACTAATATAAATCCACTACTATATGAGTGTAAACAGCTGATGAGCATTGTTGCTGCCTCCCACTTTTTGGGCGACGTGGCAGTCAACGTGTTAAATAGTCTTAAAAGCAATTATTTGAAGCAAACAAATTCCAACACATAAAATTAAATAATTCCCACATAAAGTGCACACCAGCTAGCAAATATGTGCCACGTGTTCTGCTAACTAACCATCTTGTCGCGCCTAGGCTCCAATTCCATCTCGCTCTCTGTAGGTCGCCGGTAGAAAATGACACCAAAACTTTCTTCAATCGCAGTCCGCCGTTGTCTCTGTGCATTTGTTTGTGTGTGCCGGTGTTCTTTGGTAGCCATCGCAGGCAAAATATGCCACGTGAGATGAGAAGAGCAAAATCAGAGGTAAAAAAACAACAACAACAACGGGGCGCGAGGCAACAAGATGATGAAGAAAAGAAAAACAAAACGCCAACCCGCGAGAGAAAGTATCTGAAGAGAACGGGTCGCGCCGCGCCACCTCGGCGTGTGTTCCGGAATTGGCTCGATGTGGCATTTCGGAGCGTCTCCGTGGTTGTTTTTTGTTCCTTCTGAAACTCCGACCGGAGTGGTGTAGGACCGACACCACTTTCCCGATGCCGATCTGTTGATAAATACATGTGAACACCAGAATGACGGTGTAGATATATAGGTCAGTTGATCAATCGAAAAGGAAGGGAAAAATCGCACCGCTCGAAAGCCATCCCCGGGGGTGGGTTGAAGATGATGGGGATGCGGGCAGGCGATGGTGCTAGGAGACCCGCTCAGGAAGTCGTACTCAGCAGCGCGTACGCGAAGGTAAAGGTCCCCAGGACCGGTATTGTGACCTGGGCAAGAGGATAGGGGAAAGAGAAAAACCGACCTGTATATGGACGAGTCGGAAGACGGAAAGAAGCCACGGGGAACGTCCAGAGTTGGGGATGGATAAATGTGGGATGACGGCGGGGACTGCTTGTGCGCAAACCCCGAAGACGTTCGGCTCGTGATCGCGTGCTATGGAGCCCCCGGTTGGTGTACGCTGTTGGAGGGTGGTAGGGTTTAGGATGAGGTAACACGTTGATTACGTGGAAAGAATTGCACTGAAGTCCCTGTCCCGGAGGAAGTTAAGCGGAAAAGATTGGGATGTCTGTGGCAGGTGGTGGCGAAGGGTGTCAATGGTGAGTTGAGGTGAAAAATAAATGCCCCTTACACTGACACGCGGCAAGGGCGTTATGCTCCAGCATCGGCACGATGTATCGATGCGGCGGCGAACCAAGACAATAAGAATCGATCAGTCAGTCAGTCTATTAGTTCGCATGGGAACGAGGAGAACGGGGAAAGGGTATGAGAGGGGGGAAACATATCTAGCGAGGTGGCAAGAAATAAAAAACCAATAACACAGCACCAGCTGTCGGAGCGCTACGTGCTTTGTGGCCAGGAAGAGCACTAAATACAATCGACGGGTTCGTCGCTTACTCCTACGGCGGTTGAAGTCTTTTGTTTCAAAGCGCCACTTTCAACCAAGCGACGTTCAATTGCAAAGGTTGAGGTCCATTTTTTCTCTCTATTTTCTACCTTTGCTCTCCCTCTATCCCTATGTTGTCAGTGTGGGGGGAAAGCGCGTCTGGCATGACGCCAAACGACGATAGACCGGCCTTCAGAGTGACACACTGTGTTCCAGGTTTATTTATAACTAATTGCTTTTTAAATTACGACTCCCCTTCTCGCTGTCTCACGTTGCAGTGTTTTCCGCTCGTCGCGGTCAGTGTCGGATGAACTA
>KE525331.1:3282422-3326748 GCA_000441895.2 Anopheles sinensis
ACGAGTTCCAAACGAGTTCTCGGAGGTACTTTCAAACAGCGAGACCCACCTAGCAACTCTTTCGAAATCTTTCAATCACCAAAAAGACACCGGGGAGACCTTGCGGATCGATAAAGTACGGCCGGGTTGTTGTGTACATTTGCAAAATACCGAAAACTCCCCAAGTTGCCGAAGCGTACCGACGCCATTTTGCAAAGCCAGCAAACCACTTGCACTGCACCGAAATGCACCAAGCCTTATGGTACGGTTTCGTGAGGCACGACATTCACTTGCTTTGGGTTTTTAGTTTCCTTCAGTAGATAGTGCTGTTGCCAGTACTCGTTGATTCCGTTCGCCGAATGGGAGTCGATACAGCCCGTAGGACGTAGTTGCCATTTCCCACATGGCGGCGCCAAATCGATGTGAGGGTTGTGGTTTTATTATTCCTCCGTTGCAAAGCGTTAAGCTTCACTGCATTGGTTAGAGAAGGTGTTATGTTGATGTATTATGTCTATTGGTAAATTAATCAGTTGAATAAAATATAAGGTAACAAGTAATTACATCATTCATTTATCAACGATAAACTGTACTGTACAATCAATATTCCTTAAGGAGGCAAAATGAAGTTGAAATTACGATATCAACTTTCTGACACTATTGTCACTTTGAAAGGAAAAGTCTTACTTTTGCCCCACATAGCTCAAATCCGTGTTAATCGTTGCGATACATTTAACTGTGAGGCAATATTGATCTGCGCTCGTCTCCTCGCCTAATCCGGATGGCTCGTGGGAAGAGCGGAACGCTAATCCATGGCGAAGTAAATGAAGATAATTGGCGCCCGTAAGTACCCCGATGTCGGGGTACGAATCCCACTGCATTAGCGCGGCAATCACCTTCCAAAGGAAAGGTTGCCCCGTCCCGTCCGTCTTCTAATAGGGGCTGATTAAAACCCACTCGCTTACGAATGGAAACGAGCGAAGAAAAACGTATCGCGCCCGCCCGTTGTTGTGACAGGCAGGGTGCACTACATTCGTCTGTTCGAATGGATGCTGCACGCCGAGCTCTGGTGAGTTATTCGATCGCGTTCGAGCTTGGTTGGTACTGTAGATCGCGAGATATGAGTTACCTTGCGGTCTAGAGAGCTCTCTTGTATGGATTAGTAGAGAGCACTCTCTTGTTCTTTTTTTTGTACGTGTTAAATTTGGTTACATTTATGCTGAACCCTCAGATATACGATGTTCCACGGTAAATACATAGCCCAAGTAACTTTAAACAACAACAAGGAATGGGCAGAATTATGTCCGAAGTTTGCAATCTAAATCAACTAAATTTAACGAACTGTTGTTTGCTACTTAAAGAGGGACACTTAGTGTTTATTTTAGTTGTTGTTATGTTCAGTTTCGATTGTTTAACACATTGACTGCCGCGTCACCCAAAAAGTGGGTGACGGCAACAATGCACAACAGCCCTTTACTAACATAGTAGTGGACTTATGTACTAGTAGACTTCAAAAAATTGCTGATAAGTACTCTTTGGGAAGCCTAGTTTTTAGTTAGTTTACGAAAATCATTGGTTCAATAAATTTGATAACTTAATTTTGTCCAACATGTTTGTACTCAAAATCTGTACTAAAAACGCTTGGCAGTCAACGTGTTACACGTTGTTAGCATAATTTTTTAGTACAATATTTTTTATTAAATATGTTTATAAAATGTGTAATACTGACGGTTTTATAAGACCAAACAAAGACATAGCTTCCTAAAGAATGAGTTTTTAGCACTACCGTAGTTTTCACGTTACATTTTCTTTTATTTATGGGGCAAACACTTTTTAGAACTAATGACAGTCAACGTGTTATCATTACTCAGTCTTGAGTCCCAGATATTACTTCGATTTTTTATGCCTAAATTACATGTTTTACATCTAATTTTTGAGCATTGCCGGGAAGTTTTAATAGTTCAAATCGGTTTAGGTATTATTTGGCGTATTTGGATAAGATTAAATCTTAATGCTCTTGACACATGAACAGAAGTAGTAAAGCTATGGCGAAAGATTTGAAATACTTGCAATTACTTGTAAATAAGATGCTAAATTAACTATTACATCAGCTTATAAACATGGCAGTCCATTTTAAAATAATATAAACTAATTCTAGAAATTCGAAAATGTCATAAATAATGCCGGTCCTACATTCTGCGCTCCATTTTTAAGGAGTTTGAATGGTGTCTTATGTAGATCAGAGGTAGCAAACAAAACTCCATCTTTTGGTAGTGACTCAAGGGAAAAAAATGATGCTGTTTTAACATCTTGACCGTTCAAGGGTTAAGCGATGATCATTCATCGCAGCTTTCGACTGTTGGCCCCATGACATTTGCAAAAAAGAAGAGCCGCACCGTGAAAGGTGAACTGCGGCGGGGCGGAGTTGACAGGAGCCGCACCACAAACGGCGACATCTTCCGGATGAAGATCGCGAGATCGCTCTCACGGGAACACGGACGGATTCAGATCCCCAAAAGCCCGCGGTCACTCATCTCTTATTTCTCGCTCTCCTGAGAGCAGCACATGCGATGAGTTTCGTTCCGCTTGATGGTTGTTGCGGTTGCTGCTATGGTGATCCCCCTCTCGCTATACAGGTGGGACGGTGCGGATAATGGTGGCGGCTGCGCCGTGTTTTGACAGCGGTCCATGATCACAAGCTGCCACCTCGAGCGGCGACCGGAGCTTTCAGGCCGATCAGTAGCTTCCATTAGCTCGTTCGGGAAACGTGTGTGCTCCGTGTTGTGCGTGGTACGTACCAGACGTTCTCGTTCGCTCGTTCGCCGTTTGCAGGTCTCTCCGGGTTGTCCAAACTCCGGGAGCGCCAAAGGTTAGCGCCTGTGTGTAGCTACTTTTGGCGTCAGAATTTTTGGTTTTCTCCATCGGGGACATGCAGGTGTGGTGTGTTAGAAAAGTGTGCCGATGAATACGACGTCACAAATGTTTGACGCCTGCAGATAACTCATCTTTCAGTGACGCTTGTGAAGCTTTTAGTTTACGAAAACTGTTACAGTGTGACTTGTTTATTCCTAAAATGACCCGTAGAAGATGCATCCGCATTCCCGAATTTGTGTGCAGTGGTTTGGAAAGTAAGCCAACCAGTTCGTGTTATCAACTCACCTAGTTTTCCTAAGGTTGAAACACAACCCGATAATATGATCAACAAACTTCAGCGCTCCATTCATCCATCTATACGGAAGACACGATGGCTAACCCATGCCATGCTATCTTCTGTCCGAAAGGTGGACCTGTTTACGGAAGAGCTTCTACACACCGACACCGATAGATATACGATCATGCGTGCTACTCGCACGGACACACGGAGGCTGGAATGAGACATCAAAAAGTCATCGGTGCCTTTTGCCGGCCTACTGTGCTGTGCGTTCAGTGTGTTTGAGGACGTTCTCCCGCGGGACTTGACGTGAAAGTTTACAACGGGGTACGGCGTTTGACCGAAACCCGATCCGATTTCAGTCGTTTGGCAATTCTCACTCACTGACTCGAGACGAGTACGCGTTCTGGTGCGGTCAACGAAAGAGAACGGAATAATAAAATTTATGGAGTTTAATTTATGAACAAAAAAGTGAAAAACTACCTGCTTCACGGTTTCCTTGTTTTCATCGTAGTTGGCCGAGGTTTAGCACATTTAACATTCCTTCGTGTAATTTAACGTCGTTGCATTGCGTTCATGAATATTTACGGGTGATTTCGTTTTATTAGAGAACGTAAACAAAACGAAAACGTCATTGAATTTAATCTTCTTCAAAGAGCGAATTTGATTTAGAATTTCCAAAATTCATCAATTTTAACCTTATATATTTCTTTTTCGTGGCTTTAGGAAGTGTTCGAAAACAGTTATAACAAATTATCAAGAAAAGCTTGCAAATATCGCGTGTGTGGTGGCCCATTTCTGCGGCCGCATGTGAGAGTGTTCCATTTTTCTCCGGTGCGACAAGAAAAACGTCGAAAATTAGCTGAAAAATTATCATCCACCGATTACATTGATCGCCCGACGATCGGATGGATGAATCGCTGGATGGGTGATGGGTGAAAAAGGAAAATTGGCAAAAGAAGTGGTGAAATAGGAAGTCAACAGAAGTGAGCCCAAGCACAGTGACAGTGAAGTTTGAAGCAGCAAAGTGGAAAAGATAATGATTGTCAGTGGCCACGGTGTGCGCTGAAGTTTGGGAGTTTTATTGAGTGGCGAAAAGCAAAAGGTGATTGTAAAACTTATATCGGAATCCTGGAAGAAAGTCGAATTTCGGCATCATTTTCACTATCGATCCGGCTGTAAAAAGGTAAGAGTGGCAGAATTACTCCAACGGTTTATTTGTGTGTTGAATGCCGCAGTTTTATTTCACCTTTTTAATGATTCCTTTCGATTTTGTTTTAATTTGTTTATTTCTTTATATTTATGATTTTACAAATTGAACACGATCAACTTGCATTTACTTATTTATTTCTAATGAATGTTCTTTAAAATGTTCGTAATACCTTTTTTTTAAATTCGTTATTTGTATTTCAAATGAAGCGTTTAGAAATTACCTTTAGTTATAGTGACATTTTTAAAATTACCATTTCTAATTGGTCTCCCCTATCCATTTCTTCAACTCTTGTGTTACCTACATTAGTCATGAGCAGCTACTCATCATGAAAATATGTTCCCATAGTTTTGCCAATGGCTTGCTTGTTTCTCAAAATTATTTGTGCAAACATCGTTAGTGGAGCTGTTTTCCTACCATTCCCAGGCAAAGACATACACTCCAGGCGCTCGTTAAAGGGATTAAATAAAACTACTCGCACTTTGCTTCAACCTCGTAATTTTACTTTGATAGATTCCGAGAACCCAGCGACATGTGCTCGTCGTGTTGATGCAAAAAAAAAAAAACGCGCTTTCCCAGCGTAACGACCGCAACAACGCGTCGACGGGCAACACAGTTAAGTCACGGTTAACCAGAACGGTTATGAGCACAACGAGAAGCATTAAAATTAAATCCAATGCAGCGCTCGGGGAGGCGAAAGAGTTGAAAAATCTCACCACCAAGCGACATCTTTCACCTGGTCGTAAACAAACAGAACTGAGCCGGCATTTGACAGCCATTCGGTGCTTTCACCTTTCTTTCCAGCCGGCAACAAACCGGCGGTCGTCGTGCTTTGCATATGTTTACTGAAGCCCTGAGGCATTCCGGAGAAGCGTCAAGTCCGAGGCAAGTGTGTTGAGCCAGAAGCGGTCATTCTCCATGGACCTCCATCCGGGCTCATCATAAAAATGTGTACAGTCCCGGGGTTAGTGCTTCGGTATTGCGGTTAATTGCAGTGGCGATCCATGGCGGTGGATTTATTTGTTCTTTTATGTCACAGGACGAGGAATCGGGCTTTTACCGTCGTCCAAACAAATGGTCCTCGTTCCACGACGGACGGACGATCGTTCAATGAGTCCTAATTATATTGCTGACCCTCCCATGTTTGAGCAGAACCTGATAATTATTGACGTTATTTTCTTCCCTCCGAGCTTTTATCAAGACTGCTTTAAGCCACCTTTTAGTATGCGGTAACGGAATGGAATTTTTCACGAGCGATGAAAATTTTGATTACCAACATCAGACATTCGATATTGAAAGTACATAATGTCGTTGAGTAATAACATGTACAGCTGGTACGTGGATAAAATGAGATCAAATAAGAGGAAAACATCTCATGTATACTTCATGCTTTAAGGTTAAAGTCATATTCTTTGGTATATAATTTGAGAAGGAACATAAAAATGGGTAGGTTTATATTAACAAAATGCAAAGCATGTTTAACTTTTTGTTAAAATTTAAGTTTTTGAATGATCTCCTCATGTTTGAAATGACTTCTAATACTAAGGTTTTACATTCTGAATACAGCGCTAAGTTAATTTCTTTTATTGTTTCAATTACTTTTCTTTTATTATACTTCATCAGTTTTAATCTTGTTTATTCTACGATTTATTGTATAGTTTTATGACGTGTATCAAATCCTAAAATTCAAATCTCTAAAAATTAAGGGTTTTACATACTGATTTTATAAAACTCTCAGCTAGTTTCTTTTATTGTTTCAATTACTTTTCTTTTATTATACTTCATTGATTTTAATCTTGTTTATTCTACTATTCAAAGTATATTTTTATTACATTTCTCAAATTCTAAAATCGGTTATTTGAATCGTCTTTGATGACTGTCTTAAGTGTTTCACAGTTCGTAAGATATATTTCTGCATCTTTTTTACGACATCGTTCTTTCAATTCATTCTAAATCTGAAGCTTCTCGTCTGAACAATATTATTGCTAAATCTGCCTATTTTGGTAGCTTGCCACGGGCACGTTTCAAGTTTTACACACTTTACAGCTCTCGGTAGAGAAGTGGACGCCGAATCACTTAACCTTTTGCTGGCGTCACCATCCGGTGAGCGCGGTTGACTCATCGATGCCCCCATCTTCTACGCGCACCTCTCGTTGAAAGTGCTGGGATTAAGCGCTCACTGTACACAGCTGCGTCAGGTTGACACCGATGATGTGATCTCCTGTCCGAGGCGTTGTGCCCATTTTGTGCACGGCTGCGATAGGAATGTTAATGCTGAGCAGTCCCTGACCAGGCGCTCGTTCGCGCATGTTTCCGTGTGCAGCGATGACCGAGCCCTGCTACGAGCTGCATTCGGTGGCGATGCAATTTCATTCGTTCCACGTGGCCAACGGAGTGAAGGTGGGGTGATGTTGTATACCCCAGGTTGATTCGGAATGGTGTGTTTCACGCACGAGAACGGTGCAAACGCTTCGGGAGAGGGATGGGTAACGCGATCCAAAGGTCTCGCGTGTCTGTACCGTCGAAAAAATTACGGTACATACCCGGGCACGACTCGGTGGCATTACGAATCCCTGAAACCGGGTGCCATACGAGCAGTAAGTCCCACGCAGGGAACCGCGAAGGGAACGATGATCGAATTTCAATTGTGTTTTCCGCCGTTCTGGATCACGGATCACGATTATCGTCGGACTGGATCGGCTTAAGTCCAAGACATTGTGCGGCCTCGAGCAGTTCGGCCTGGGGACGCCGAAGGGGAGGCTTAAATCATACAAACAAAAACTGCAACCGAAAAAGTGCGCGAAAACGGCGACGCGATTAGCAAACTATTTGTTTATCGTCGGTCGTGACCGGGGTGCTGATTCATGCGCTTGTTTTCTTGACGCCGTACGATGCGCGATGTCAGAACGCTTCAGTTTCTCAGCCTCAGCCGCGGTGAAGCTCGAGAGGGATTTCATTTATTTACCTTCAACCGGTTATGTGCTGAAATGCTGCCCAGAATAATGAGACCAGAAAAACAGTACACTGCCAATGTAATCCTCGGAGGATTGACAGCCGAAATGTACGGTCTCCAGCTCGTGATGTCGTCCGGGTGATGTCATACCGTTCGGTTAAAGAACTTCGTGCTTCGATGCGGAATATTTGCGTATCACCCCGAATTGCGAAAAGGTCTTTTCGACGTGCCTCAGGCAGCATTTTTAATTGTTTGGTATCGATGGGCAGAAATTAATAGGAAAATAGTTATGCCATGGCTTAAAGAATCTTGGTTAACTCATGACGATTTTTTAGAACACACAAAAGGTTTGCCATCTGTTAACTAAAGTGCCTTTCATGGGCTTCAGCTCCGTTTCAGCTTTAATATTTGTGGTATTTTTAATTTGTTTTGTATCGGTAGGCAGCAAAAAATTGGAAAACAGTTTTGCCATGGCTTAAAAGAATCTTGATCATTTCGTGACAAAATTGAATAAGATATAACATCCAGGCTTGCCATCTGTTATATAAATTGGCTTTTATGGGCATTATCTTAGTTTCAGCTTTAATCTTTTCAATTTTATCGTCCTTAGTTTATTTTTACGGTTTTTTATGTTTATTTGGACGATGTACCAAAAATTAAATTTTCTTAACCTAATACTTAAAACTAATTGAAGCGTGGCATTTCCTGCTTGCTAGCTATAGCTTTAACTTTATCTCGGATTAGTTCGGCTGATTTTTTTATCGCCTGGTTTGGTTTTAAATACCACTCAAATGTCTGATAGTATAAAATAAAAATCAAATCATCGTAACACCTCGTATGTATTTTATTTATTGGGATCCACTAGTGGTGTACAAAAGTTGCAGTTCGTTTTTAAATCAATCAATTTATTTTTGTCCGTTTTCTCCATAATTCAATTAATTTAACAAGTTTTCTTTTCATTTCATAACCATAATGCCCTTTTTAAAAATAGTGAATATGAAACTGGAAGTAAAGTTTAAATGAAACAATTTAATGCTGGAGACTAGATTATATAATCCGTAGTCGCAATGGTACTTTTGGATCTGATTGTTTTTATTCGTAATGTGGAATGGTATGGCAAAGGTTTATGACATTTGGCTTCGCACTCCATAAATCCCTAAAGAAGTATCAAATTTTGGGACGGCTATTGTTTTTGTCCCGTACGACTTCCAACGTTGTCGAAAAGTGTTTAACATGAGTAAGTGATTTTATAATTCTAAAATTTTTCAAAAACAGTTTGTCAATTTTAAAACAAAGATGTTAAGCTTGTCCTTCGCAAAAATGTTCGTCTCCAGTTTGTTACTGCCGTGGCGTTAAAAAACCGTTCTAGAAACCCGATCGCGATTAAAGAAACACGATCTTTCGAACGATAATAAGAAAAAAAAAACGTAAAAGGGAAATCTAGGCAACTGTGCCAATTCTGTTTCATTCTCGTCTACTTTGTTTCCATTTCTCTCTCGCCTGGTGTGAAGAAGAAAACTTAAATAAAAACATATTGAACGATCGTATCGATACAGTATTTGCAGGGCCCTGAAACCTGTTTGCGAACTCCTTGGTCTGAAACGGACTAAAGCTCTCCTCGTCACCGCCTTCCCCACCGTTGGCGCAACGTCCGGAAACGCAGTGTTGCGTGCAGTTTTGCGGATGGATTAGGTTTCCGATTCGTCCGGATGGCGAGCTCTTCCCGAGCTGTCCATCAAACGGTCCCCTCGGCTGTATCTAAGCGAAAGGCTTCTGGTTGGGGATTTAAAGGCGCTCCAAAAAGGGGAGTGATGGTGGATGGAGGTTGTTGCATAATATTCGCCTTATTTATCACAACTCCACACCATCCTCACCACTTTTCTATCATCTCTTAGTTCTGCTCGTGTTGGCACTTACTCCAACAACTGATTTACACAATAACTGCTCCGTTTGGTAGGGGGTTTTCTTCCCCCCTGGGTAGCAGCATCCGCAACATAATGTTGCCAGCATCGTCAGCAGCAAAAACGGGTGGGAAATGCTGCGGAACTAGGAAATGATTTCGTTTCTCGGCGCACGGCATCGATGCCAAATCGGGTAAGTGGCTGATCCCTCCATAGGGCACACTCTGCCATAACACTCGGCCAAGTCGGCCAGCAAGGAGAAAGCCACCGGCACTACTACTACTGGGGAGGCTTAAATAAGGCTACTCGCTAGTGGAACACACGGTTTCGGGGCAGGGCAGCTTATTATCGGACATAAATCGACTTCGGTTGAATGGGAACTGAGTTAGTTAGATAAAACGGTGTACGGAAGCTGAGCTCCGAATGGAAGTGGAGAGTGTTTGAGGAGTTATCATTTTGAAGGATTTTTCAAATGTAATATTCTGAAACTCTAGCGCTAAATCTTCTCGAAGGTGATCGCGTTAAGACTGAGGTTTGCGTGTTCATCGTCACCGCTCTCGGATGAGGTGGTTGCTGATACCCAGCATATCCGATGATTCCACTGCAGCGCCGTACCGGTTGACCTCATTTTTCCCTCCGTACCCACGGAAACTCCTTCCCGTTCAGATGCGGAGCAGGAAGAAGAAAAACACGTCCAAGCAACACGCACACACCCAACACCTGATACTTCTCCGGGACCGAAGGTGGCCGTAGCACGTCGCCCAACGACGGACGGCCCCAAAAACGGCGGTCCAGCAAAAGAAACCTGTTCTGGCGTGCCGACGTTCTTCGGCCAATGAAGCAAAGCCGCGATCGCGAGTTTCCCTCCTGCTAAAGGTGGCCAATGGTGTGTAGGTAGGCACCGGGTTGAGGGCTGCCCCTACATCCCTTTCTCGAGGGCGCTTGCCTTCCTTACCTCCCTTTTCTCCCCAGTTCGGCTTATGTTGGCGCACTGGCGAAGGCATGCCGCGCAGCCAAAGCGTCAAACCCATATTTGGCACAGACTTTCTCGTGGTGCGGCTCTGCAACATCGACCAGGGGGGGTCGGGTTTTGCAGCCGGGAATGCGATACACGGGCACACACGGCCAGGGCTTCGCCTTTTGCCTGGCTCTCTAGGGCGGTTTTGCCCTGTTCGCTGCGCTGCAAATTTCATTAGCATGCGATCTTTCATTCATCGATCGGTCGCGGTGAAGTCCGACGTGGTCGGTTCAAACGCATTAACTACAGCAAACCTTTCCTGTGTGAAGAAAAATTGGGCGATCAGTGAATATGGAAAACAGTTTGTTTTTTAACATAAAAACGCTGAGTAATTATGAATGATTGAATTGGAACTAATGGATTTCGAAGTTTATTAACTAATCTTTTTTCGTTTGGTTTCGTTTGAAAGTTTCCTTGAATCTTCAAAGTTATACGTTTGTGCTTCTTTTTGCATTTATTCGTATTGAATATAGTTTATACTCGTAGTTTTTAATCGTTTTCAATATTATCTTTATGGCAAATTTTATTTGATACTAGAATGAGAGAATTTTTCCCATTTGATCCTCTCATTTTGCTTATTACGTTTTGTTAATACTGACAAATGCTCTTTTTACCAATAACATTATTTATGAATTCTCGTTAACACGTTGACTGTCAGGTTCTTTTATTAAATTTTTATACACAATTTATCTATTTGTATACAAAAATTTGCTTTGAAAACCAAATGCTAAGCTACCCAATGAATTAATTTTTTTGAAATTAAATTAAATTCTTCTTTTTGGCGTAACGACCTCTTCGGTCATGCCTGCCCTCTGAAGGGCTTACTAGACTTTTTCCCTTATGTACGTGGATAGTCACTCCTCTCGTACAGGGGAGGGCCCGGTCTCGGTTGGGATTCGAACCCACGCCGTCGAGGTCATGGGCCGAGTTTCTAACCGGCGCTACCGCTCGGCTATCGCGGACCCCTAAATTAAATTAAATAAATTTATTTCTAGGGTAAAAACTTTTTGGAACTAATTACAGTTGGCTACAGGAAATGATTTTCAGCAAACTTTTTAAGTACAACTATTTGTGATCATTTTTTTTTATTTATTAGCAACAGTTTTTACAAAATAAACGAAGATTTAGCTTCCCAGAGAATATGTATTCTTGTTTACTATATATATTTTTGTTGCATTTTTTTTATATATTTATTTGTCGGGTAACAAACGTCTTAACACTAATGACAGCTGGCTATCCGAAATAGTCAGTCACTTTACTCAACGTGTCAAAAGGTGGTTATATTGTTTTGACCAACATTGTTGTACCTTTAAGCAAACACGCTGGTTCTTAATTGTAGTGAAAAAGGTTTTTCCTGTCATGTATTCTTATCATGAAGGTTCACAATATTATACCGTGTGATTTCTGACGGTTCCGATAAATAACATCGTTCAACTGCGAAGCATTTTAGTAGCACTATCCTCCGTACCGTAAAGTACCGTCCTTCTGCCAACCGCTTATTACCGTTGACATGAAGATGCACAATTTGTCAAAATTACAGCCGGGCTCGGGTGCCAGCATCACCAAGCGGCCATGGTTTCAGCATCCACATCCCCCATAGTGGTACTTCACGTGCATACAGTTTTCTGCGCTGTTCTGAACTGCTCTTCAGACGGTGTGGCCCTGGTTGCCCCCTCCGCAGCCTAGGCGCCGTTTGTTGTTTGGCTGGAAGTCTGTCTGCTGTGTTTTTATGTAACTTAGCAACACACACACAACCGCTTTTGCAGGTTGCGAATACATCAGAACAGAATGAAAGGGCGATCCTGTGTTTTTTTCCCAGCCCCCCGAAATGAAAGGGTTCTGTCATTAAGTGAATTTTGCGTTCCATTTGCGTGCACGGCGCATATTATAAAGCCGGCGCAAAAGAAGGTAAACCATGCGCGCCAAGGTGGGGCAGTTTTTTGACTCTCTGAAAGGAGTTGTTGATCGATCTTGTAAGAAAACGGGAAGAGAAAAATAGCATTATCACGAGCGAGCGAA
The DNA here is from genome assembly GCA_000441895.2 of Anopheles sinensis. Lineage (NCBI taxonomy): Eukaryota > Metazoa > Arthropoda > Insecta > Diptera > Culicidae > Anopheles > Anopheles sinensis. Next base: position 3,294,651 of record KE525331.1, read on the forward strand.
AAGAAAACACTTAATGTGTTGAGTCGTTGCGATGAGGAGAACAAGGAGCAAGAACAGACACATAATGTGGCTCATTTTATGCAAATGCAAAATACCAAATTGTTCAGAAAATTCTCCCCCGAAAAATTCTTCGTTACACAAGTTGTACTCGGAAGCAAGCTAGGTTTTCTTCTTATGTTGCTGTGGGTTGCATGTAGTACAAGTAAATATGGCTGGTTTTTTAAGCAGTAAATACTTTTAATATAATCAAAACGAAAAACTGTCATTTAAAAAAGGAATAAGAATTTACAATACATACAACTTGGTTGAAGTTGTTTTCAAGTCTAAGTTAACCCGTTGACTGCCATGGCTATAATTTTTTTCGCATAAATATATGAAAATGCAACATGAAAATTATAATAATATTAAAAACTAATTCTCTGGGAAGGTTAGTCTTTGCTTAGATGTCGAAATCCGATTGTTTAATAAGTTTTATAAACAAATTAAATCGCCAAAGATTGTTCTAAAAAAGTGTGCTAAATCTGCTTGGCAGTCAACGTGTTAATGGTGAATATCAATCTCATTTATTTTCTTATATTGTATACTTATATTCATTGTTCTTATTATTTTCTTTCGTTATTTGAAATGTATTTAGCACTGTATTTGCTAACTTAGCGTTCCGCTCATTAGTTCATGTCGATGGGTTGATGTTAAAAAGCAGAGAAAATGAACAAACCGAATCTTTAAATATCAATTTGGTTGTGACTGTGATTTCAACGGAGAACATGATTCGAGTAGGTCTCTGCTTATTGTAGATAAACCAATCGACGGTCGTTTCAAAAACAATACGGTTCCACTTCGCCACAAGTCTCCCCGGTTAATGTTCCCTGTCGATGTTTTCAATGCACACAGCAAGCATTTTGTTTGTTGTCACGATTTTTCCCCTTTCGATCGAAGTTGGTTAGCAGCGAAATCTGTCGGTTGCAGCAGAAACCAAAGGAATAACTACGATCGAACGTGTGGGGCATCTTTTTCGGGCTCTGCAAACAATCGATTCAAAATAAAGTGGCTTGTGTTTGGTGGTTTTGTTTTCGTCGTGTGCTTCGGTGATGGTTCAACTTTGCCCACCAACTGTGATGCAATGTTTGCAATTGGATGTTTGTTGGTTCCTAATCGAATCTGTTTTCAATTTTTAATTTTTCCACTACTGCCCGAATGATGTAACGACAGACGATTTGTCCAAGATGGGGATGTTTGAAGTCATTTTTTCACTTTTTTGTCGGTTTTTAGATCATTTTTCCACTTTCACCATAAATTTTCTAATGCTTTGCTCTATGATCATTTTTGTTTGTTGTTAAGCTACAATTTTCATTGTTTGATGATTACGTTTTAAAGAAACGTTTAAATTATTTATAGGTAAAAACTAAATTAAAAACTAACTATTTTCTACCATTTGTTCAATGTCCCAGAAACTCTTCCGGGATGAGTTATGAAAACAGCATTGACTAAATTTCTCCGCAAGCAATTAAAAGTTAACCGGTGTGCTAAACTGCGAACGGCGAAGTTGCCGATGCTGCGCGATGCTGTCCACCCATCTCTGGGCATGCTCATACGGACTTCCGCTAACCTCGCACGGCTCACTTTCTTTCCGACGGCGACGTGACCGTTACTGGAATGGCGCTATCAAGGTCATCGTAGGTTAGCATGTAGCGAATGCTAATGATGCGGTGTAAAATCATTAAAACATAGCTTTTAATTAAAATGCTCCCCCAAAGGCGCCCCGTTTCCACCCCCCAAGCGTTCGAGGAGCCATTGCTCTCCCGCAGTCATCTATGATGGCAAGGTGAAACATAATACGACGAAAAAAGCATGCCTCCATCTGTTTGCCTGGCTTAGGGAAACAACAGATTAACAATACAAAAAATATAAACGGAAAAGAAGTCCGATCTAGACATGCAGGATGAAAGGGGAAATGCAAACTCGTCGTGCCACCACATCACTCGTATGGCCTCATCATGCGGGTGAAACTGTTGGCGTTCGACGAAGGGCGAAATCTTAAATTTAGTTTCACTTTATTTCCCCGAAGGGGTTCGAAGGGGGAGGTTGGGAAAGAAACAGTTTCTGGGCTTCGCGACGACGAGAAGAAATGGAAATTAGTTTATCTCGTGAAGCACCCGTGCCTTTTTCATTCGCCTTATCTCTACTGTCCACCCGCCTGCTTTTCCCTCGCAGCTTAGCTTTATGTGATGTGAGCATGTGACGTTCACTTTTCACCGGATCCGGTTTCGATTGTAGGTGCAATCGGTTGACGGGAAAATGCTGGGTAGGAAAATGAGGCGAACCATTTGGGCAGATCTATTGCACGCGGAATCTGCAGTGACGTGCGGTGCATCGGTGTGTGCGCACTCACCGGAAACGTTCACGAAATGCACACGCTCGTTGTTGCTGGTTGTGAAGCGGTGACACATTCCCAACATCGCACACTGCGTCCATGGTGTAGCGATGTTGGGGGAAATGTTTTTGTCTTTATTTGAAAAATATTAAACAGGAATGATACTCACATGTTATTTTTATAATGTTCAAATATAAAAAGAGATTGTGACGAATTCAGCTCAAATAAATTCGATACTACTTTGAAAAGTTATTAAATAAAATTTTAGAGATGCGTACGCTTGAAACAGACACGATAATGTCGTTCTCCGGGCGGTTGATTTTGGCAAAGGCTTCTAAATGGCGCAAAAAAGTATATTTGGTTATCAAAATAGATGCTTTGATATTGAAGCCAAACGTTTTTTTGTAGTTTGGCTTTATTAAAATTTATTACGTACTTTAACGTGTGTTACATTTACAATAATTTTTAAACCCGCTGAAAACATTCCGTTGACTAATTTTTTATCGTTTAATTATCTTTGAGTATTAAAATGCCTCATCTTAAACATTTTTTAAAAACTATTTTGATGTAATCTAAACTCTCGAATACCCGGGGCATTAAGTAAGGTTTAAACTGACAGTTTTGCAACCATGTTGATTTTTTACAACTTATGCTAGTGTGATATTTTAGAATATTGAGTTTATTATTATGAATGTTGGAGATGTTGTGTTTTCATTAAAGAGTACCAAAATTGAAAAAATCGAATTATCTTATGAATAGCTCTAAATATTCGAATTCGGTAACGTAATACTCTACTTTTGTTTCGACAAGTTTTCCTTTCCTGTTTATCAACATATTGTATTATCTCTTGAATAATTCAATCGTATTCTTATGGATTTTTTATTTTTTTTATATGATTCTCACTGCAGAGAAACAATTCGTTTTCTGGATTCGGGTACGCTGTCCTATACCAGCCGAACGTCAACTCTAAGCGATGGTGCACGTTTTCATGCGCATAAGGCAGTCATTCTTTGTTGATTAGTACTTTCTTTCCGTTACTTTTTTCGCTAGTTTGTTTGTCGTATCTATTTTTCCCCACAGTACGTTGCACACTGCAATGTCGTTTGAAATGGTTGCATAAAAATAAAAAGCAAGACATGTGGACGCATTATGGTGGTGCTTTTGTCGGCGATGGAATGAAATTAAACCGAGTGCAGCACACATTTAATACGCTTCGACTCGTCGACAGTCAGCTCAGCAGAGGGAAATGTCCGTCCGTCTGTCGTACGATGATTATGTTGTGCAGTGCGTTGCATTTTCCGGCCCGGTTTGTCCCCTGTCGGTCGCGATTTGCGGCGCATTGATCCATTGTTGATATCTAATTTAATGCAATCATGTATGCATCTCACGTGCCATTCGCTAGCGCTGGCGGATGATAGGCGATAAAGGGTTTCCCGGCTCGGCCGGCACATGGCGGGGGTACAATTATCTTTTGACTGTGACAACTCCGATCGAATCGCTCGGGTTACGTTAGTTCCGCACCGGTGTCTAGTTTAGTTGGAATTAATGGAGTCCTTTTTCCTCCCGTCGCTGTTCGGTCGATCGAGGGAACAAGATATTATTAATGTGCAATCAATCACTTGCTGCTCGGTTTCTATTGGCTCATTCGATACGGTTTGCCTGTGGTAAAGGGAAAGTAAATATTAAATGCCAATTGCGAACGATTGGTGGCAATTGCATCTCGATTGGGAAACTTATCACGATGGAAAATTTTATGAATTAGTCTTTTCGATAAGTCTTTAGCAAATCTTTGAGTGGTAATAACAGCTTTTTACTTGCATAAGGATGTTAATTAATTATTGCTATAACATCAATTATATTATATTCCTGCTTAAGATAATTTAATCTATTCATTTATTTTTTATTCACGTGTTTTAAGTAGTTTATAAATTCAATTTAGTGATCTAGAACATTTTATTTCATGGTCGAAACAAAAGTCCATTAAATTAAAAGCGTTTTTAAAGAAGTGAAGGTCTTCAACAATATCGATTTCAGTGCATAATAAAAGGATAGCAAAATGATCTTATTTTTTGCTGCATTAAGTGGACCAAAAAGATTTTCGTTCCTTTAGTTAACCGTTCCGTTTCTCGCTACCGTGACTACCCAGTAGCCCGCCCATTTATGGTGCCGCACGCCAACATCGCGCCAACGCAAAGGATAGTGGAAAATGAAGGCTGCTGACCACTGCACTGAAGCATGTGGTGTTCAACTGCACCGCTTCGGTGCCTTTTTACCTTGAGACTTTTTGTTTCGACCGAAGGGACGGTTCGTGCAAAATAGACCACCATCTTTCGGTCACTCAGGTGCCCGGGGTTCGTCGTCGGTGGCGGAAAAGTTCGTGTCACCTTGGTTGAGGCGACACAAAAATGATCTCGTTTGAGGACATAAACGAATGCTTGTTCGTCACAAGTAGCAGAGGGAGGGAGGTTGGTTTTGGGCTGGAAATATTTAGGTTCTGGTGCGCTAGAGCAGTGATTTGGGCTTGGTTGTGTGTCAAGGAGAGTTCGTGAAGTAGCAAAGAATATGTGTGCGATTTTTAGGTCGCTTGTGTAACGATCTAGAAAGGTATTTGTTTCATGATGGAAACATTGCTATTAATTTAAAACCAAAAAGTAATATGTTTAAGTTATAAGTAAACAAAAGTTCCAAAGAACGATTTTTAAAGCAATAAATATGTTTGTCGAATGAATACAACTTCATAAAAAAGACTGCTAATCAATCAATAAATTAACTTATAGAACTTGAATGTTAACTGCTCAATAGTAATAGTTTGATTAATTCCATTTCTTACGTTGACAGCCGGTTTTAGCACACTTTTTTAGTACATTCTTTTTTGAATAAATTTGTTTATAAAATTAATTAAACATTCGGTTACCACCGACCAAGCAAAGTCTAAGCTTCCAAAAGAATTCGTTTTCAATAGTACAATAATTTTCATGTTTCGTTTTCAAATATCACGTTGACTGCCATGCTGTTTTAGTTCAGATATTTAGTACAATCATTTTTGTTAAAATAAGGTTATTAAATTTATTAAATCAACCTTTTTCGAAAATTAAACTAAAACTAGGGTTCCCAAAGTGTACTTTTTAGCAATTTTTATAGTCTGCTATTATATAAATGCCCTACTATATGAGTGTAAAGGGCTAAGGAGCATTGTTGCTGTCACTTACTTTTTGGGTGACATGGCACTCAACGTGGTTTTTTGTGGGTCAAACACCTTTTGGAATTAATGACAGCTGGCTATCAAAAATGAAAGCCATGGCAGTCAACGTGTTAAAGAAGGTTTTAAAAGGCATAAGTAGTAGAAGACTTTTTTTGTAGTTTGTTTTATTGTTTTTTTAAACTGATGGTCAAATTGACTGTGTAATGATATTAATAAAAATAAAATAAAAATATTTGAATTCCAGGCGTTTGGTTCAAAATTTGAAGCCTTTACTTAAATAAAACTAGATGCTAAAAAATTGGTAAGAATACAGATTAATTTGCTTCTAAATGCATTTCTTCTGTTCTTTTATGCTCTTTTCTTGTTGAGCTATAGATCGCTTCCAAATCTGGCTAGCTAAACCCAAGTGTGTCAATGGGATCGGCAATCAGACCGTGCCTGTGGCCAGACGAACGCTAGAGGCAACTACGAGGATCAGGGCTGAGCATTAGAAGGCTCTAGCGTGTCGATGGTTTCGTGACGGGAGTGTTGCGTGCGATCTTGCACCGATCCGATCGTTAAGAAATCCCATCGATTAGCGGCTCCGGGCCGTTTTTGCCACGGGGAGCGTTCTCGGTATCGATTTAATCGGGTCGGCAGAGAATATCGTTAACGGTATCACACGGCTTCAGAATGGTGGCAGGTGAAGGCGCAACAGGCTCCGACCGGGAGGGAGAGTTCGGTTCGGTTTACGGTTCCGCGATCCTCGAGATCGAGCTGATGCTGCACTGGCGAGGGCTGCATGCAACAGGTGCTAGACGGGCAGGTCTCGAAGCCCGGACCCCCCTAATGATGCGTGCTTGCAACTCGTCCATCAGGTGTAGGAGCCCGTCTCCTCCCGAGGAGTCACACATTACTGCCTAACGGTTCGCCCCGGGTATCGAATGGCTGACGCGTTTATCTTATGATTTACGTGATCAAATATGTTCTAATGGCCGCCATTCGAAGTGCTTGAATCTCGAACGGTATTGGTTCGAGTGTCGTTGTGTTTTTCGTGTTGGTTTGTTTTTTATTCCTCCGGTTAGGATTAATAACTTTCCGCACAGTTCGATCAAGGCGCTCTTCAGCGATCAACACGAAAGCGCACGTCTAGTTCGGTGGGAGGGGATCATTAAGTGGCTTGGGATGGCGCGAAGGAGGAGTATTTTGATAGCTCCGGCTCCGGGACGATGAAAGCGCCGGGGTTGTTTCGCGGCGAGCCGCTGATAGTCGAGAAAAATGATCATCTTGCGATGGTTTTAGAGGTTTCACATTCCTCGACGAATGTTTTTTTTCGTCTTCGGATGTTGCGCCTGAGAAAGTTTCTTCCGCTACTGGGGCCGCTTTGGTGTGCGTTTTTGGTTTTCTTTCACATCCTTCCCCCCCCCGATTTTGCGCTATGCTTTTCTATGCTGCATCGGTCGATTTTGTCGATGGATTAAACATCGATGCTGTGTGCTGACCGATGGTGGTCGGCTGTGTGTGTGTCGAGGGCGACGAATCGAATGGTTGGTGGTGAACTGCAAAAGTGCAAAGTTTTCCCGCGAGCACCACCCGGCATCGATGTTTTCTTTTCTCCGCCCGTCGAAGCAGCAACGTACTCGTGGGAAGAGCTACGCTCGGAAAAGGGAAAAAAGCAATATTGTGTAAAACAAAGGGCCGGGAAAAAAAGCAACTAAAACATACCAATAACTGGAAGGCAGCATAAACGGAGCTTCACCTCCATTCCGTCGAGTCGGATGGGAAGCAAGTAACTTGTTGTGCCGAGCGTTTTTGCCATTTCCCAACAATAGTAACAACCAAAACGGGAGGAAAAAACAACCTATCTGGAGCAGCTTCCGCTGGGTCTGTTATCTGAATTGATTAGTACGGGTTACATTTTAATTTCATAATTTAAATAGCTTCAGTACACGGTCTTTAACCGGATGTTGGGTAGTTGGGTGGCTAAACGGAGAAGTATGGCGATACATAAACCATTGATTTTCTTGTTTTTATTTTTGTTGTTTTTTGCAGTCAATATTTTGAAACTTTCTCGATCCTTGCTTAGTATTATTTACGTTTATTATTAAAATGTTTATATTAAATGGTTGATTGGCAGTAATTGATCATGTGAAGGATTAGTTCAAATAAGAAATAATTTTTCAATTCTTTTGTTACGTTTTTATTTTGTGATTTTTAAAGCTAAGCTTTTAACGAATTCTTAAATTGCAGCATCGGTTGTTATCCTTGAAAACGTATTTTAGTTTATAGTTTAGGAGCATAAGAGCAACTTGTTAAAAGAAGTAAATTGTACACAATTTCTGAATGTCCATAAATTGAAATCTTAGTAGAAAAACAAAAAAAGAAGAACTTATCATATTATCTTTTTTAACACGTTAACTGTCGTTGGTTCTTAAAAAGTTTTTACCCCAGAAATAGATAAATATACAACATTAAACATAAGCTATTGTTTCATTTAACACTTTGAGAAACTTGGTCTCTGTTTGATTCTTGGAAACTTTATAAACAAATTATTGTACTAAAAATGTGTTACATAAAACACTTGCCGGTTAATTTATTAAACGCAACTATCTGTATTAATTATATCTTAGTAACTCGCTCGATGAAATGATTGGAATATTTGCTTAATTTATACGATGTGATTAAGTTGTCCGTTTTATTTGCATATCCGAAGATTTCTTTCTCAAATAGTATAACTTTGATTATTTTCTTCTACTACTAAATTGCCTTTTTATTTTCAATTTTAAATTTTTTAAATTGAAGAATAGTTATGATACTCTCTGGTTTTTTGTGAGCTCTAAATTGTTTAATTTATACATGGTTTTTTTTACATAAATACAAACTAACAACTAAACATTGCACTTAAATTTATGAAAAAATCTACCACGATTCTTTTTTTTTCTCATGAAGCGTGATCCTCGAATAAATACATAGTAAGAGATCACGAGAAACGTTACACTCCAGATGTGAGTAGATAATCCAATGCGCTAGTTAAGATGTTATCTGTTGGAAGCCATCGAACACTTTCGGTTTTAATGTACTTTTTTTTGTTCAGCTCATCCAGGTCCATCCCCTATGCTCGCTCGTTTGTGTGTTCGCTGTTATTTCCCCCCGAGTCTGCCGGCTTCGCTTCTAAAGACGAAGTGAATCGCGTGCCGCATCCGGTTCAATCGGTTCGGTTGCACAGCTGCTGCTCCGGCGCCGCTCCTCTGCAGGAGATGGATAGAGCCCGCCAGTCATCCACCGCATTTTTCATGATGGCAAATAGTGCAGTCTACTGTAACGTTTCTATGATGGGCCTTTTGCCTATAGTAAAAACTCTACCACGTTTGTGTTTCAGTGTGTGCCACTCGTTTGGTCTGGTGTCTTAAGACAAGCCTCCAATAAAATAAAAGAGCAGATCCCCATTTACATATTTTCTCCCGCGTCACATGCCGAACGGTTGATGTGTGGGCCTTGCGTCTCTCGTGCGGAGTGCACCGGTGCGGGGGATGACTTGCAAAGGCAGATGGATGACGGTGAGCGTGGCGTGAGGCCCATCTACGCTCAGCTTAGCGCCTTCAGGCCAACCGCACGCGAGCAAACGGGAAGCCATCTTCACCTGGCAAATGGCATTATGCCACGATATGCTGGCACTTATGCGAGGCTCCTCGGGTGGCTTCTGTATCGTTTGACAGTGGAAGCGGAAAGAAATGGCACATGTGGGCCGGCAGAACGGTGGCGCTCGCTTTGGTTAAATTAACACTCATTCGCCCGCTGTAAATTAATATTTACGCTCCCGATGTGCAATTATGCGTGTTTGTGCGACGCTTCCGCTCCCCTCCCGGGGGAAGCGATTGGGAAAACATAAAACATATGAAAGTGGGGCAAGCCCATCGAACCAATTGCAATTGGTGATTGCAATGCAACAATGTTTGGTCGTTAAGATCATTTCGGTCGTAAACTAGTTTTCTCAACAACTATTATTAGGCCTTCTTTTTCGTTTTTGTATCCTAATATCGCTTTTCTTTCAACACTTATTGCAACCTGTTCTTTTATGGGTTGAAATTAAATCTTTATTGTGGTGGAATAAGTTTTCATCGACTGTTGGTATATTTCACGTAACAAAACTCTTAATGAATCACAACATTCGTTGTATGATTTATTTAACAAGTTGACTGCCAATCGTTTTAACACGTTGCGTACCAAGCGTTTTTAGTACAGATTTTTAGTACAATCATTTTTGACGAAAATAGTTTATAAAATTTATTGAACCACCGATTTTCTGAAACTAAGCAAAAACTAGGCTTCCCAAAGGGTACTTTTCAGCTATTTTTATAGTCTACTTCTACATAAGTCAACTACTATGTTAGTGTACAGGGCTGATGGGCATTGTTGCCGTCACCCATTTTTGGGTGACGCGGTACGGAACGTGTTAAGCACATTTTTTTAGTACACTCATTTTTTATAGAATTTGTTAATAAAATGCATTCAACCAACGGTTTTCAAGAATCAAGCAAATACTGAGCATCCCAAAGAATTAGTTCTTATAATTACTTTAGTTTATATGTTACATTTTTATCTATTTATGGGGCAAACCCTTTTTAGAAAAAACGACACGTGTTAACACGTTAACTTTGACTGCCATGGCTATCATATTTGATTTTTGAAAAAGTTTTTGCCTCATAAATATATGGTAATGCAACATTAAAATAAAAGTAATATTAAAAATAAATTCTGGAAAGGTTAGTCTTTACCTGATCGTTGAAAACCGCATGTTTAATAAATTTTATGACCAAATTTAATCGAAAAAGATTGTACTAAAAAAGTGTGCTAAAACCGCTTGGCAGTCAACGTGGTAAAACGCTTTGCAGCTAAGACAAGGTTTTAAAAATCAATCATTTTCAAGGTTCGGCTGATACGTTATCACTTTGTTAAATGATAAATTTCTTTCTTTAAACATTTCTTACCATTGAATTACATACCATACTCAACATCGTGGTCTGTTATGTGTTAAAATCATTTCATAAATTGCAATCTCGGTGCTCGAAATTGTTTTATTTTCTATTTGAGTAACAGGTCCTATTCAAACATCGAAAGGCAGCCTTTGCCACTTGTCTTCCCACCAATATGACATTATCCAATTCACACATCTCCAAGCGTCCTAAGCCGACCATAAAGGCTTTCGCTGCGTTCAATAAATCGTCTTAACTCCATCATTGTGCATGGGTTGGGGGTTTGACCTTTCGTGAGCATCCTTCAGCATGGGAGCTTTAGGTTGCACTTCGCAAATGCCACTAAGTCATCGTGGTGGAACGAAGGCTTTCGCTCCCTCTATCCCTCGCAGTCTATCGCTTAAAAACCGAGCCTTTTTTGGGCACCATTAATCAGGGATCGGTTAGGCTGAGGTGTGTGAGTCCAACCGTCTTCCCGAGAGATAAATCGTTAGTCGTTGCATTCGTCAACCGATTCATAACGGAAGGAAGAAGCTCATTTTATTCGTATGACATGGATATGGTTGTTCCGCGCAGGATGTTGTGCTCGTTAAAAAAACATTTGCCACTGCCTTCCGGTGTCCTTCAATAAGAAAATTAAAAGAATTATTGAATTATTACTACCGTTGGGGCATCATTTCGCTGTTCGATCTGGCGGAAATTTCATCAACGTAAGAAAAACCCAATCGCTTCACCTGTGTAAGTGAAACCGCCGTTTCAATGTCGGCCAATTGGCCTCTAATTGAATGTCCGTCTGGGCCGCCGAAGTATCCGCATTTTCCAACATTGCAGACAATTTGTGAATCATAGCACATTGCAATAAAGCTATTAATTGTGATGGATATGGGGTGGCGAAGAACCCAAAAAACGAGACAAGTACGAAGTACTGGCGAACTCATGATTTGTGGTTGAATTCAATTTGAATAACTTACTTAATCAATATGATTAAAAACAGATATGTTTTTCTCATGTTTCCATTAAAACTTCGATTATTTTGATAATCAAGTGCATAAAATCTTATCGCAATATCGCACAAGGGAAAGTGTAAAATATCGCTACTGATTTCCAAATCAATCTTGCCGATAAAACGTAATAAAACGACGCGTTAAAAAGGCACCGCACGTTTCCCACGCAATTTCATCGTCGTTACGTTGCGCAACCGTGTAATTCCCTTTTTCGGGGTGGACGCAGGCGAAACTAAAAGCTACGCTTTTCACTGCCAGGATGCACCGGACCGTGTCCAGCATGATGATGGTGCGCTTGTAAGCGTCTGCTTTTCCGCTACTGTAGGGTTAAAACTTTCGGCTAAGCCGAATTCGGCAGTGTTTTACTTTTTCCCAATTAAAAAGAAGACAACAAAACAAAAATGGATCTCTTGTTGTAACACTTGCACACATATACACACACTCGAGCCGGCAGAGTTTTCGATTAATCCAACCACCGTTGTTTGTCGTTGTTATGAAAATCCGCTCGTTTTCCAAGCCAAGTTTTCCAACCCGGAGTCGCATCCTCACCCGTCCGTGCAATCCGATTGCGCCGACGTTGATGGATCGAAGGTGGCGGATCGAAGGAGAAAGGAGCGTGTTTAGGGTTTTTCTTTTTCATTTACCGTGAAGAAGAGAACTTGAGGTTCGGTGGCAAAGTTCATGCGCCGTGCATTGCATCAGCGGATTTTACGCCGCAATGATAACATTGACCCGCTGAACTTTTCGGAAAATGGACATCGAAATCCCGGCGTTAAAGCGGCTCCACCGGGGCGGATGCTTTCGCAAAACGTGCGCACCGTGATGATCCATTTGATTGGACGCTGTTGCGAAGACTGGTAGCGGATGGATTAAACGCGCTTGCGAAGCAATATGAGCACTTATTTGGGAGGAAATGTTAAGTTCCATCCCGCGATGTCGAAATTTTGCGCACAATTTAAAAAAAATCATTTTCGTGAAGAAGAAATGTGTCATATTTAGTATAAAATTTATTTGCGTTGACTATACCACTTTATGCAGTTGGATGATAAAATTTTTATTAAGTTTTACATTTTTTATTAGATTTCAGATGCTCAAACATTAAAATCGTTACTTTTACCTGATTTCATAAAATTGTCCAAAGAAATAAACAAACAAAATGATTTCTAATTTCCTTACAAGTATCACTTGCGCGTTCTTTTTCGTATTAAAAAGAGTTACTTTTATAATACTTTGCAAATAGCTTCATCATAAAAATTAAACAACGTGTTTTTAAATATTCTTCATCCACTACAAATCTTTTACAAACACGTAAAGCAGTCGAAGATTCTTTTGTTTTGGACTTTTACTTTTTAAAGCATGAATGCTTCATGACTTCTTATATATAGAAATTCACAATGCTTTAAGTTAAATGCTTTTATATTTTGGAGTACATTTCAAAGATAAAGAGGTCACTTGAATAAATTTGTTAGTTTTTAGATTTCAATTTTTATTTTTGGGAAACATTCGCCAATAACGTTTTACCATTTCCGACCGGATCACGGATGAAAGTGAAACGCGTTTTTGGATCTCTGAAAACTTTCGCCCAAAAACACAAATTTGAAATCGAATATGTCACCCACCGGCGGGAGTAAAGGAAAAAAAAACGAGCAAGCGAAATAGTCTATGCAGAAACCCCATCCTATAAGCCCTTTCTCCTTTGGCATATGTTTTCTCCCGACCAGTTCGAAGCGGCGAACATGCATTAATTTATTCGCATGTTATAGAATGGTGACGGTAGAGGTGAAGGTAGTGGTTGGCATTGGCACGACACACGTAGGTCAAAAACCAGATAACTGCATGCGAACCTCGCCACGTTCGGGAACAGGTTCGGTTCGCCAGCCGCGATTCGTTCGAATGTTTATTTTGGTTTTTCGACAATCCCGACCGCGATCTCTGGCCCGGAGTTTGAATATGCAAGAGGCAGCGTGGCGGCTGTGACATATTTGATTCTATCAAATTTCACCACGTTGAGTCGAGCATATGAGTCACGAGGAGTGCAACAAACTCTGTTTTCCTTTATTTAAGTACGAAAACGATTAATACGTGAGAATTTTCATAGGGAACAAGAATTGTCTCTTTTTGTTGTTTGAAACTTTCTCCTGAATCTTTAAAAGGTAAAGGGAATCTTTTAAAGGTAATTTTAGTTCAGATAAAATTTCCTTAAATGCTTCATAAACTGCATGAAATTGCGTTGAAAATGAGCTCTGCGACGATCATTTAAAAAATCCATACGCAACTTGTTTACCCAATCGAAACATATTTTGACACTTTTCGTGTTAGGTGAATATTTATAGTTTTCCTTAAAAATATAAAACTGCTGCGTATTTTACCGCGGAAGTTTCGCTTGCCAAAATCGCCATACAAATGTACCGTGACGGACATTCATATGGTTTTTGTGTGTTTTTCCGGTGTAACAAAAACTTTTCTTTATGTTGATGCTGGAGCTGAATTTAATTAATTGTTTTTTATTTTTTCAAAATTTTTGGGCACACTAATATAAACTATTTGAATCAACCTGCATAATGTGTGGACTTTTTTGTTTCTCTGATAGAAACAACTAACCGGAATAGTGTGATCTTTCACTCGAGCCAAACAGTGTGTCGTAGATTAGGTGCAACTTCACGGTCCAAATCCGTCCGGCATTGAGCGTGTTTTTGGTATTTGTTTGGTTTTTTCTCGGTGGTAGATTGCATTTCGTAATCAGCGACCCAACTCGGTGGATTTATTTCCCCCAAGTGTTCCTTTCAGAGTGGTTACCTTGTGGTATTTGGCGATGGTATTTTACTCCCTCAAACACCTGGCGGAAAACGCACCACTTCACGTCGGAAGTGCGCTTCGAAAGGTTTATCTTCAAAACTGCCAATATCGATGGGCGCCAAAATGCAGCAGATTGCCTATTGGAGAACTTCGATAGGGTTGGGTTACGGTATAAGGGGCTTCGCCAAAGTTGAAGAGGGAGTCGAGGGCTGCCAAAATTGCGCTTTCAATAGCAGCTGTGTTTCGCACGGGCGAGTGATTAGACAGCCCGCAATTTATGTTGCAACAATTATCTTCACCGTTGCGGACGCAATCGTTTGCGGGATAATGAGCGAAAGATGCTTGTTTTGTTTCATCAGTAAGCTTCTGTCGGCGCTTACCGTCCCTTCGGATCCGTCGGATATGTAATCCCCCCGTACCTATACGGTTTCCAAGGCTGAGGCGCGCAATGAGAAGAAAAACACACACAAACCCGTGTAAGGAACGTAGATTATGGTGCGATAGTTTATCGAAGAGGAAGGGAAAAATGGAAGCAGAAATCAAGCCTCAATCGGAAAAGTTATTAAAGTAAAAGTGAAAATAATTCATTACGCTGCGGTAGATCGGCAAATCGGAGTCAGCGATTCGCCAAGTTGTCATTAGAAAGGATAATTTGCGTTCCTCCAAACGGCGATCCACGCGGGGTGCGATCGTAATCGGACCGTGATCGCTTTTGATATGTAACCGATTTGATCGTCAATTCGACAATTAGTGTCGCAAATGGGAACGATTTAACATTCATCATGCAATGTTACAGCTGTCATTAAGATAACATCTTTGTTTGATATTGTTGAGTTATTTTCAAGGTGTGTTGATGATGTTTAGTTTTTTTTAAATCAATTCAGTGCTGTAAAATACTGGATTCATCAACACCATTACATAAAATGTATTAGAAATAATTGCTAGTTTTTCATATTTATTATATTTATATATCTAAATTTCTATTCTGTTATGCTTTTCTTGTATTTAAAATTGATTGTAACAAATAATTTGATTTTAAAGGTTTCTTTACAAAACTAGTTTTATTTCATGCAATTTTAGTTCTTTGTTTGCTATATAATATTGTTGTTTGATGGAGTTTAATAAATGTTTTTGTTTAGAATATTCGTTTCTTATCCTAATAGTTTTTCTTTGGTGAGATGATACTTAAAATTAAGTTTTTTGTTTTACTTATTACGCTTTCTTACATTTCATGTTTTATTTGAAATTAAAATTGTATTTTACAAACAATTAGATTTTTCAACTCTCTTGACAAAACCAGTTTTGTTTTCTGCACTTTTAGTTCAATGTTTTTTTTTAGAATATTGTTGTTTGACAGAATTAAAATATTTTTGTGAAAAATTAATTTCTAATCCATTCCATTTTTTCTTCGGTGAGTTTATTTTCTTACTTTTTAAAAAACACACGATGAAGCGTAATTATTGTTCAAGGTAGTTTGTTGAATTGTTTCTCCTTCGCAAGCGATCAAACAAAACGTACACAATCATCTTGCGTCGATCGCAAACCTAGCGGAGCAACTTTGCCACGGTTGGCATTTACTTTCCATTCCCTCCATCCTCCCACCACCCGTGTCTAAAAATTAACCTTTCGATAGAAGACGAACGCAGCCTGCAACGATATCTTGCAGTTAATTTATATCGCTCCGAACAGTGGACCGAAAATTGTTGGCGGACCGCCGCGCTTCGCCTATTAGTGGCAAAAAGGAAGAGGCTCTCGATTCGCTTGATCGACGCAGTTGTGAGCTGTGGCTTTATGAGCGGTAATAGATTGAATTGTGCGCTCGGCTCGTGCGCTGGCGACTGGGTTAAATTGCGCCAATGCGTATCGGCCATACGCCCGGGATGGATGTGGAGTCGGAGCTCCAAGGAATCCACCTCCCGCGCTCGGACGTCGAAGAAAACGAACCCCGATAACGCCCGGAATGAGTGGAAGTCGATAATTACAGCGTTTTACGATGGAACTCAACTCTTTTGCCATTGATCTCAACATTTTCGATTTCGATGTCAACTCTGTAGTGGGCTTACTAACACACACAGCCATGTTCTCAACACTTTGTGTATGGATGTCAACTCATGCCGCTTCAATCTTATAAACGTCAATTTCGAGTGCGCTTATTTTGGTTTGCAAACAGCCTCGATGAAAAAGTTCAATGCGGAGCAACAACAGTATCGATTGAAGAATGAAGTAATTTAAGAAGATTACATTGTATAAACATGTACAAAAATGGAATGATAATTGTATTTCTTGTTTTAGCAATGTCAAGCAGTAGCGAAGAAAAAACACCGCACGTCGTCCGCAGAATGTAGAATTGCCGAGCTGAGATTTACTAATGCATAGGCATTATGATACAAAACACAAACACATCGTACTTTCGTTCTTTTGGGCAATAATAATACATTTCTTCCAAAATGTATTGCATCTGCTTCAAACCACTTTATTTTTATTTTGTTCAAACCAAAACAAACCCACTTGACTTTGACTTTTATCAGATTGAAGCGGCATGAGTTGACATCAACACACAAAGTGTTGAGAACATGGCTGTGTGTGTAAGTAAGCCCGCTACAGAGTTGACACCGAAATCGAAAATGTTGAGATCAATGGCAAAAGAGTTGAGTTCCATCGTAAAACGCTGTATCATAAACTACTAACCGCCCACACCCGCTCCCGCCTACTGCGGGACGATCGAACGCGATCGGACGAATGAACGGATGTTTCTTTTCGGAATCTACGGGAGGTTTTCCTCTCGGGCCAGCCCGAAATTTCACTTTCATTGGTGTGTTTCTATGTAACTGGGTCTGTCAGAGAGTTTCTCTGGGATTGCTCGAAAATCGTGAAGGTCAAAGTACCGCATTCGTTAAAGAGATGATCCAAAATACAGACGAGGCGAAAGTGATGCTTAGTTGTGGTTAATAATTGCGTTGCTGCTTGTATAGTGGCTCGAACTTCATACCAAACTTTTGTTTTGTGGGATTGTGACAACCTTTAGGGCACTATATGAGGGCACCATATGATACAATTTATAAATGTCTATTACTGAATGTTTTACATATTTATACCAATTATGATCGAAACAGCATTATACAGAAAAAAACATCTATTTTAACCGTTAATCATGAAAAATACACGAAAAAAGCGTTAATTTTTATGGTGGTATGGTTCCTATAGAGGTGGTGTCGTATTCCTATAGTGGTGGTAGTACTTGGAAAACTTACTGGAAAATACTGAATATATTTTGTTTGTTAATTTTTTCTAAGAATATTACAAACAGTACGGCCAAGGATACATGGCACTCCTGATTCTTATGGAATCCAGCATATTAGTACAACCTGTTTGGAAAATATGAATGTTGGAGCTATTATATTAAAATAGCGTAATATATTAATTACGGAGTGGCAAGGTTTATCTTTTGAACGCTCCGTAAAAGAGCAAAGAACATTTCATACAGGGATAAATAACGCTATTATATTTAGCGCTAGAGTTAGCATTTAAATCCACTACCTCCACTATTGATAGCAGCATCACCATAGGAGCACTTACCCTAATTTAAAAAAAAATAAACTAGAGAAAAGATTCTCATAAAACAATTTATCTTAAATGCGTAAAGAGTCTAGTCGAATGAAAACTATTTTAAATGGACAATGTTGAGATATAAAAGAGTGGACAATTCGTTCTTTTGAAGAAAATGTAGGTTACGAATTTGATTTAATTTGTCTTTAATTTTGATTTTGCACCTCAATTTTTTCCGCTTTTTTCAAATGGTTCAATTTTTTTTAAATTAAAAGTGTATTATTGAGTTTTTTTAACCATTTCGTGCACGTTTGTTAATTTCTTCTTAATTTAATTTCACTAAATCCTGAATCTGAAACAGAAAATAAGCCAAGGAGGCCTAGGATTCAGATAAAGTTTGTGCAGCCTTTCTTTATAAATTCATGGTCATAATTGTTTCTTCATTTCATTGAAATTAAATAAGCAAACTTGGGTGTCTTTACTATTAATATACAATACCAAGTGTTTTCAACACCAATTCCATTGCATTACTTTAATTCTTTTGTTATGCTCTTTTATAATCCACAGATCACACCTGGCCGCAACCAGTTCCATCATCTTCTGTGCTCAGTTCACCGTGTTGGCAGCCTTGAGCTGGCCACAAACCATGTAACAGTGCCTCTTGCTTCGGCATGCAATCCTTCTTCTACTAGCGACGTGTGTTGGAGATAATATACACAACCGCGGGCTTGCACTTGCCGCAGTTGCCGACAGCTCTTCGACGACGGTTGGGGGGCAAAAACGGTTTGGTGGCTGGCAACTGGACCGAGACGGCTGGCCACGCGCGTGGCAGGCGGTGTACGCGGGGCTGAAACCGAAAGTTAATGAAGACGGGCGTAAGATGGATAAATATGTAACCGTCGTCTCGGTGGACGATCAGCTGCAGATGGCTTCCGTCGTTGGCGTTGCGTCGAGTGTGAACGTTCCGGTGGCGGCGGCACCGATAGTCTCGAATGGCATCCACGATCCGACTATGAACAGCTCCAACCACGGAGGAGAAGGTGCCGGTTCACCCGCGTCGCATTCCGATTCCGCAGCCAAGTCACAGCAGGAGCAGGAAGATTCACAGTTCGTGACGGTACTGTCGATCAACCATGGCGGGGACGCGGGAGGTAGGGGTGGACGTGGACCAAACGCCCCGGAAGTGGTGCTCGTCTACCGGCTACCGGGCGAGCGGCTCGGCTTCGGGCTGAAATTCCAGGGTGGCACGAAGAGCAACGAGAAAATCGCGCGCCTTTTCATACAGTCGTGCGCGGAAAACAGTCCGGCGTCGCGCGTTCAGGCGAGCTGGGGCCATCTGCGCGAGGGCGACGAAATACTCGAGATCGACGGGGTGAGCGTGACCCGGATGACCCGCATCGAGTGCGTCAAGTGTCTGAAGGACAGCAACGTTGCCATCAAGCTGTTGGTTCGCAACGGCGAGGGAAAGGTACAGAACTTCTACAGCGAGAGCCACACCGTCGGCAATGGCGGTGATGTGACTGGTGAGGGTGGGAACAGTGCAGAAGGTGGTGGTAGTGGTAGTGAACTACCGGAGCGTAAAGGTGCGCCACCTCCTCCGCCGCCCGTGCCACCGAGAAAGCTTCACAAACGGAAGCAATCGGCGGTGGAACAACCGAATGGTGGTACCAACAGCGGATCGGGGGACACCGGTGGAGGTCCACCGAGTAAGGTGGGCACCGGGCCGGTTGTTGTCCCACCACCGGAGCCATTTGTACCGCCGCCGGATCCAGAGACCTACAGCAATCTGTTCGCAGCCGACGACATCAGCGATCTGATCTCGGAGTCGGACGATACGGCAAGCACCATCTCGACGGTGGTGGACAAGTTCTCGATCTGCTCGTCCAGCCTGTCGTCGGAGGACTACACCATACCGTCGAACGGACCGAACGGCATCGGCCAGAGCATCGAGCTGGCGAAGGCGCTGAAGCCTTTCACGCTGCTCGAGCAAGAGTTCAACCTGGAGAGCAAGTTCGAGACGACCAACCTGTTCACCTTCAAGCCACCGCCACCGTTGACGAATGTGGTGCAGCTGGAGGTGCCGGCGGCTGCCGTGGAAAAGCCACCAACTGTTGCTGCTGCTGGGGAGTACGAAAATGTCACCATCATGAAGGTGGACGAAAATCGCAACTACGAGAACGTGGCCGTGCCGTACGGCGGGCCGTACGAGAACGTCACCATACAGACGGTGCAGCCGTACGAAAATATGGTGCTGCATCGGGCACCGTTCGGAGCGGGCTCCTCGGGTCGGCGACTGTCGAGTGCTGAGTTGCTGAACGATTCTGGTGGTGTGTATGAAAATGTCGATCTGAAGGCTGCGGCAACGGCTGTGCCACCGCGTCCACTACCCCGACAGGCGGCTGCCCTAGTGGAGCCAAAAAAGCGGGCTCCTATACCGGTTCCGATACCGATCGTTGTACCGCCGCCTCGCCTCAAGCCCACGAAGCAAACGGCCGCTGGAAGCCCACCGATGCCGGTGGCAGTTGTGGTTCCCCCAATCCAACCCACGACGAACCCTCCCTCGGTGGCGCCTCTTGGAGCTGAGTACAACACCATCCAAAACTGGCTGCAGGAAGCGACGGAGGTGATTCACGAGTGTGCACTGGTGACAAGTTCCAGTGGTGACGCTAACACCGATGCAGATAAAACAGTCCCCTCATCAAGCAACAAAGATTCGCCGCCTGTCGCCACAACAGTTGCCGGAGCGGATCTTCCCCGCTTGATCGACTTTCACCCGAAAGTGTCCCACCCGATGGAAGGTCTCGAGGAAGTGGAAGCCGTCGCACCGCCAGCGTCACCAACGTCGGGCGTCCGGTACGAGGGACCGCCGGCACAGCATCACCCAGAAGACGCCGACGAAGGCCAGTACGAGCTGCCGGAACCGGCAGCGATCGTCCGTAAGTGCATCAAGATCATTTCCAGCGAGGACCACACGTACATCGAGAGCAGCTCGAGTGACGATGATGATGATGACAAAATGTATCGACGGGATCGTTCGGAGGATGAGGACGATCGCAGCAGTGTGCTGTCGCGTGAAGCGACCACTCCGGAGCAGTTCCTCAGCGGGGACGGCTACAGCGACGAGGATGGTGAAAAGCTGGGGCCTCCCGAGATTGTGTCCGGTGGACCGTCGGAGGCGTACTTTAACTTCCCATGGACTTCGAATCTGCTGCCGCCGATCGGGGAAGTGGAGGAAGAGTTCTCCTCCCTAGAGCACCAACAGAATGGGTAAGAAACTATTGTATTCAACAGATTTACTGCCTAGTTGTTTTTAGTACAATGTTTAGTACAACCATTTTTTTATAAAACTTGTTTCTTAACGTCTTAAATCAACGGTTTTTGAAAACTAAGCAAAGACTACGCATCCCAAAAGATTCATTATTGTTATTGCTACAGCAATTATGTTTGATTTTTCCTTTGTTTTTGACATAATAACACTCTAGAATTCATGTCAGCTGGTTATCAAAAATTAGTCAAGGCAGTTAACGTGTGTGTTATGTTGTAGCTATAGCATATACACCAACATTTTTATTGAATGTATCAAATTATGCACGATGGTTTGCTTCATATTTAAACTTAATTTACCATTTGAGTGTCTAAAGTCCGATGCAGAGCCACACTCTAAACACTTCCCGTGCTACAAACCGTCAGGAAAGCTTTGAAAGCTCCTCCAAACATTGTGCTTTATGTGTAAGGAAACTTGATGCATGTGCAATAGCATTTCCTTGAATACTGTTGCGTCAAAATTAAGCTTTTCGGGGGCTTTCAACATCGCACCATGGATGCGTGTAAGCTGGCCTTAAGAAAGCAAGTTAAGCTTTCAAGTTGTATCCAGCTGTATTGCATGCAAGTTTATTGAAAGCTTTTGTTAGATTTTTCCATACGATCGTTACAACTTGCAACATATTTTGAAAAGGTAGTTTTAGTGCCGAAATGTACAGAATCAAAACAAATTTGAGTTAATTTAGAAAAGACGATAAAAATGTTTCTAGTTATTTATGTTCGGTTAGATGATAACCGAAGTACAAGTTTTATTTTCGGTGGTCAAAGTTGAAGTTTACAAGTTTAGGATTTGCGATTGTTGGATGTTCTGTGTTCCAAAAATATGCTTCCTTTGCGATGTTGTTAACGAAAGGATTTATTGGTACAAAAAAAAACTATTTAACCAACTTTTAATTATAATTACCCCATACATGTTGTGCATGATTTCCCGAAAACAGCCGAAAGAGCCGTTCGTCGAAATGAAAACCCTTTTCTAACTACTAATCTTTCGCCAATGAGGGACATAAATATGTCATACGTTGGGAATATGGTCGAATATCGTAACATGATATAACCTTTTTTTCTTCTTCTTATTTTTCATTGCAGCCCGATAGTTATTATCGATACGGCCGACGAGACCGTTATCAATGACACAAACAACAACCAGCAGCGTGAAAGGAAAAAACCGCTCGATGACGAATCGCCCAAACTGCCACATTCGGCCCTGCCGTCGAGCAAAATAGTCACCAAAATATCGAACCGTGGCGAAGCGATGAGTGCAGTGATGAATTTGGAAGGCGCAAGCGAACAGAAGCAGGCGGCCAGTTCCGGGATGGAGCGGGATAGCACGATGAGTGCAATCCGTGATCGGGATGGTGGAAACGATCGAGATCAGGCCGATTCTAATGGTTGCTTTACACCCGATAGTCTCGACGAAGCTTATGATGAGCCTGAAGGTGAAACACAGGAGCCGGAAGAACCCGGCATGCAAGCAGACACGGCTGCGATGATGGTGGTGGAGGAGTGTGTAAACATTCCGCGCGACGCTGATAACGCCGATGAGAAGATCTCGGTGCAGACTCCAACAGCCACCTGCGAGCCGGAGGCCGTGCCGGACGGTGCCAACAGTAGCGCCGAGACCGGCGAGCAGGAACAGGAACAGAACTCCGATCGAACGAGCGTAACGATGGAAGACGGCAACGAGTGTGCGAAGAACGAAGCGAGCGGTGGTAGTGCGTTAGTAGATAAGGCGGCGCTTCCGAGTGAAGCGAATCCGATCGAGATCGCGGCCTCGACGAAGGCCGTTAAGGTGGAGGAGGACGATAGCAATATCGATGCGATTTGCGGTGACGTAGACATCGTCGTAGGCGATACCGTTGAGAGTGACTTCGAGGAGCTGGTCAAAGCGCAGGTCGAACCACTCGACGTCGAGGACAGTTCGGAGCAGATACAACAGATTCATGAGCGAATCATTGTTGGCATTGAGCGCGCAGTTAGTGATGAGGGTGATGACCAAGGGGACAGGGTGCTGACGGCGACGGTGGGTAGTGACGGCGCAACGGTAAAGACCGTCGTGGGTGGTGTTGGTGAGAGTGATACTAGCGACACCGAATCCGATAGCGACGGTGCAAAGGTAGTTGACGCGGACAAAGACGTACCGGAGACGGACGTCGAACCGAAAGTGGAAAGTAGTGAATCGATCGAAGTGATGCCGGAGTCAACGGAACCAGCAGCTGATCCTGAGAATATTGTTCAACGTGAGATGGAGAACGCAGAGGCTCCGATCGAAAAGGATCCAACTGAACAAGGTGAGTACGTTTGATCGAAACTAAAAACAACTCTCCTGAAACTCATTGCAGTATTGTCCAAAAGGCGGACGCTATGGTGGGGCGAAGGTGTTGTTGTTATATTATTCAACCCTTATCGGAACGCTACCCGGAGGCGGAATTTGTTTGAAAGCTTTCTTTACACTCCAACACAACCCAGGTGCGCGATAAGATAAGCGAGTTGGCAATTAATTTGAACGACAGACCGTGCATCGTCGTGACTTGTTGCTCTGATGGGTTGTGCATCGTAGGTGCGTGACGCGCGTCTTCCTGTCTCATACTGCGATACCTTGCACCGGGTTCCATTTGCCGAACTGAGTTGATATTGAACGGTGGTCGATTGCCAAGGTCGTCCGCAAGGTCGTAGTCCAATCGCCAAATGCCGTCGAGTGGGTGGTTGAGTTGACCGTTCGGGTGTGCACCGTAATCGAATTGATTGGGATCCAATCTTAAATACTTCCCTCCTTCCGCTCAATCATGATGTGCATGTATGGGGCTAATCAGTGAAATTATTTCCTTGCAAACAAACGACCTATCCCTTATCGCACCTTTGTGGGGGATTTTTTGATGTACTAAAATGGTATCCTCCCTTTGTGCCTCTGCGTTTCCTCTTAGTTTCCGTTTCGTGCACCGGAACGTTTGCTCTAGTTTGGTAAACAACTGGAATCCCGCCAACCGGTACGTGCTGGCTGAGTAATTACGAGAAAAAAGGATGTCTTACTTATCTCTATTAATTACGTGAAGCAAAAAGAACATTCGAGAACCATATATGGTGATTCTATAACGATACGATGTACCTGTTATGGCGAACGGTTTAATTTCAACCGCTTCGAATGATATATTTTTTTGTAAGATAGTTCGTCGAATGATATATAGTTTTTTGAAAGATCAAATCAAAAGTAAAACAATGTGATTGTGAATCTTTTCATCTATAATGTTAAGGTTGCCTCAAAAAACTATATTCAATCCGTGCTTATCAACGTTTATCGCTTGTTTTAGCATTGTTTAATCTGTTGAGTTGAGAGATTATTGTTTTTCAATTAAAAATTATAGATACGACGTTTCTTTTTTAATTTGCCACTTAAATATGTCCTATCAAGTGTGTGATAGTCGTAGCCTTAGTTTCTGTCTTATTTTGCTTTTATTGCAGACAACCCAATGGCAAAATTTTCATTTGAAAAAATTTTGGAAAATAAACAGCCAAACATTGAAGAAGGGGGAGGGGTTCGTGTTTTGTTTAACGCTAGAATACATTGCTTTAGAATCTAGCCCTAATGCCTTTTAGTGACATTATTTGCCGCTCTCTTTAACACGCAATAACATTTTTTTAAAATTATTATTTCAAACATGTACCCAGCTGCTTGTTAGTTTTTTGCTAACTATCTTTTAGCGTTTTTGATTTATGATGCATCTATTGTAATGCATCTGTCATCGTTGGAATATGAAATTTCTTACAGATGGCTTATTTATTTTATGGTATTTGCTTTCTAGCGTATCCTTTTTCTGAATTTAAACTAGCTAAGAAATATGATAGAATATAGTATTAACTTAAAGACGAAGTATGGTTTTTGCCATATCAAGTGTAAATGTAGCGATAGTTTGCTTGTCTGTCTCTAGGAACTGTACAAAATTTAGATTCTGGTTATCTAGCATTGTTTTCCTTTCGCAAAACTTTTTTTATATTTAGGTGTACTATTCTGTACTGCGATTTAATTTTCACAACATTTAATAGGAATATTAAACTAAAATTAACACTTAATCTATGTATTTCTAGTCTTTACTTCATTCTTTGTTAGACACAACTGTTGTTTTCGATTAATGAAAATAGCTAGAAAATTATGTTGTCTTGAGCTTCATTCCGGGTTGATTTTTAAAAATTATACCTCTTTTTGAAAGTCTCTAGGTGATAAGCTTGGCTTGTTTGCGCTACTGAA
Organism: Anopheles sinensis; assembly: GCA_000441895.2. Taxonomy (NCBI): domain Eukaryota; kingdom Metazoa; phylum Arthropoda; class Insecta; order Diptera; family Culicidae; genus Anopheles; species Anopheles sinensis. The sequence continues at coordinate 3,320,083 of KE525331.1, forward strand.
CTGAACTGTAAAAAACGAGAGTATAAAAAATAATTATATTGCTGGTCTATATAAACGTTCAAAGTAAACTAGAAGTATGAAACCGACTATCTCTTAATTGGTCAAACGCGAGAGACAAGATAAACTCACCTGAATTTAGTAGGTAAGAACACGCAAAACAGCATACGCTGTCCATCAGATGGCCGTCGTTTCCTTTCTCGGTGCGTTTCGTCCATCTTCTAGCTACTGGTGAAGGTGCTTCGCTGCATTACCTTCGTTGGTACACTGAAAGTGTGCCATCTTTATGCTTTAGCTGTGTCGTGTCATTAAGATACTTTTCGGAAGGCATCGCACCGAAAACCATCCATCCCGAATGCTTGTGGGCTTTTATCTTTCGCTCGTGTTTTATGCTTTGGAAGGAGAGGCGTGTGCCGCTTGGTGTCCGGGATGCAGCCGAAGACCGTGCGAAGAAAGAAAACCGCTGGGCGTAAATGTCAAATCGTGTGCCACATTCGCTCGCGTGCGGATCCGGATCCAATTTTAGCTCGATGCTTAAGTGCCTTACCCACAAACCACTGGAGGAATGGGGTGCCGAACCGAGGCAAGAGGTGGGGGTTGGTGATGGGCCGGGAAACAGCAATTAAAGTTTTTGACATTTGATAAATATGACCGCAGCTGCGGGGGGAGGTAAAAAATTGCGACTCCGGATTCTTTTCTTTCCGTTTTTCCAACCACTGGTGGCGGGTTTTTCCAGCCGCTTCGGTACCTAAACGCTCGAACTGCAATGTGTCTCTCTAAGCATGGTCTTTGGCGTGGCCGTGGGGAGAATAAAAAAAAAGCTGCACTCCTAGTTGCCATTTAGCTAAAGCTCAAGGACCTTATTTATCTCCTTTTTCCCACCTTTTCCGTTCCGGTGAGGTGCGGCACTTTTGCGGATCTCATAAGGGTGTCGCGCCAGGGTTGGGCTCTGGTCCGTGTGGGCGCCATGTGTCGGATTTATGTGTCCGTCCGGCGTCGCGAATAGACCGGGGCAGTGGCGAGGGGCAGGATGAGTCTCGCAGCATTAAGCCTTTTTCCTCTCCCAAACGTCGAGGGTTCGTTCGAGGACCGTATGTGGGACAATTAGTTCACGTATGCCCGGATTGGTCTTGATTTGGCCACGGTTGCTTGCTGGCACGGGCAAAACGTTAGCTGCTTCGACCCAAAGCTTGGCTGACGTACAAATATAGAGGATTAATGCGGAAGCAAACGGAATTATACGCTTTCTTTCACCTTTCTGCCTGCCCGAGAGCCGGTCACCTTCTGCCTGGCACGTTTATCACGACGGATATCGGACGAGTGCAGTACATCTCGGTCGGTCCATTTCGACTTAGAATAGGTATTATTGGATGGAGGTGATGGTCATTGGGCCGTCACTTTTGCTTACTCCAGCTGCCTGCGTTGCGATTTAAACCGATGTCATTTAGTCCTCGATGGTTCCGACGTTTGATGTCGCTTGGTGCTAAACAGTAAAAACCGTGGCACGGAAGCTTATACTGTGAGGGTTCTAGAGCGTAGACTAGAAATTGAAACTATTTAATCAATCGAAATGAGGAAATGACAATGTCAATAAATAATGTTCTTAAGTTTCAAAGTATGAGCTTACGATCTACTTAAAGCAAGTAATGCGATGTGTTTTACCAATCCGATTTCGTTCTGCTTGTGTAAAATTATTGCCTTCATTTGTAACATTGTATTACTTGTTTCTTTTTCGTCGATCTTGTATGTACAATTTGCGATCATATTTATTATGTGGACACTACGTTAAGATCAAATTAATGAAGGACTAGAAGCAAATGGGCTCAGTATTAGAAATCTGCGCAGCCTTCCATTATTTCAATAGTTTCTGTTGTTATTTTGACAAGATTAGTAGACTTAAATATTACAACAAGTTTAATCGATCACTTTTAGAAGATCACGTTCATCTGATTTTTTTCTTAATTTTTAGTTTTTGGGAACTATTTTTGAAAAATCTCAGAGCTTTCTTCTGCACTACCATTAACTTAGAACTTTTTCAATTTATCTTACGATATTTCAAATGCTCTCCATATTATTCTAACCAAAAGTTCTTTAAATTTAACTTGTTGAGTTTTGCTTCATTCATATTAACTTGTTTTAACACATTCTACCGAACGATAGCAAAAGTTTCACATTAAGAAAGGAACCGTCTCTCGTTGTTTCGATCGATCTGCCAACGCAAAGGTCAATGGCAGCGTGCAGGCTAGTCTGGAGTGCTCCGAAACACACCGAGCGTAGTGACACTGGACAAGATTGGTGGATTAATTTGGTGGCTCCAACTAGCTGGCAACATGTCCTGCGGTAATGCCAATTCTTGTTGTCGTCGTCGTTGCTGGCGTCATTCGCCAGCGGATTAGGTTTGCTCGAACGTTTGAGGGACGGTTTCGGGTTGGGGGAACGGTGGTGCAAGGAGACTTCGACAGCCTTTGCAAAATGTGCATTACGGGTCGTGTTTTCTTCATGTCTTTTCGGTGGTGTAATGTCGTCGTCTGTCAATCTTACCGGAGCTGTCGATAACGTCGGACAAATTTAACCACCGGCGGACTCCGTGTTTTTTTTTTGTCGTTTGGCCGTGAAGGATGGAATGGAAGGAAAAACCTTGTAGTTCAACCACCCAGACATCCATCCAACTGTCGTGCATGTTCCACCGGTGTTCTTTCCCCCCGAGGTAAACTCGTTCCGTTGGGGTTTGAGTTTATTTTGCCAAAACAACAACTGACAGGCCAAACCCAATAGATAGGCAAAGGGCAAGCTCGTTTCCGGTCGCGCACACTCGTAGAACGTCCTTTGCATTTCATTACCAGCGGTTGGGAGAAAGCATCACCAAATGGTCCAAATTAACGGATCAATCGCCGGTACCGTTCCGGATCCTGATCGACAGGGCAAGGAAAGTTTCGCTCTCTATAGCTCACGGTGTGTCGATCCGGTTAGGTTTAGATTTTTACCGATTTTCTACGAGAAGAGGAAAATCTCGAGCAAATACCTCTGACAAAATCACGACGATCGTAACGTGATCGAAAGTGAAACTGACATTTCCACACCGGCCCGGTATTTGTGCTCCCGATCGAGGGATTCCATTCAGACATTCCTGCATTTGTTTTCACTTTTCTTCTCGGGAATGACAGATTTAAATGCAAATGAACAATTGGTTGAATTCTGTTCCGATCATGTTTTACTTTGACCTTTTTCAAACTGCTTTTGTCAATGGGTAGACTTTTATTTCCTTTTTGTGTATGACGAAGTTATTTTCATTATGATATTTGAGGGGCGGAGATGATGATACTATTGTTAATATTTAATTGTCTACAATAGAACCCTTCTTCATTTATCATAAAATATAAATCTTGGTAGATGTTTGATGATGAGGTAACAAAATATGCAACTTTTTGTTGAAACCATCTTTTAAAGGATATATTTTCGGGCTTACTGTTTTCCGTATCTTCTCCTCCCGTCTGGCAAAAAAGTTCATTATATTTTTCTTGCATTGTTCTATCGGTGGTGTATTTAAAGTGAAACTGCTCTCGGTAGCCCGTTCCCTGCTGGTTTGCAATTTAATCTCGGCATCTCGTTATGCAAAATAAACATAGCGAGATTTATGTTTTTCTATTTCAAAATGCCTCAACGCCTCCAAAAGAAGCGCATCCGTTTGTTTCGTTGTGGGGGCGTTGTTGTGAGAGCTTTTGTGAAAGAAAATAATACCGCAATTGGAATATTTCTCTAAGTACGTTCGTGCCAGCGGTAAGAAACATGTTGTGCAAGTTTAGGGGTTTCCTTTGTCGGAGATGAATTGTTGTGTATTTTATTCAACAAGAATGAAACATCTTTCATAACCAACGTTTTTCTATAAAAATAACGATCTTGTTTAAAAATACCCCATGTCAATTAAAAATAAGGTAAGTTTAATCTGATTGAAAGGACAAATTATCTCTTTTCTTGTAGAAGGAATGGAATATATTGAACATGTTGTGAAACATGATGAATAATGAACATTGTGATATAAGTTCACGATTGTTAAAATAATCTCTTCATCTTATTGTGTATGCTTTCAAACAAATTCCTCCCCCTTAAATAATTACTTTTTAATTATTAAGTACAACAATTAAAAACTTCTGTAATTTTTTAGATTTTTCAAAATTAGGTGATGTTTGGAAAATAAATTACTATTAATCTTGTTTGCCGTCCGTTAGTTTTGGTTATTACAGGCGCTTGGTCTGTAACCACTTTTTCAATTACAAAAGTTTTCTTGTTTCGGTTTTCGGTCAAACATTTCCCAACAATCCATCAGCCGATGCGACCCGATTGAATTCCACTCCCATTGTGGTCGGCATAACTTTTGCCAGCGCGCGGTCCTGGTATTGCCGGAAGTCATGCATTGCCATCGTTAGTTCCTCCGAGTGTTTTATCCTCGTTTAAGCGAGAGGTGTATAAAGTTTGGCTTTTACTCGAGATATAGCTACTAGGTGGTGTGTCTGTTTTTCTTTTCTTTTTGATAGAATCGATATTACAGACGAAAAGCTGGCATGAGTTGATCTCTCTCGGTTTTACTTTTTTTATTCCCTCAAGTGACCTCTTCCCGGGAACTATACGGATTTTGAAATGCGATTCGGCATTGGTGTGGACCACCGGATCGGCTGCTTGTCCGCTTGGGTGGGTGGGAAAACCAACAACCAACGACTTCAGTCAAGATCGAAGCACGGGAGTGTGTATGTTTGTGTGCTCCATGCAATGCTTCTGCAGCGAAATCGCAAAAGTTGCAGAACAGTTTGTGGCAGCAGGGGAATTTTCACCGTTTGGGGAGTTGCGAAATGCGCGCCACATTCACGTCCCCGATGGAGCATTCCGTTATGTTACTTTTCTTCCCTTTTTTTTGTTGATTTGTTTGTATAAGGATGGATCACGTCAGTCACGACTTCCTCCCGAGCTCTGGAAGTGTGAAGTGTGAAGCAAAGCGGGTAGGACCGGGGAGCAGCTCTGGAAGTTGATAAATCAAACCTAGTGCAGAAAGTAAATTGATCAACGAAGCGTTCGGATGGTGGTTCCTCACCGGAGTGGGCCGCGAATAGAAGCAGAACTTCCTGCTAGAGAAAGTTCCGCCTCAAACGGGAGCTCTAGAATCCTTGTTTCGTTGGTGGATTCTTTTTATTATTTTGTGGATCCCACAAAAGGGGTGGTTTTTGTGAGGTTTACCACCGAGTTTCAACTATTTCCGAGCACAGGTAACAGTCAGAATTTTAGAATTTCGCTACGCTGCAAGTAGGTCGTTGTCTTCGAGGACGAAGTGTATAAGACAAACAAGGACAGAGGTCGGGGAAAAGGAATCAAACAGAGGAGCATCTCGACCACATCCCAGGGAATCGTGGGTTGGTTGGAGAGAGACAGACTCCAGCCGAGTGTTTGGAGATAGAAATGTAAACACACAATGATGGTGGTGATGGCAGTCGACGAAGTTATACACTATGGAGTACTCCCAAACGCCAAACAGTCCCACTGGCGCTTTGAGCACACGCTCCCTTTGGCTTACCTGGTGGTGGTGTTTTGTTTGTTTTTCCCTTTATTTTTGGCGCAAAAGCATAAAGTTTCATCTCGCGTCCGTCACGTACGATCTGCTCTCGAACTGCTACTTTCGTGGTGAATTGAATTTGAAGTGTCTGATGCGCCAAAGAAGATGCGAGGTTGCTCGCGTTTGCGAAAGGCACTCCGGGATCACGGAAGGGTAAAAGTTGGTTCGAAAAACTTTGCATCCTTTGGGAGAGGTTGCTGTGCCTTTGCCTTTCCCCACAGGGACCAGGCAGCGAGACATGATGGATCGCACAGGAAATAGAAGTGCTCATGGTTCGGTTCGCTTAGAGAAGCTTTAGGTTACGGCTTCGCGTAAGCAGATAGCGTGGAATTTTATAGAAGAAATAAAAAGGGCTTACTTTGATATGACGTAAGCGATATGAAGCCTTACTTGTGCCTTATAAAAGTTTCTATTTTATTTGGAGCTACTCGTTTGCATTATGAACTAAGACAAGGATAACTTAATCGAGTGCCAGAGTTATGACGAATGATTCATAGGATAATTTTTCACTTATTTTAGATGAAATGTCAATGATAAAGAAATCTCCTATGTATGCAGCATGACTTTACTTCGTGTGAAGTCTAGAATACTTTCGGAATAATATTTCAATAATGTGTGTACTGTCTCTATATTTTTATGCTGATCTTAGTTATAGAGTTTTAAAACTTTAGATAGACGTAAATCCTACAGGAATCATTTGTTCTTCTGTAGACTTTACGTTGTGCTTCAAAATTTTCTAGATCTTGACGAGTTTTGCAAAGAAGTGAAATGTTGAAAAGCATTTGTATTGTTTTATGCTATTTTATAGGCACAACACTGTTCGGATTTGAGTAAAAAAGTATTTATCTCGTTTGCGAAAGTATTGCATTAAAACATGCTATTGAATTAACATATTGGACGTTGGAACAATCTTTGTCGATTTAATTTGTTTATCAAATTTATTAAACAGTCGATTTTCGACATCCAGACAAAGTCTAACTTTTACAGAGAATTAGTTTTTAATATTATTGTAATTTTCATGTCACATTTTCTTTTTTTTGTAATTTTTTTTAAAATATTCGGTTTTAGAC
>KE525331.1:3326768-3358160 GCA_000441895.2 Anopheles sinensis
ACTCCACCACATCCTTATTTAGTATATGTTATTTATTGTATTAAATAAAAAAATTTCCCTTTTCTGTAATTTTTATGACTACCAAACCCTTCCCTTTTGGCTCGTAATTGCTAAATCCCTGAATACTTTGAACCAAGCAGGTGTTCGAAACAAATGCACCGAACATGAAAAATGCATATCTTAGAAAACATTGTTGCACGGTAAACATGGAAAAGCGTTGAAACATTTGCAACCCCTTGGCACACAACTTTGACAACGTTTCCTTTACTCGTCCCTCTCAAGCTCACGTGTGTGCTGCCAGTGGAGGGGAAAATAACACCCAAACACACTCACACGTTCAACCTGCCTTTGTTGCATGTGAAAAGTGACAAAACTGCCAGCTACACCAACCAACCAAACCCATTAATAACCGTATTTTCCGGAGCGAAAGGTGTTCCATGAAAGATGCAGCATATCCGATGGTCCCCATCCGCTCCATCTCTGCTCTTAGCCTGGGTTGGGGCAAGGCATCTGGCCAGACTTGGCCCCAATTTTGCACGGCGAACAAATTGCATCTTAAGCGATGCTCTTTTGGATAGGTTTTATGCATCCTCTCGTTGTTGTTCGCCGGTTGGCAATTCGGGGCTACAGGGGATCGGGATGGCAACACATTCTTGATGCAGAAGTTTCGGTGTCCGTGGGGTACATGTTTTCGTTTCGTTGTGTTGGGGTACATAGCTTGGCGCAGGGAAATTCTGCCTGCTGGCCTTGGCCGAAGCAAGTGGCCACAATGTTCCCCATTTGTCGTGTGGATATTCGGATTGCTCGCTTGCTGCAATACGCCTTCTGCTTAGGTGAAGGCGAGGTTGATGTGAAGCTGCAGATGAAAATACAGATGTTGCACTTTTTAGCGACTTTTCTAGGATTTCTCACTCGTTTGGAGAAGTGTTTTGTGTTGGTCAGTTCCTGTCTACAGGTTGGGATGAGGAGTTTAACAAGAATGTTTGGGTTTTAGCTTCTCTCTTTACGATATTATCAGTTTTACTTGCCTTAGTTGATCGTAATTTACAGTTAAATCTGTGGTATCAAATAGTCCCAAGTTTTAATTTTGAAAACTACTCAATCCACTTAGTCCAGTGCCATAAAACGTGCCGTATGTTACAATAAATTGTACTTGTTATACGTTCACTGATTTCAGTTTTCGTCTCAGCGAGATTTTGATTCTGTAATGCAATTTTATCGCAGATTCATGTTTGCTCTTTTCAACAAGATGATTGATAATTTTTGCATTGTTTGCGCCAAGTATTCCAATCAGTTCAAATTCTGTTTCACTGTTCTGGCGTGCCAGACAATGTTACTGACGGCAATTTCACCGTAAATTGATTTAATTTATTGAGTGTTTATGCTGCGGATTCTTATCTCGTTGCGATCCCTTTTTCCACAGTGAATTAATAAAAAGTGTATTTTCTTGTAGCAATTGTAGCAACATCCCATTTCCTGTGTTGCGTTTGGCCTTTCTTTTAGCAGCTGTTCTCCCCGCAATACCTGGTTCGGTTTCAACTCACTTTGGAAAATTGACTGTAAATGGATTTGAATGATACTATTGAGACTGCAGCCAATAGCAATTCTTTCCCATTTAGTCCGATCATGCCACATTTCCCATCGAACGCGGGGCAAGCGGGCAGACAAAGCGCCAAGGCCCCGAGATCTCGTTTGCCGTTGCGATGTTCCCTTAAAATGACACGGCGAAATGCACCACCGTTGGTCGTGGGGATTGTACGATCTGAATCCGTAGCTTTTACAGGAACGTCCGGGAAAGATCCGTTGCAACAACCAGCATCAGCAATAGCGCCCACGTTGGAGTGTTGTGTTTTATTGGCTGTGAATTTTTTCGCTCTCCACCACGATGCAATTCCATTTCCCGGCTGCTGCTTGTCGTTTGGAGCTTCCGTGCATATCGGTATGCAACTGTTCGGGTGCATTCCACGCCGGTTTAGATAAATGAATGAAAATTGCCATCTAACGTTCGACTCATTTGCAGTGAAACAAATGTAAATGAATGTGCTTTGTATTGGTTGTATGGCTTCGATACTATTAAGATCATACATATTGACGTTTTTCGTTTTGTTTTGTTTCGATGTAAGTTATTTCAACAAGCTTATGTATGATTTTCAAAGAATCATCTTCAGAGATAATAGGCAACAAAGGCATGCTAGAGCATATATCTGCTTGTATGAAAGTATTTGAATTTTTATTACATTTATTTTCTTCCATATATTTTTAACCGTATTCAACAATTTACGAATCTGTTCGAAGCATATTTTTCTGATTAAAATATGTTATTTCTATAGAGAAATTTGTACACAGGTATGGAAATCTATTAAATCTGTAATAAGATTCATAACCGAAGAAGAAACAAACTGTATAGTAGTATAACACGTTTAGTACCAAGCATTTTTAGTACAGATTTTTAGTACAATCATTTTTGTCGAAACATTTATCAAATTTATTAAACAAACGATTTTCTGAAACTAAGCAAAAACTAGGCTTCTCAAAGAGTACTTTTCAGCTATTTTTATAGTCTACTAATACATAAGTTAACTACTATGTAAGTGTAAAGAGCTGATGGGCATTGTTGCCGTCACCCATTTTTGGGTGCCGTGGTACGGAACGTGAAAAAAATGTAAAACAATGTATTTTAGAAACCAGTTAAAAATATTTTGACTATTTTTCTAAACAAACTATCCAACGCTTTTTGATCTGTAAACATAAAAGTAAACGAATTATATGAATGGCCATACATTTATTTCATTGAGACGTCGAATTAAGTTAAGATTGTATTAGGAGAGCTTCTTTTGGCCTTTATACTGACTGTGTCTTATGGCATGGAATTTGGTGGTGTCTTAAAGTGAAAATATATCGTTTTAAAAGTGACATAAATAGTTTAATACGAAGGCAATGTCCAGGAGCTAGCACATTGCCATCTGGCCGGTCCACAAGAAGCACTCTCTCACGCTAGCTTGACCCGTAATGCGCTTTTGCTAGCGCTGAAACAAAACGATGCTGCAGTTTCCATTCGAACTCCTTTCCGTTTTTCTTCGCACTTTGCCGGCCCGGGACATGTTGTCACGTAAGAGCAACACCTTGATGGCCAACGGAAGAAAAACTCCGCTACGATCGTGTTGTCGGTTGTCCGGTCCGATGGTTGGAGGCCTCTTTGGTCCGGTGGGAGTTGCACGGTGCTAACTAGCGTCCTCACGCCAAAGGTGCTACCGTACCGGACCATCCGAAAGGACACAGTTGCACACTTTTCACATCACATTTCAACCAATAAACAACCTGCATCTCGTCGCCACCCGTTTCGATGTTGTCTTTTTCCCAACCCCGATGGGCTGTGCTTCCTCAAAGTGTTTGTGTTGCTTTTCCTCCCTGGGAACCATGGAACCCAAGGTGCACGGGGTTCTGTTTTACAGCCACGGAAAGTCGCCGTACTTGTTCTTCATTAAGGTTAATGAGCGATATAAAAATTCCCCAGTTAAAGTTATTCCCGACCGTTCCCGATGGTTGGACGACTCCTCGCTTCCACCGTAGGAGGTTGTTATGGCATTATTCCTAGCGCCGTTTTACTAACCTCGTATGTGCCAAACTATGCCTTTGCCGGAGGAAAAATTAACGTCTGTGCAGTTTGTGCAAAATTTACGAGAATTTTTGTGGTTTTAGACGGTTCTTTTTATGGATAGTACAAGATTGTAGGTGACATACATAAAACAACCATTTAGCCTCTAGGTGCAGGGAGTGCATTTGACTGTTCAGCTTAGAAAAGCAATGTACTGTAAAAAGTGGGTTATAATTAAACCTCTCCAACGTTCTTTCAAATATTACACCGAATCATGGACTGTGTGTTTGAAAATACTATACTATATGTTTTGTTATAACCTTTTAACACGTTGACTACCATGTCACCCAAAAAGTGGATGACAGCTACAATTCTCATCAGCCCTTTACACTTATATAAAAGGAGACTTATGTAGAAGAAGGCTTTTAAAATTACCAAAACATACCCTTTGGGAAGCATAGTGTTTGCTTAGTTTTCGAAAACAGTTGGTTCAATAAAATTAATAACCAAATTTCAACAAAAAAGACTGTTCTAAAAATATGTACTAAAACAGTGTAAGCCATTTTAGCACACTTTTTTGACAATCTTTTTGGATTAATTTTGTTGAAACAATTTATTAAACCGACGGTTTTCGAAGATTAATCAAAGACTAGGCCAACTAAAGAATTAATTGTTAATATTACTATATTTTTGATGTTGCATTTTCATTTATTTATTTGGCATAAACTTTTTTGAAGTAATGACAGCTGGCTATCAAAAATGATAGCCATGGCAGTCAACGTGTTAAAGTATTTTTTAATTGCTTGTCTCTTGATTTACTTCTTCTGTTTGCTCAACTCATTATAATTTATGAGCTTTTCATTGTTATATTCGATTCTATACCAACGTTAGAAACGGTTTCATTAGTTAAATTGAAACCAATTAAAATTAATCGATAAGACCTACACGCCAATATTCCTTTGATGATTAACCAACTCATTTAACGAAATAAAAGCAAATCAATTACGCATCGCTGTAATCTCGATGGTTTACAATTGATTGCCTTCTCACACGTTTGGCGTCGCAACTTAATCGCGTGCGGTTGCTGCAAGGTTCGCCAAACTGTAACATTGTTCGCAACGGCACTCTATTATCTCCCATTTGGTTCTGGAATTAAAAATCAATTTACAATCCCAGCCTATCTAAAGCCTCCGGTGTTCGGGGGGATGCGTTAAAGCGGCAATCAGTGATCGTCGGCATCGTTCGGTTTGAGCAATAAAAATTAAAGTGCGCGTTTGGACCGTTTCAACACATAATCAACTTATTGCTCGGGGTCGCCTCGATGATGCCCGATAATGTGGGTTTGTCTCTTGGCAACGGAAGGATTGGCAATCGTTCCGTAGAAGTTTGCCTTCACCGGTCGAAGAGGAGGATCGAGTGTATATTTGTAAATGTGAACAGTTTCCCTGTTCCAAAGAAAACTCTTGAAGGATGGGAATTGTGTAAAAAATATGGACCGAATAAATGATCGACTGAGGAGAACTTGAAGTTCACCAGCGCAGTATGATTTATTTCGTTCCTCTGTTGTCAGTCATTAAATAAAGTCTTTAAATACTATCACGGCAAACAGCGCTTGGAATGATTTATATGAGTTCAATTTAAAATTGAAATATTTAATTGATAACTGAGGGCGACAGTTGCATTTGAACTAAAGCTATATTTTATTTATTTAATGTATAATTATGAAAGTGTGTTCTAAACCTCCTTTAAAATATTAATTGAAAATAGTTCTTTCGTGATGATTTTGAAAGCTGAAAGCTTTTGATTAGAAACGCACAGTGCTGGGTTCTTGCTTTCCAGCGAACCTGTGAACACGAAATCAATAAAGTGCTAGCCAGTTCCGAACCAATTCTGAACAACATCAACCGATGCACTCACATTCCATATCCTCCTGGGTGTCGGGTGTCTCGCGGGTGCATGTGCATTAGCATCCATTGTGCATCGTTAGAAACTCTTCATAACATCATGCTCGTCGGTCGATGTGAAGTTTCGCTGAAAGGTGCACAACTCGGCACATTGAGCCGTTGGTCGAGAAGTCGAGGGTAATTGATTTGAAGCACATTCGATGCTGCAACTCGATGAGCAAATTGCATTAAACATGTCGAACAGATCAATCGGCTGCAATCGTGAGCATGTATGATTAGTTGGAAATGGACGATGGAGAAAAGCTTGAGCTTATTTTCTCTTATTTCAATGTGATTTATTACCCGCGGGATCAAATGCACGGACTAAAGGATTTACCGAAGGGATGCACGAGGTGTCTGCAACTAATTTTGTTGATTGTTTCCCGGCTTCAATTCCAAGATACAAATTTAATTAATGTTAGAATCTAATCATTCGGAAAATGAGTATACATTCTCTGAGTCAGTTAAGTAAGACTAATAAGTTTGGCGTTTTAATTGAAATCTTTTTTTGTTATCTAGTAGAACTATGATTCATTAAATGTTTCAATTCCGAGAAAAAGTATTGACTAATTTGCCAGCTTTTGTCCCTTTCCGACGACACCTTAGGAATCTGGAACAGCTTGGCTGGCAAAAGCTGTGTGCTAATTTATTCGTAAGCCTCGACCCACTTGATCTCGCCCTCGATTTCGAGGAATTGCTAATTTGCGAAGACCTTTGATCTCATTAGGTCCCTCGTCTTCCTGTTAGCCGGTGCGTATTCTGCGACATGCCCGCCGGCCTGTAATGAATCGATCCAATCGATCATGCCGACAGTTTTGGCACCTCGTGTTGAGTGTCACCGCTGGCGATGGCAAGGAGGAGCCGTTTTACGATACACACACATGGTCGGGTTGGTCGGGTTAGACAGTGTGTCTTCTTGTCTTGTGGCCCGTGGGGCATGATCTGTAATTTCCAGTGCGTGCACGCCAACGTGGCTCGCACTGTCCGAGGCGCGATAAGTCGTTCGGCTGCGCCTAGCGCAAGTGCCCGGATGTGTCAAGTGTCTGCCTGCCTCCCGGGTACACTTTGGCTTCGATCCATCATCGTACTGTTATCAGCAGTACACGGGAGGTGTCATGTGTGGCTAATGTGGCATTTAAATGATATCATCGCACCAACGTGCTCGAAGTGAAGGAAGTGATTCGTTGCTCGTTCAGCATTTCTAGAGCGCAAGTGTCGCGCTAGAATGGGAAGATGCAGCGTAACGCTTCCGCTTAGATGGGGGTTGATAATTTGCGTCTGTAATAGCATAATTACACCTGAGTTGAATGATAACGACAGGTTCATGGCATGAATCACAGATACCAATTCAAACTAATTTTTTAATAATAACACAACAGCGAGATCAAAACCCATATGTTGCAGAACTCTCAGATCATATACAGGGAACCTCAACTGTTTGTTTTACGATCTCTTTTTTATTTTAGTAACAACTCATCGGGTGTTTAATTTGTATTATGCGGCAAAGTCTGTCATACAGAAAAAAATTGAAAAAATATTAAATGTTCTTTTTTACTAATAACATGAAACACGGCCTGTACTTGAAAATGTACCGTCGGTATTTTCTTCTCTGTCATTTTAGTTTTAGATTTTAGGTTGTTCAAGTATGTATTTAAATGTTTTTATTTGTTTTAGAAGTCGTAAAAAAACATTTAATTGGCATATGCAACAGATTGTTCTTTATATTACAGTTTAAACGTATTTCCAACTGTGTTTAGTTTTTGATAACTTCTATGATTTTACACTGTTCTTGTCTTGAGTGGAAGTTTAAGTTTTTGTATATCGCGAATTTGTCTAGTTTTCTTATCTTTTCTTTAATTCAATCTTGCTGATCCTGCGTTAGGCTTTTGGTTGAACTGATTGGAATCAGCACTCTCTACTGGTTTTATACTTTTTATTTAACTTATTTGATTTTTAAGACAAATTACATTTTGTTAGCTTTGTACGACTGCAACAGAAAAAGTTTTGCCTAGTAATAATGTTAATCATCCAATGAGTAACGATGAATTTGACTAAAAATTGGTTTTGTAATATTATTGTTGAATAAAGCATTCATTCAAAGGCATCAGAAAAGCAAACCAGTTCGCAAATTGTTAAATCCCACTTTTCCTGGGGAACATGCGGACAAAGCAAATTAGAAACCCCAATGGTATTTTTCATATTTCCCGTTTTTGTTAAATTGTTTGATACAAAAAATTATTTACTTCAACAATGCACGAAAGTAGTGCAGACATTTTTAAATCAGTAACATTGTTTGTAAGTCCTTTTAAAATGTTCCCGCTGGCCAGACACAATTGCTTAGCGTGCCGTACTTTGCTGACCCCTCCTACTTATCTACGAAAATCAACATGGCTAATCATTGCTCACGAATATTCGCTACAAAAAGCAATAAATTCGAACTAAATTTCATAATCTCGATGCTCCATCTCGAACGAAATTTTGTGTCGAAACATTTCGATTATTTATTCCCCCGACGATTCGCTCCCCCTATTGACGTTTTGTCATATCTGCACCGTGTGTTTGTTTTAGCTAGGCTTTGGGCGTTTGGGGCGTCGGGGATTCCCAGTGCCGTCCCCGGCTAGGAAGCTCCAACCGAACGACTGGGTCGCCCTGGTCGATGGAATGTTTATAACTGAATGTCACCCTAGGCACCAAACCAACAGCCGATTCAAATCGGTGAACAGATAACGGCAGCGGTCTTTGGAAGTTGCTTTTTTTTGTTTTGTCTGCAAACGGTCTACGTTATAGCTTTGCCGTGCAAATGGCACCTCTCGGGTGATGTGCTTGCCCACGAGCAGACGACGGCCTCACCTGTGAAGCGCGATCCGGTAGAGAGATGTGTTAAAATTAATCCTGCCGGGACATGCGACAATGTTACCCGCGTCGGTTGCGTCGGGCGGCATTGGCTCGATGGAGTCGATAGAATTGTTTAGAACAGCGGAGCCTATTGGCAGGTCGCGATTTATGCCGTGTTCAAGTGATCGGGGAGTTGGTGGAACGTGCGACCCGCTGCGGAATGAGTACCTTTGTGCAGTGCGCATGTAGCAAAGGCTCCTTTTTTGGGCTCGCTTTTTGCGTTGCTGCTCGCGAATCGTGTTGCGATTGACAATTTATGGGACACATGGCACTAGAACCAACCACCCGGCCCCTTTGTGCTCCATTAGCGTCGGTCGAACGGCTGGTTTGGGGCGGGGTTTACGGCACAGCGTGCTCCCTGGCTAACTAGACAGCTTGAGGTGAATGGCGAATTGTCAAACGGCGATGGCGTGGCGCTCCGGTCGTTTGCTTCTTTTTTAAAACTTGTAACGGACAAAACCGACGCCCGAACGGGGGGAGGAAATTGGCAGTGGTGCAATTGGTCCAACCCAAATGCGCCAAGTCAAACATCGCTGCCCTAAAGTGGCGAAGGTAGTTCCCGGCGCTCTGCTGCCTACTTAACCTCTGTTATTATGTCGTAAAGTTTGAATTATGAGCGTGAAAATCCAAATAAATTTATCGCTAATTGCAGCAGCAGCAGCAGCTAAAGGTGCTCGATTGTGCGTTGCGCCCTCGGAATGGTGTTTATGTTTTTGTGCTTGTTTACAATGGACGATTGCGGGATTCCGCAGAAGCATAGGGCTGTATCCGAAAGAAGCTTTCTCTGATTTCTTTCTCTTTCACAAAAATACTCAATACTTCCATTCCTAATCGTGTCCGTTTTTTTCTTATCTTATTTATTTCCAGGTAAGCATTGGATATTTCTTCCCATCTGCATCCTTCCCGTTATACCTGGTGACTTCCCGCTGAGTCTGGATCGATAAATTTGTCCTACCCGAACGGACTTTCTTGCAGTTTCTGTTTTCCAGCCTTCGATAAAAGTACGTGAAAGTAACCGTTCTGGTCTTTTTTATCACTTCCTTGAACATTGCTTCTACGATCGTCTAATTGGTCAGCGAATTATTAGCTTCTTCGTGTGAATGGGTTTAATGTGCGTCAGTTCAAAGCACAGTCGTACCGTAATTGTAAATGTCTTATTTGTTGGAGATAATTTGATTGCATCGATTGCATAATAATTAAATTTGAGTTACGATTGGTTCTTACAAATGATAACAATATTTCAAGTGTGGGTTTAATTTATGTTTTTAGAACAAAGCTTACTGCCTCATGTAGTGTTGTGTGAATATGATTCATATTTATGAATCTTAATGAATCCTTAAAAAGAATCGATGAATCTGAATTTCTATTCTAGAAAACCGCAGAACCCGCACGAGGCATGTGGATGTTGAAAATCCTTTTTGTGTTTTTGGTCGAACGATCCAAACCAAGTAAACATTCATGAAGATTCACCAAGTTTTGGAAAGATTAATTAATTTGGAGATTCGTGAATCTCTCGCCTCGGATTTGGTTCATGAATTGAATCACTCTTTGCGAAAAATTCATATGAATTAATCTCACCGAATGATTCATTAAACACAAGAAAATTTTGTTTTTCATAATAGTTTTTTGATTGAAATTTGGTATTTGTTTATCTACTAACTTAAATTTTATTGTGGCTTGTAACAAGATCTCTTCTTTTATATCCACTGTTCTCTGCTCAAACTGTAACGATGCACCTTGTTGTAGAATTGTTGTACCCTTCTTGCAAAGACCTTTAAGGGAGCTGCAGATTTTTAAGTTTCAACATACTTCTTTATTTTATTTAATTATTACTTTGTGAGTTTCAATTGATTCACTTTAACAAAAATCATGCCGTATTCTCACGATTCTTCGCAGCGTTGCAACGTGTACCGTGAGGTCGATATGCATCTAGCTGGTCTGGTGTTTTCCAAAGCCCCGTGAACCGACACCCGAACGAATCCCCGACTGTATAGTAATGCGGTCAGCAGAGTAGACCATTGCGTGTTCAGCTGTAAAAGTGCATGCTGGGTAGCCGAATATGATTTTGACATAGATATGCGCGTTTTCGATCGGATCCGGTGTGATGCTTGCTCGCCCCCTAACTAGGGGCTTCTTCATAAGGCGGTGCGCATTTCACTTTTTGCCCGTGGCTTTGGCGGCGAGCGACACCGGGAACCGGCTTGCGCTCTTGGACGGTGTGATTTCTTGCGGGAAAGTCGAAACCATTTCTCCAAATCGAAATCACCCGCGCTCCGTGGGGATGCCCGGGGAAAGCACCTTCCTGCCCGTGGTGCCTTCGGGTTGCCCCGCTTTTCCCACGTCGTCAGCACCGCGAGTCGGCAATCGCCGGTAGGAAAGTAATTTCATGCCAAATTAAGGTGGAAAAATTCAAAACCAAATTCGAATGACCATAAATGTACACATGCTCGTGCAAGCGTGTACCGCTGAATGTTAAGCACTCTGGCGATGAATGCCTCTCGAATGGTTCGATTTGGATAGATATATTTGCTCCTTTTTTTTCTTTCTTCACTTGCAACATGCATTGTTTATGAGGGTGAAGCGGTGATGGTGCTACTGCTGCAAGCACAACGGAGCGAGGAACAGTCGGTCCAGAAGGAAGATGTACCGTCCGGTTTCGGGATGGTTCAGAGTAACTTATTAACCTCACGACTTCCCACGTGAGTCGTCACGAATCTTCTGCCGTGGCGGTGAGGTTATCTTTTTGCTATTGAAAAGCAGTAGAAGTGGAATTGGACGCAGTGATGATCGTTTCACTAAGGTTGGTTTAAGTTTAAGAAATTAACAATAGTTTCACACACTGACTGCAAAGCATTTTTAGCACACTTTTTTTGTACAACCGTTTTTGAACAAATTTGTTTAAAAAAATTAATAAAACTGCCTGTTTTCAACGACCACAAAAAACTTAGCATCCAAAAGAATTAGTTTTCATAATTAATTTAGCTTTTTCGATGCACTTTTATATATTTATGGGGCGAACACTTTTTAGAAAAAATGACAGCTGACCATCAAAAATAATAGCCATGTCAGTTAACGTGTTAAAAACTAGTTCCCAATAACTATGTTCTGTATTCCTTCAGGGATCAAAGTAATCCATGTTTTGGTGATTTGCAAACAACTTATTTCTCACATGTTAAACATTGTTATGCATTTTTGTTGCCCACTGTAGTTGTGCTTCTGTGAGGTTGCTTCTCACGCGTCCGTTTCAGTCGTGCTTTGAAGTGTGTATACGCGGAACATACTTCCGCGCACAAGAAAGGTGGCAAATGTTTACCTATGCACTCTACCTCGTGAGTGGACCATTGGTTGTTCCTGTTTTGATTCGATTCCTCCAGATGCGATAATAATGGGAGATAAACGGTATAACTGCGGTGAGCAAATGGAGGACGAGGACTATTCCGGTGCTTTCTCTTCAGGCTCTTCTAGAATATGGGACATGCTAAGAGGACCTTTCAGCTAGATCTTTAGCTGTCTTGGGTGATATTCTAGCTAGAAAAGGCTTGAAAATCAGCTGTTTGTTGTTGACTCTCCATTCAACACTTTGTCGATAAGTAGCAACTAGCTGTTGGTAGAATGTGTTGCTACTGTGTTACTTGATTATGAGTGAACGCTCGGTAAAAATAAATAGAAAGCAGCATCGACGTGCATTATGTGATGGTTTATCTAGTATGGTGTTTTGATACAGCATATCGATAAATGGTGCCGCACCATTCACAAATAAGCAATGTTCAATAACCCTACGATTGGTGTACTGCAGTGTGTCCTCTAGAAAAAATAAATATTATGTAGCTTTTCAAATAAGTTGTGCACTCAATTTAAAACTCCATACAATAAGGCCTTTTGCAATATACTAAACATTTGCTTTCTTTATTAATGTATTTGGAGTATAAGTCGATCTGTGAAAACTGAATAATCTTAACTCAAATAACTTCCTCTGTTAAAATCTCCTACCACTCGACTGACGGGCTTCATAATGAAAGTAGTTTAATGGCAATATGTAAGAAATGTTAGATTTGCTTGCTAAAATAGTATTATGATTCAATTAAGCTTTCTCCTTCCTAACTTCTGATGAATATTATGGAACTGAACGAAACTCTTTGTTTTGTTTTTTGTGCAGTAACGATTTTTTTGCTTGGTTAGTATATCGGCTTTTAAAAAATTGAAATAGTTTATTTTTGTTTTTGCTTGGAAAACCCAAAGGAGTGGTTAAAAATAGTTGTTGCATTTCAAATATTTATGAAATTTCTCTTCGAGGTTGTTTGATAAATACTTTGATACTTTCATAGCAAATTAAAAAAAAAACAAAATTAAAGTTTCATCGACACAAACGCCTATTGCAATCGATCACGTCACGAAAAATGGAATAATTTTAGTTTTAACGCCTCGTTAAACATTTTCAAATTCATTATTATCGTTGAAGCACTCGTTGTTTTCATCATTGTACGGATCATTCAGCGACATATAGTGCTGGGAAGAATAAACACGAAATTATAGTTGTTTAATAATTTAAACTGAGGATAGCGATACGATACTTACATCCTGCAAATCTAGGGGTACCATGGCATTGAACATTTTGGCCAAGTTATCAAACGACGGTCGGAGTTTAGGATCCGCTTTCCAGCACATGCACATGATGTCATAAATCTTTTGGGTGGCGTATCTTGGTCTGTCCATCCGGTAGCCTTCCACCAGCAGGGTGTAGAAAGAATCATCCAGTGGAATCCCTGGATAGGGAGCGACGCCTAGCGAGAACAGCTCCCAGAGCAACACTCCGTAGGACCATACGTCCGTGGCGATATTAAATATTTGGTGGGACATGCTCTCCAAAGCCAACCATTTATACGGCAGGCGATCGTTGCCGCTTTTCTTATAGAACCCACCGTAGTTGTATGCGCGTGCCAGCCCAAAATCGCTGATTTTCACCACATTCTTCTCGCAGAGTAACACGTTCCGTGCGGCCAGATCGCCGTGGCAGACGTTCTTGGATTTCAAGAACGCCATTCCGTCCGCGATTTGTTTCGACCAGCAGATCAGATCTTTGGTATTGAACCGCGTCCTTGTAGACTTCCGTTCTGTCGTCATACCGTCGGAAATCTTCGAGAATTTTCGCCATACATCCAGCGTCTGACAAGAGCAGTCTACGAAGTTTGCTTTGTTACTGCGAATGAAATCCAGCACATTTCCGTAGGGGCAGTACTCCAACACGATCATCAACTCGTCTGTGAGGAAAGATTTTTATGAAATTCTCTTTTTGAATGTGGACACTTAAACTTACTTTTATCAATGTTCTCGGTAACCGCTCCTAAAAAGTTGACTATGTTCAAATGCTGGCCGATCAGGATAATAATCTTTAACTCTGCGAGCATTGCCTTTTTGATTGTGTCGTCGTCGCTGTAGCGCATCATTTTGATCGCTACGGTGGTTGATCGCTCGTTAGGTAATATGTTTTTCGCCTCTGCCATCAACACAACACCGTACTCTCCTTCTCCCAGTTGTCTGCCGAAGGTCAAGTCGTTCCTTTTGATTCTTTTCATCTGAGGTATGATCAGCTCAGAGTTTGCTGAAACATTCGTTTCGTTTTCTTTTGGCATTACTTTTGGAGCTGCTTGTCTACAAAAGGCAATTGGTAGGGTCCAGATTAGAAGAAATACCGTAACACCAAGGACAAAAATGATCAATTGACTCGGAATGAATCCAACATCAACAGAATTCAATCCGGTTCGAGAGCTTTTTTCAAGGGTTATGTTATTTTTGATACGACACAGAACCCAGGCCGAGTCGGTGCCTTTAGAATTCGTTGCGTTGCACGTTACAATACCGCTTGTTGGTGCGGTTATGGTTCCAATCGCAGTAAATTCGATCGAGTCATTAGATTTTGTAACCTTTAAAGAAAAATTATGAAAATTGAAAAAGTAAGAACCCCAAAACAAAATTGTATGCACGAAACTACCCTATTGATTATTATTGTCAAAAAAAGTTCTCAATTCGTACAGTATTTTAATTTCTAATGTGAAAAGAGCATGTGAAAATGGGAGATATGGTTTTTCTCTTTTTTCCATGATTCAGAACTGCCAAAAAAACTGTTAAAAACGTTGTTTCGACAATTGCTTGGCTCAGTGTTTCACTATCAGATTTAAGAACTGGAATCATTTAATTCGCTGGAGGCGAACACATTATTTCATTGTAGGTTTACGAAGTGTGATGAGTAACTTGGGAAGTACTGTGAGGAATGATGCATATATTTATATTTAAAATATCAAGTTTCGAACAAGATATGGCATTGTAGGGTTTATGAAATGAAGAAATGGATTGTTTACCGTACATTTAAGGCCTGCAATTGTGAAGGCATCTCCTGTTCACATGTAGGTGAACCTAGCTCATTTGTATGGCAAGACGTAAATGTCATCTCAATTTTTGGTGGAGGATAAGCATGCCCACGGCAAATGAAAGAAACGGATTCTTCGGTTTGTGGTGTTTCAATCAGCATCTCAATTTTCGGTTGGCCTGAAACCCCGGAATATTGTTAAACATATGTATAAGAGTGTATGACGTTGATATTCACTCACCATGTATGAGGATTTGCAGGTTGTAACTACCAACAGCACCATTGTATGCGACTGTTATCTGAAACCGACCGCTTTCCTCCATTGTTGTGTTTTCTACATAAAAATCTGTGCGATAGTTGAATTCTTTCTTCCCAATGCAGGATCGTTGGCGGATTGGTAGGTTCATTTGTTTGAAGTGTTCACAGAGAGTAACATTTGGTTTCCTAACGACTGTCACAGTCATATCATATCCACCGTAATAAACTGATATTGAGAATGGCTGCTTTCCTTGTAAAACGAATTGATTGTGGCCATCTCTTGTGTGTGGTGTTATTGGTTTAGAATTTTCGATGAATTTTACAACGCTTAAATGGATTTTTCCGCATTGCCAGGGCTGAGCATCACGTCTCGTGCAACACGTGTATAGCCCTGCTTGCTGCCGATCTACCTTGGGAATAGCTAGTGTTTTGTTAATTTTAGATAGGTCCCACACTGATCGATCTTGTTCTACCTGCACCATTGAAATGTAATAATACAAACATAAACTAACTTATAATTTAAAAGACATTCGATGAACATAATGCCATTTTAATTGAATTATACAAACCTCAACACGCTTAGAAAAACTTGCATCTTGAAAATACCAATATACCATTGATTGCTTCGTAAAATTTTTGTGAACGCATTCAAGCATTGTTGCACTGTTGATTGCGACAATAAGAAGTCTGTCGATACTGATTTCGGTTGTGTTTTGACCGAATGTTATTCCTGTTTGGGCAACACAATACATTTGAATAAGGAATTACTCCTTCAAACAATTCTTCTGTTACCTACCAATTAGCAGTTCAAACACGATTATCAGAGTTAATCTTCTTAATTCCATGTTAAGTGTGTATTCCACTGCAACACGTCTCACTCACAACCGTTTCACTTGTCACAGAATATTGTACCGAATACAAACCTTCAGTAATGAAGTTCAGTTCACTACTGTTAGGTTCTATTTCTGCTGTTACTGTTAAAGTTGCTGTTTCATGCTATTTCTGTTTTCGCGGTGATATGCTTGTAATTTTTCAAATACCTCAAATCTCAAATTGGTTGCCTTCCACATTTTTTCATTGTTCAGGCTGATTTGTTTCGCATTATCTCAGTTGGTGCGTAAATAGTACTTGTTAAACAAAAAATGCTGCTAAAAAATTCTAAATATTGTGAAGAATTTATTTTCAAAGTTTTTAGCGTGCACAGTAAACGCCCCATATTTATGGACTCGATATTACAATTCGCCTTAACGAATGTACGCTTGCTCAAAAGTCCGCAAAGAGACGCGCACTAAGAAGAAGAAAAGCTACTCATGCATCATTTATACGTCTGTAATGACGAATGTTTTTAAAAACGTCGCAGTTTTTTCAACCGTGATACACCATTAGAAAAAGCACGACTTTCTTTGCGTTTATCGCAGATGTTTTCGTCGAAAAAATATTTTTTCTTGCTAACATAGTTATACTTGAAACTTCGCATTCAAATGCTCATACGACGGTCCGGCTCGTGTTGTGTGCGGGATTTGTAGCGCTGTTTGATGATTTCTAACTCCTGCTTCAGCCGATCGGTATTGACAGTTCTAGTATTCCATTGAAGATACTCATCATTTAAAGAAAAATAATGCTGAAAGTTTAACGGCGGAACATATTAAAGTGTTACACAGGTATTGTGCAAAACATATGTAGGTGAAAGTTTACTTACATTTTGTAACTCTGGTGGCAACATCAGGTTGAAAAACTGTCCCAAATAGTTAAACGTAGGTCGACGGTCCGGGTTGACGCACCAACATGCCAGCAATGTGTAATAAATATCCTCATTGGCGTATTTCGGTTTTTCCAATCGATATCCGTCCCGCAATTTTTTGAAGAACTCTTCATTAACGGCAAATGTAGGATATGGTGGTAATCCGAGGGTGAACAACTCCCACAACACCACACCGTACGACCAAACATCCGTTTTGACGCTGAATTTATGTTCGAAAATGCTTTCCAGAGCCATCCACTTGAAGGGTACACGATCGTTGCGGGTTTTCTTGTAGTACGTGACACGGTTGAATTCTCGAGTAAGACCGAAGTCAGCGATCTTCACCACATTGTTATCGCAGAGCAAGACATTGCGAGCGGCCAGATCTCCATGGAACACGTTCTTGGACGACAAATACTCCATCCCAAACGCTATCTGTGTGGCCCAGCAGATGAGATCCGTAGTTCGAAAACTCGCCCTCGATCCATCCTCCGATTCGCCTTTATTTGTTTCAAGATTGATCTTAAAAGTACTCCAAGCAATGGGAAGTTCATCCATGCAGTCCACAAACGTACTTTCTGTAACTTTGTATGAAATTTAGCACACTGCCATATCGACAATATTCGAAAATGATCATCAGTTCATCTGCGAAAAAATAAGGTTGTGTAGACAGAAGTCGTATTCGTGTTTTTGAGGAATCTACTCACTGTTTTGAATTATTTTCCGTGACCACGCCGAAGTTCACGATGTTCACATGCTGACCAATCAGAATAAGCATCTTCACCTCCGATAGCATTCCTTCTATCAACGAGGCATCGGTGGTTCTTTTCAACTGTTTGACTGCTACTGTTGTGAATGGTTCATGGACCATTATGTCTTTTGCTTGTGCCATTCTAACAACGCCATATTCTCCATCACCAATCCTGTGACCAAACAGAAGTTTGTCTTTGGGAAAAGAATATTCCGGTGGAATCGTTGTATTAGTAGTAGATGGCTGGTTTTCCATTTCAATCTCCTCGGGCAGGTCAGTTTGCTGGTTGCGTCTTCGCCGAAACCAATGAATTCTAAATTGTCGCCTGACTCTTTGCTTCTGAGGTATGTTCAGTTCAGAATTTGAAGAAACATTGTTTGTTTCATTTACTTTTGATATTGCTTTGGGAGCTGCTTGTCTACAAAAGGCAATTGGTAGGGTCAAGATTAGAAGAAATAATGTTACACCAAGCACTAAAATGATCAATTGACTCGAAACAGCATTCGATCTGGTAGCAGAACTTTCCCGAAGTGTTATGTTATTTTTGATAGTAAACATAATCCTGGCCGATGGGTTGCCTTCAGAATTCGACGCTTTGCATGTAACAATGCCGTTTGTTGATGGATAAACACTGCCAATCGCAATAAATTCGATCGAGTCGTTGGATTTTGTAATCTGAAACGGATAGCAATGAAAAACAGTAAGACCAAATAGCAGAGCAGTATTAACGAAACCCCTTTTGGTTGTTATCAAAAAAGTTCTCAATTTGAACATTCTTCTAATGTGTAATGTGTAATAACTATGTTCAAATGAGTTGACTGTTTTCGTGTTTCGTTTTTGTTCACAATTTTTATTTGATTCACGAAAAGATGCAATAAAAACAAAAAGAAGTTAGAAAGTGCATTGTTTTGATCTTATTAGAACATTGCATGGCTTGATGTTTTTCAATCGGTTTTTACGAATTGGAATTATGCAATTGATCTTAACTGTAGGCCAACACATTAATTCATATATTCATATTTACTCATCAAGTTTCGAACTAGATAAAAAAAAGAAAAGAAAATTTTGTTTACCGTACATTTAACTGTGATGACATCTCCTGTTCACATATCGGTGAACCTAGCTCATTTGTATGGCAAGGTGTAAATGTCATCTCAATTTCTGGTGGAGGATAAGCATGCCCACGACAAATGAAAGATACGGATTCCTCGGTTCCTTGTGTTTCCTCCAGCATTTTTAGTTGCGGCCGGCCTGAAACCCCGGAATATTGTTAAACATATGTAAAAGAGTGTATGACGTTGATATTCGCTCACCTTGTATGAGGATTTGCAGGTTGTAACTACCAACAGCACCATTGTATGCGACTGTTATCTGAAACCGACCGCTTTCCTCCATTGTTGTGTTTTCTACATAAAAATCTGTGCGATAGTTGAATTCTTTTTTCCCCATGCAGGATCGTTGGCGGATTAGTAGGTTCATTTGTTTGAAGTGTTCACAGAGACTAACATTTGGTTCTCTAACGATTTTCACATTCATATCATATCTACCGTGATACACATATATTTGGAATGGCGGATTTCCTTGTAAAATAAGTTGGTTTTGGCCATCTCTTGTGTGTGGTGTTATTGGTTTATAATTTTGGAGGAATTTTACAACGCTCAAATGTATTTTTCCGCATTTCCAGGGCTGAGCATCACGTCTTGTGCAACACGTGTATAGCCCTGCTTGTTGCCAATCTACCTTGGGAATATCAAGTGTTTTGTTCATGCTGGATAGTTCCCACACTGGACGATCTTGTTCTACCTGTAACATATAATTCAATGATACAACCATGAACTAATTTATAAATTGAATGTTTTTATTGAATCATACAAACCTCAACACGCTTAGAAAAACTTGCATCTTGAAAATACCAATATACCATTGATTGCTTCGTAAAATTTTCGTGAACGCATTCAAGAATTGTTGCACTGTTGATTGGGACAATAAGAAGTCTGTCGATACTGATTTCGGTTGAATTTTGACTGAAGGTAAGTCCTGTTCGGGCAATACAATACATTTGAAGAAAGATTCAGCCTTTAAAACAGTTTTTGTGGTTCCTACCAATTAGCAGTTCAAATACGACGAACAGAGCCAATTTTCTTAATTCCATGTTTATTCTGTTGTTCACTGCAGCACATTCTACCAATCAAAATCAAGTCACTTGCCACAGCATATTACACCAAATACAATCCTTCAGTATTGAAGTTCAGTTGACTACTGGAAAGCACATTCGCTTTAGAACAGTTGCTGTAACAAACTATTTCTGCTTGCGCATTGTTATGCTAAAACATTTTCAATGACGTCAAATCTCAAATTTATCGCTGTCCACAATTTTTTAACATATGAGGCTGATACGTTTCCTCTTATCTTTACTATTTGAAAGCGGCAGCTGGGTGCTGCGTAAATAATACTTATTGTGTATTTATTGTATAAATCCCAACCGAGACTGGACCCTCGCCTTGTACGAGAGGAATGACTATCCACGTACACAAAGGGAATAAGTCTCGTAAACCCTTAATGAGCACGCATGACTGAAGACGGCCGTTACGCCAAGAAGAAGAAGAAACGAAAAACATTAAATAAAATCCGTTCGTTGATTCATCCAACTGGTTATCAGAAGTTACGACTCAACGCCGAAATTCGCTAAATATTATTTACTTCTTGATGTGGTTAACATGTTACTGCTATACTTTCAAAACAATACATGAAAACTAAAACGATGGTTGATTAACTTTTGTTTAATATTCATGAATTACCGTGGTTTGTTTGAATATTGAATTATAAAAAGTATTTCGAACATTTCATTCCAACGCTCATAAAGCGGATTCATTCATATGTTGTGTGGGTTTTGTAGCGCTGTTTGAGGATTTACCGCTTCTCGCATTCATCTGAACATAGCCATCGTTCAAAGCAAAATAGTGCTGAAATAGTAAAGTGGAACACGTGGAAGGCGCCTGTTAGTGAACCGTACAGATTATGCTCCATAAATATAGAGGCAAACGTTAACTTACATTCTGCAACTCGGGTGGCAACATCAGGTTGAAAAACTGTCCCAAATAGTTAAACGTAGGTCGACGGTCCGGGTTGACGCACCAACATGACAGCATTGTGTAATAAATATCCTCATTGGCGTATTTCGGTTTTTCCAATCGATATCCGTCCCGCAATTTTTTGAAGAACTCTTCATTAACGGCAAAAGTAGGATATGGTGGTAATCCGAGGGTGAACAACTCCCACAACACCACACCGTACGACCAAACATCCGTTTTGACGCTGAACTTATGTTCGAAAATGCTTTCCAGAGCCATCCATTTAAAGGGTACACGATCGTTGCGGGTTTTCTTGTAGTACGTGACACGGTTGAACTCTCGAGTAAGACCGAAGTCAGCGATCTTCACCACATTGTTCTCGCAGAGCAACACATTGCGAGCGGCCAGATCTCCATGGAACACGTTCTTGGACGACAAATACTCCATCCCAAACGCTATCTGTGTGGCCCAGCAGATGAGATCCGTAGTTCGAAAACTCGTCCTCGATCCATCCTCCGATTCGCCTTTGGTTAGTTCAAGTTCCATCGTGCTCCAATCAATGGGGAGTTCATCCACGCACCCTACAAACTTCTTTCTGTTACTCGTCATGTAATTCAACACACTGCCATATCGGCAATATTCAAAGATGATCATCAGTTCATCTGCGTGAAAATAAGTTTGTTTAGATAGAAGTCTTAGTCCTATTATTCATGGATCTACTTACTGTTTTTAATATTTTCTGTGACCACGCCGAGGAAATTTACGATGTTCACATGCTGACCAATCAGGATAAGCATTTTCACCTCCGACAGCATTCCCTCTACCAGCGTGGTATCGGACGTTCTTTTTGAATGCTTTACTGCAACCGTCGTGAACGGTTCATGGACCATTATGTCCTTCGCTTGTGCCATTCTAACTACGCCATACTCTCCATCACCAATCCTGTGTCCTAGCAACAATTTTTGTTTGGGAAAAGAATATTCCGCTGGTATCGTGATGGCATTTGCTGCTAGACTTTCCATTTCAAGCTCCTTGGGCATAACAGTTTTCTGGGTTCTTTTTCGCCACCACCGATACCATAGAACGTAGGATAAAGATGCGATACCTCCAGAGACTATGAAGATGATTATGTACATCACAATTTTCAGTGTCATCTCATTATTTGAATTGTTCAATAACAGAAATGCCGTAGCCGAGTCGTTGCCTTCAGAGTTTGACACGTTGCACGTCACAGTACCATTTGTTGGTATAGAAACGCTGCCAATTGCAGTAAATTCAATTGAATCGTTGGATTTTGTAATCTGCAAAGAAAAACGATAAGTATATAAAAAAAACAATAAGTATGATCACAAATATATAGAAATCCAGGGAGCTGTAACTGTAAGGATAAAATGTTTGCGGTTTGTACAATCTCTTAACGTTGAAATTAATTAATGACTAACAAAATGTGTGACTCATCGAAATATAATGTCATGATGATGTTAAATCTATAAGCACCTTGTGTTGATCATGATCGTATGAAGGTTTTTTTTTAATATAACATGTGTAAATGTTTTTATGTACTGCAAATAGTCATCGTTGGATGTGTTCTGATAATTTCTTCGTAGATTTACGGGAAGTGCTGTGTTGATTGTTTAGTTATGACTGGATCACTATTGATTTGTGTACTAGATATAGGGTTATACGAATTATCAGTTCGACAATTAAATCAATTACCGTACATTTATGTGCATTAGCCGTGATGACTTCATTTGGTTACATATTTCATTTTTGTGGCATGGTGTGAATATCATCTCTATGTTGGGTGGAGGATAAGCTTGCCCACGGCAAATGAACACAATGGCTTCGTCGGTCCCTAGGGCAGTTTCATTGCGCATTTCAATTTTGGGTGGGCCTGAAAATTAGAATTTTGGTTAACACAGTTGATGAGTCATATGACTTCAATATTGACTCACCATGCATGAGGATTTGTAGGCTGTAGTTATTGACGGTACCATTATACGAGACTGCTATTTGAAACCAGCCACTTTCTTCCATCGCCGTGTTGTCTATATAGAAATCTGTGCTATGCTTGTATGATGGATCTTTCCTCATGCACGATCGTTGGCTGACGGGTAATTTTATTTGTTTGTGGACTTTATCACAAATGGAAACATTTTGTTCCTTAATGATTCTCACAGCAACATCGAATTTACCACGATGTACTCTTATTTGCAAAGGTTTATTTTTTTGAACAATTATTTGATCGTGGCCAACTCTGACATGTGATAGTAATAGCGTTGTATGTTCATAAAACTTAACAACACTCAAATGTGTTTTTACGCAGTACCATATTTGTTGTCTTTTAGGCTTCATACAGCACGTGTATAGCCCTGCTTGACTAATATCTATCTTGGGAATAACTAGTACCGTATTATGCTCAGATAGATTCCACACTGAAAGATGTTGATCAATCTAAAAATTAAATGAAATGATATTTGATTTCTAGTATTGTGTAACAAAAAAATGTAATATTAGCTTGATCACTTGTTCATTTTGATCAATCGATTTGATAAACATTTTAATTTCATTTCACTAACCTCAATAACTTTAGACAATTCCTCACTTTTGAATGACCAATAAACCATCGAGTCGGGCGTGATCCTCTCATCAACGCATTTAAGGATTGCTTTACTGTTGAGTGAGACAATTCGAGGTCCGTCTATCCTGATTTCGGTTGTGTTGTGGCCGAAAGTCAGACCTGTTGATGCAACACATTTAGTATACGTAACAACCCTTAAACAACACTTCAGACATTTACCTAACAGCAGTTCAAACATAATGAACAGAGGCAATCTTCTTAGTTTCATGTTTATTCTGTTTTCCACTGGAACATGTCGAACTACTAAAAATTAATTCACTTGTAACAGCCCAGTTTACCGAATACAATCCACCAGTTATTAAGTCCGATTGACTTCTGTTTGGCAAATTCTTTCCAGAACAGTTTCTGTTATAAACTACATTTCGTTCATATCTTAAAATAGTCGTCTACTCACATTTTTTCATAGTTAAGGCTGAAAAGTTGCCTCTTATCTTAAAGCGCTTACTGGCTGTGGCGTTTTATGGTATTTGATGACAAATACTTACTTACTTACTTAGGTGGCGCTACAACCGCTGAGCGGTCTTGGCCTGACGATTTGATGACAAATGGTTGTTTGTAAAAAATTAATCTTACTTCACGGAATAATTTTATAGGGTACGGGTAAACGAAGCGTAATCGCCGTTTGTCGATGCGTTTTGTCGCTATTTAGCGTAGTTTGTTTATTTTTTAACAGTAAACAACACAAGAATAGCCATAGTTTCGAAAAAATGCTACAACTTTTACCAAATTGTCCTTGCGAAACACCAACCACAAATGATGCTAAATGTTAACAAAGGACAGATTACGCTTGGCCCGAATATCGACGATAAACGAGAGACCGGCGTAGTTCACGATTACACTGGCGATTACGCTTCGTTTACCGTACCCATAAAATGCTTTGACACGCCTTATGAACGCGATTTTGGTTGAAGCCTGTATACGTTATGAGCTGCACGTTATGATTCATCTAACAGAAACCGCTTGCCCAATAGCCTCCATGACAAAGACTAAGAAGTAAAAAAACTACTTGTGTTTCATTTTCACAGCTGATTATCACAATTGGCAAAAAAGTCAAGATTTTCAAATGTGTTTTACATGTTTCATTTGCTTTAGTTTTCATATTAAATTCAATTTTTTCTTTCAAAACGTAACGTATTGCTGCAATTGGCAGGATATTTTTTATTAACATGCATTCTTGTTTTGTTCTTGTTTCGCATCTGGTTTAAGATAACGTTGCCATTGTACAATAATACAGTTTTGAAAAGTTTAGCTTCTAAAAATAACGATGTTACAATACGGCCTGGCCGTCCAAATATAATTAAAAAGAAATAACGATAGCTTTTTCATGCCTCAAAAACTATTCTCCTTGAACTGAACTTAGAACATTTTTGCCTATATTTGGTAATAAAATTTAGTCAGGCTACTTTTTAAGGAAATCAACCAGATAGGTGACGTAGTAGTCATCGTGTCAGATGTCACATTCAAATGCTCATAGGTCGGTACGGCTCGTGCAGAGTGCGGAATTTATGGCCCTGTTTGATGATTTACCGCTTCTCGCATTCATCTGAACATAGTCATCGTTCAAAGCTAAGTAGTGCTGCAAATGTAACGGCGGACCAAATTGAAGCGCTTGTTAGTAATTCACACATGTTATGTGCAAAATATATGTTGGTAAAAGTTTACTTACATTCTGCAACTCAACTGGCAACATCAGGTTGAAAAATTGTCCTAAGTCGATAAATGTGGGTCGGCGGTCCGGGTTGACGCACCAACATGACAGCATTGTGTAATAAATATCCTCATTGGCGTATTTCGGTTTTTCCAATCGATATCCGTCCCGCAATTTTTTGAAGAACTCTTCATTAACGGCAAAAGTAGGATATGGTGGTAATCCGAGGGTGAACAACTCCCACAACACCACACCGTACGACCAAACATCCGTTTTGACGCTGAATTTATGTTCGAAAATGCTTTCCAGAGCCATCCACTTGAAGGGTACACGATCGTTGCGGGTTTTCTTGTAGTACGTGACACGGTTGAATTCTCGAGTAAGACCGAAGTCAGCGATCTTCACCACATTGTTATCGCAGAGCAAGACATTGCGAGCGGCCAGATCTCCATGGAACACGTTCTTGGACGACAAATACTCCATCCCAAAAGCTATCTGTGTGGCCCAGCAGATGAGATCCGTAGTTCGAAAACTCGTCCTCGATCCATCCTCCGACTCGCCTTTATTTGTTTCAAGATTGATCTTAAAAGTACTCCAAGCAATGGGAAGTTCATCCATGCAGTCCACAAACGACTTTCTGTAACTTTGTATGAAATTTAGCAAACTGCCATATCGACAATATTCGAAAATGATCATCAGTTCATCTGCGAAAAAAATAAGGTTGTGTAGACAGAAGTCGTATTCGTGTTCTTGAGGAAACTACTCACTGTTTTGAATATTTTCTGTGACCACGCCGAGGAAGTTCACGATGTTCACATGCTGACCAATTAGAATAAGCATCTTCACCTCTGACAGCATTCCTTCTATCAACGAGGCATCGGTGGTTCTTTTCAACTGTTTGACTGCTACTGTTGTGAATGGTTCATGGACCATTATGTCTTTTGCTTGTGCCATTCTAACAACGCCATATTCTCCATCACCAATCCTGTGACCAAACAGAAGTTTGTCTTTGGGAAAAGAATATTCCGGTGGAATCGTTGTATTAGTAGTAGATGGCTGGTTTTCCATTTCAATCTCCTCGGGCATGACAGTTTTCTGGGTTCGCTTTCGCCACCACATATAAATTGTAATGAGCACAATTGTCATACTACCAGAGACTACGATGATGATTATGTACGTCTCGGATAATGCGATCCAATTTCGATCCTTATCGTGTTTTTCAATGTTTAGATCGATCGTCACAGCGTAAAAGCGTCCTATCTTTGCCAGAGCTTTGCATGTAACAAGGCTATCATGTGGATGAATCGTGAAATCGGCTTCCCAAGTGCCATCGGTTTTAGTACCATTTGCAGGGTACGAATTTTCTCCGTTTAGTAGGAAAAAGTTTTTGTAGAAATAGGATGAACTTGCTCGACAACTCAAATTTACTCTGCCACCTTCTGTAGACACCATCTTCAATGTCATTGTATCGTTTAAATTAATTAAAAACAGAAATGCTCTAGTTGAGTCGGTGCCCTCTGAATTTGACGCGTTGCACGTCACAATACCGTTTGTTGGCGGGAAAACGCCACCAATCGCTGTAAACTCAATCGAGTCATTAAACGTTGTAATCTGCAGAGTCAAATAAAGAAAACATATGAAAAATCAATAATTAATTTGGCCCTAAATGGACTGGCATTCGATCTGTGCAAAGTGTTAAAACGGAGCACACATGAGAAAGAATTGTTTATTAAGAAAAAAGCTAAAATACGTATCACATCGTTCGTATCTAATCTTTGTTCTTAATATAAAGTGGGAATTTTACTTCATTATTTTTTCACGTTCTGGAACGTTTTTCACGAACTGGAACTTCAATGCGTCAGAGCTGATTGAAATGAGATTGATGAATGTAACGAATAACTTTTAAATTATTGTGCTTTTAAGAATAAAGAAAAATTCAATTTTGATGCTAATTTGCATATTTGTAGTGGGGTTATAAGGATAAGATTTATCAGATCAAGTTGTGCAACGTTTACCGTACATTAATCATCGTAAGTTGTGATGACTCCCGTTGGTCACTTCTTGACGAAAATAGTTCAATTGAGTCGCATGGTGTAAATGTCATCTCTACTTTTGGCGAAGGGTAGGCATGCCCACGGCAAACGAAGGCAACGGACTCGTCGGTTCCTAGCGCTGTTACATTGTGCATTTTTATTTTCGGTCGTCCTGAAACCCCGAAATTCTGATAAAATAGATGTTATGTTATTTGACTTTGATATTCACTCACCATGTATGAGAATTTGTAGGTTATAATTATTGACAGTACCATTATGTGAGACTGTTATCTCAAACCAGCCGCTTTCCTCCATCACTGTGCTTTGTACAGTAAAGTCAGTGCGGTATTTGGTTGCTTCTTGGTTCACCATGCACAATCGTTCACTGGTAGGGAGGTTCGTTTGTTTGAAATGTTCGCAAAACGAAATGTTTGGTGTCTTCACAAATTCCACACTCATACTAAATTCACCATAGTATACTGATATTTGGAATAACTTATTTCCTTTTAAAATCAATTGATTGTTGCCGTTTATTGTGTGCGGTTTAATTTGTTTAGAACTTTCAACGAATTTTACCGCACTTAAATGCGTTTTCACGCAGGACTTCATGCAACACGTATATATCCCTGCTTGATCCCACTCTACCTTGGGAATGACTAGTCTTGTCTTATGGTCTGACAGTTTCAACTCCGAATGATATTCTTCGACCTATAAAATTGAGTTTTGATGATAGATTGATAACCCATGTATTATTATCGAGATTTCTTGACTTATACCATTTAATTTTACAAACCTCAACAACGCTAGACGAATTACCATTTTGAAAATACCAATTTACTTTCGGGTGCTGCGTGATATTCTCATTAACGCATTTGAGGGTGGTTTTGATGTTGATTGGAACAATTAGCGGTTCACTAATTTCGGTTGTGTAGTGGCCAAAAATCACTCCTGTTAAGGCAACGAAATAAATGCATTATACATTGTACATTAAATAACCGTCCTTAAAAAAATTTTAACCACAAAAGAGCAATAGTTCTCTGATAACTATTCAGTAGCCTACCAAACAGCAGATCCAACATAATGAACAGAGGTAATCTTCTCATTTCCATTTTTATTCTGTTTTCCTCTGGTGCACGTCCCACAACTTTAAATCAGATTACTTGTCACAGAAAATATACTGAGTACAATGTTCCAGTCATGAAGCTCGGTTTGCTACTGTTAAGCAAATTATGTCGAGAACAGTTGCAAACTGTTTAAAATAAAACTTGTTCTGGTTGCTTAATGCTCAAATTGGTTGCCTTCCAATTTTTTGCATAGATAAGGCTGATTTGTTTTTTCTTATCTTCACTTTTTTAAAGGAGAGCCAGACGGTGTGCATAAAGTACTTATTGAGCATTAATTTTTCCTAAACAATTGAAAGTTGCGTGAAGAAGTTGTTGACGCGCTTGTATATCGTTTTTTGGTAGCAGGATGTGGCGACTAAGAAGTAGAAAAAGATTTTTTTTAAATAAAATCTGTCTGTTGATTAATAAAAAAACATTTCATCTTCTTGACTTAATGAACGTTTGCGGTAATGAGAGTTTACTAAACTGTTTTCCTTTGTGTACGTGAATATTCAGTCCTCTCGAACAGAGGTTCGCTTTCCTCCATTATTGTGTTTTCTAGTGTATAGTCAGCTCGATACTTGTAAATTTTCTTTCCCATGCACGATCGTTGGTTGTTCGGTAGGTTCATTAGATTCAAATCTTCACAAACTGGTGCATTGGGTTACTTTACGATTTTCACAGCAACATCAAAATCGCAATGAAGTACTTGAAATTTTAGTTTCTTGTTACTTTGTAAAATCAACTGATTGTTGCCATTTCTTGTGTTCAGCGTTATTTCCTTAGAATTTTACCGCACTCAAACGTGTTTCCCCACAGTACCAGTTTATGGGTGGTGCAGTCACTACGCAGCACTTGTACTGCCCAGCAAGAATCCACTATACCTTGCGAATAATAAGTTTTGTGTTATTGCTAGTCAAATACCGCTGCGAATTATTCTTTACCTACAAAAGCATCATTTATTTTTTATGAACATGGTTAAATTTTCAGTATTGTTCAGGATTGTTTTACTGTTGATTGAGACAATTCGAGGTCCGTCTATCCTGGTTTTGATTGTATTGTGTTCGAGCGCCATTCCTGTTTTGGCAACACGGTACCTATAACATAAATACCAGCCTTTAAACAACACATAAATTACCTACCAATCAGCACCTCCTACCAATTCAAACACGATGAGCAGAACCTTTTCTTATATCCATATGTTTATTGTTCTTCGCTGAAATATGTTTAATAACTCAAAATAAATTCACTTGGTACAGGATATTGCACCGAATACATCGAATACAAATACAGGCGTTATGTGGAGAGCATCGATCTATAGGAGGGACTGAGTAATGCTTTTTGTTAGAGTGCATGATTAGGGGGGAACCCAAATTCAAACTTAATGATTCAATTGATTCAATGATAGACACGGCACATATAAAAAATATAAAAAAATATCGTGCATTAACCTCAAATGATCCACAACGGAATGATCTGTGAGAGAAGCGGTAGACAGTGGACTAGAAGAGAGTGATGATAAATATCGCAGGGTGGCGTGGAAACATAAACCTAACCGACTGATATCGGATTGATCAAAGGGTAGCAAAATCAGACAGAAGTAGCAACGGTCAAGGGCAGATCCACTTCAGATCGACGTAACACCATACTTCGGGTTTAGCTCGTAGTTGCAACCGGAACTGCTCATAGTGAGGAGTGTATGGAACGTGCAGCGATCCCACAGTTACTGCCCGATATCGAATTACAAGAGTTTCTACTTAGGGAACGTCATTGAATAAGAAAGGGCCTTTAGCGTTGAGCGGCAAATAATTTCGTTCGCTAACTTTAAATCATACCATCCGGAAAGGATCTCGCGTGGGGTATGCACATAGGAGCTGCAGGTCGAGAGCGATCCTAAGCATGGAGGCACGCGCACGTCCTGCAGAAGAAAAAGCTAGCACGTACTTCGGTGGATTTGATGAGGGTATTTCTTAATTGGTTTGCGCAGCAAACGAACGAGAAGGAGTTGCCTCGATCGCAACTTAGTAAAGCGCACGGCGTCATGACCTGGATCTGAGGATCCCGCTCTAAAAACCCTCTAACGAGAGAAATCCTTCCTCTTTCCACTTAAACGAAGTAGACCTTTGCTAAAAGATATGAATTATTATACATCACCACACATCATCTTTGGGATCCTAAGACCTTGACATTGAGACTTGAGGCGGCATTTGGCGGTGTGTTCCACAACTTCCATGGCGCGGTGATTGGTGTGCGTTCAATTTTGACAACCGAATGTCACCGGGAAACTTAATTGATTCCTTGCCGCTTCGGTGCGGTTTAGCGTCTGTCGGGAAGGCCTGTGTAGCGTCGGCTTCCATTGCAACTGCACTCCATTAAATCTCGCGTACATAAATTGCCCACTCTTATAGATGGCGACAGATTTTTCCACATTAAGCACCGCCCAGGAAGTGGAAGGAAGTAGGGGGTCTGTCGACAGGGGTCGGCGATTGTCAACGGCATTGAGTTGTTTTAATTATTCCTGATGGGCAGAGCAATGAAACGATCCGGGTTGGATGCAGCAGCTGAAAGCATCGTTTGAGAGTGAATGATGCGCAGTGGCCGGCATTTATTCCGCACGATTAACCGGCGCACTTTGTGGTTGAGATAAATTGCAACTGATGGTTTCGAAAGACGAGGGACGAGAAGAAAAAGTAGTAGAAACTGGTACTTTGATAGTTATCCTAATCCCGATGAGAGTGGGACAAATGTAATGTGTGTGTTGTTTAGATAAATTAAGGTATAATTCTAATGATCAGTTAATGATGGTTCCATGTTTATCGTCCAAACTGGAAAACAGCATTAAAATATTTTCAAATGTAACCTGTGCAATAAATTCATTTTTAATCATTTATTATATCCTGCATGTCCGATTGATAGACCGACAAATTCAACGAAGTGATTTATTTAACAAAAAACCTTTTATTTGTCCAGTATTTTTCATGTGATCATTATTTTTCATGTGATTGCAAATGCAATTCTATCCTAAAGATCTGTAACTTCCAACATAGCCTTTTAAGTCATCTATATATATAAAACTCAACGTTGTCTGTATATATATATATATGTATATATATATGTATGTGCTCGCATCACGCTAAATCTACCGGGCCGATTCACACCAAACTTGGCTGGAAGGTAGCTAATTTTTCAGGGATGAGTTATTTCAAATTCGTTTATTGATATCCCCCCTCCTCCCTACCCCTCCCGAACACCTTTCCGCTAAAATTCGCGAAAAACATTTATTACTAAGTGATTATCAAACGTATTTTCACAAAAATTGGTACATATAATACCTACGCAGTGACAAAGT
>KE525331.1:3358180-3395708 GCA_000441895.2 Anopheles sinensis
ACTCTTGATGTTCAATCTTAGCCCAATCTCGCCCTACTCTCCTCCTCCTCAGCATAACAAAAGTAATGCTCAGGAAGAAAAGCGTTTATTCTTATCACATGTATGCAACAGCATTACCCAAAATCTACTGAGTCTATTTGTACCAAACTTGGGTGGAAGGTAGCAAATTTTCCATGGATGAGTTATTTGAACCTCGTTTGTTGATATCATCATATCTTTTTACCCATCCCCAACACCACCCCTGTAATATTAATGAAACCCAATTATAGCTCAACGATTATTGAACGGATTTTCACTAAACTTGATACACATACTCCTTACTTAAGGACATAGCATGGTATAAAATGTCATACATCTAGGGGAAGGGAAAAAGGGGTTCTCACACTACCACCTTCCTAAAAAATTGTATAAATGCAATATGGGTATCCTAGCTCTCTCTACCCTCTGCTCCCCTACAAAACAATGGTGGTGCTTGGTTGGGATAAATTTAATCATATTACATGTATGTCATCTCCACGCAGAATCCCCAGAGCTTATTTGTATTAAACTGTGCTGGGAAGTTGCTAATTGTCATATTTTCGAATTTTTTATGCTATATCCTTCTTCCTCCCTACTCCTCTCCAACACTAACACCTTACAAATGATGAAAAACAAAAAAACTTAAAGATTCAGGGACGGAATTTTATGAAAATTGGTGCACATACTGGTTAAACAAAGTTATATTAGGGTTTAAAATTTCATTCATCAAGGAGATGCGGCAAGAGGGCCACTCATGCTACCCATTACCTCAAAAATGCTAAAAATGCAATATTTGTATCAATTTCGCAGTATTTGTGGTAACTGAATCTAATGGCCGCACTCTTAATGTTCAATCTTAGCCCAAACTTCTACTATCCTCTCCTCTACAAAAAAAATATGGCAGTACCTAAGTAAAAATTCGTTTACTCTAATGACATACATGGCATTATATCACGCACAGTCTATCGAGCCTAATAATACCAAACTTTGCCGAAAAGAAGCTAATTTTCAAAGGGTGACATGTTTGAACTTCTTTTGTGGGTGTCCCTTTACCGCCCTATCCGTCCCTTATCTACCTTCTATTGAAAAAAATTGCCATCGATTATGTGTTGCTGGAAAACTGTTAAATTTACTTAAACAAATACAAAAATTTGAAGCATAAAATAGGCTGCCAAAAATCTTCTTAAAATAAAATGTTGAAAGTCTATGCAATGGTTAAGCACATATAAAGGATCAGATGGCAAATGTTTGGTAGGGAAAGAAGAAAAATACCGAAATTTACTACACTTAAGTTAAAGACGGTTGTCTTGGTTGCGGTTTTTTATTGTTTTGCTGTCGGTTTAAAACTTTTTAAGAGTCTAAGTTTATACCATTTGGTACGGGCTATAAGAAGCCGAATGGCAGGAGTCTTCAGTATATTGAAAACACTCTTTGACCAGTTAATTTTTTTCGACCCGGATGAAATCGGGTAAATCAGCTAGTTCATAATGAAACTCATTTCATCAACTAAAAGTTGAGGTACAACTTTGTCACGCTGTAAACGAAAGAAAAGAATTCATAAAATTCATTTAAAAAAACATTTCATCAGTTTCTGAAGAATTCCTATCGATCCCATATGAATACAACATCTTGAAAAGCTAATAAGAAGCGGTACTAAGTGATCATCTTCAAACAGTCTATTCTATTATCGAACGGACAAATGATCGAATAAAATAAGTAGTGGGAGGCCTGATCATGCAGATCACCAAAAGTGACGTTCACTTTTCTGTACGTTACGCGTTATTCAACCATCGTCCGGCGACGCCATCGTGGAGCACGTGGTAGAACTCGAAACGGTTGCAGGCCTCAGTGATTGGAGCCGCCAATTCGAAGTGGAGCCGTTTTGTGGCAGACGATGCCGAGTTGAGCTTACGCCCCGAGGGCAGAACGGAGAATTGTGAAATATAGCGGGTCGGGTCGTAACAATAAATCGTTCATTAGAAATGCACCGGACGGTTTTATTTTTGGCGCCAGCGAAGGGTCTCTGTTTGGCGCCATCTGTGCTGCGTCCAGATGAAGCGCCGTTGCTCGCGTGCGCACATTTTGAAAACGAGACTAAGTTCGGATTAGCTTCATTCGATATTATCGGTCATGATGACCTTGACACAGTGACTTATTGAATTTGGATTAACGCACGTTTTTTGAAGAAAATTGCACGTTTTCAGACAGTAACTTATTGTACGAAAGTAAAGTTCAATGCATTCGAGATACGTATTTATGCGTTCGACAAAATTTGATTGTTTATTGCATTGTAATTATTTTCAATTACTTTCAAATAAATTATAATATATTCAGCTAACGATATTTTTTTACAAAAATAATAATAAATATTTAATAAATAATAATGAAAATACATAAAAACAAAAGCAACTTACACTTACTCAGTTCTGTTACGTATTTAAAAACAGTCATTAAGATGTTAAATAAATAGAAACATATAAATAAATTGTAAATGAATGTTTTGTCGTTTGCATAATGCACATAAAAATGGACAGGAATTTCGATTTCCTCAGTTCTGACAAGTTCATTAACCTGGTAGATATTTACGAAAGAAAGCAAACGCAAATAAAAACTCCCCACGTGCATAAAAACGTTGTACGGAATTATCACCGGAATGGTGTTCTGTGCTAGAAAATCATCTCACAGCTTGCCTCCTCGGCATATTGAATATTACATTGCGCGTGCAAAAATAATCCATCATTAATCATAATATTTCATCATCGCATGATCTGTGTGAGGCTAGGAGTGAAGAAAGGGCGAGTCGGGAACGGTCGATTTTGCTCCACTTATTCGCATCTCTTTTTTCGATTCAAAATCACACAAATCTTTAACCACTTTTTCACTGCTTCGGCTTTCTTCTGCTAGATTTCGGTGCGGTTCAATAAGGAAATTTAATAAATTCCTCATCAAAAATGATGACTATGACTTTGGTTTCGCCGCTGGTGGTTGTTAGTTGTTAGCAGTGTTATAATCAAGAACAAACCGAACCGAGTGCTGGCAATATCAAAAAGCAACAACGAACTGTACAACGGAACACGTTGCAAGATGAGGAAAAACCCAGCCGAAACTTGGTTATTCATTTGTTTGTTTCTGATAAATAAATTTAAATAAAAACTGCATTCCAGCTTTAAGGTTGTTCTTCTTTTTGGTTCACAAATCTAGGTTAGATGAAATTTTCTTTTTCATTTTCTCTGATTAAATAATCTAAATGAGAAACTGCTTTCCAGCATTTAATGTTTTCTGCTATTTGTATGACAAAATTTCTCAATAATGCAGCGTTGTTTGAACAATTCTTATTTTAAATAAAATATCCAATATTTTGATACAGTTTTTTGTATGATGCAGTTTTTTGTTTGATTTGGGTGTTTGGTCCTGGTCAAGGTTATGTTTTATCATTAAATGCATGCATCTCTGTATGTTACATAAAAACATTCCTTCTTGAAGAATCTATCGCTTTGCCTTTTCAATTACATCGTTTTCACTTAAAAGGTCAACCTTTGGCTCGCAACGAAACATGAAAAAGGGCTGGTTTCAAAGAACCCAGCAAAACTTTTGTCATTTATGAGGCAAGCCGTATAAGGGCCTCAAATAAAAAACGAAACTGACGACGTCATCTTGTGAACTTTTGTCCCGTTTGAAGAAGGGTGAAATTAATGTTTCTTTCCACTGGAAGGAAAATAAAGGACCGGGAAAAAACACTCTTAGTAAACTTTTCTCTCGCCTGGAAAACAATGTGCTGCGTGATACAAGTGCACTTTGAACTTTGGCTTTGAACTGTATGGCAACAAATAAGGACTTTTATATCATATTTCTTTCCGTTGGACTCTGTGTGGCTAGAAGTTTCGCTGGCTGACATTAAATAATAAAAGCCATAGAAAGGGTATCAGCAGATAAAATCGGTTTCGTGTCCCATCGGCAGACCAATTTCCTGTTGCTCAAAATGTTAGGTTTTTCGGCGACCCTAGACCGTAGTGTATGGGTGTCCATTTTCGGTACACTTCCTTTTTGAGCGCATCCGAAAGCGTGACAGACATGGGAAAAGTCGTGCAAGCGTTGTTTAAGCAGCTGAATGCATTTTTCCGCAATGGTTGCCCAATTTTAGGCAATGGAAAAAAGCTTGAAAAGGAAATTTTTGATTTAGATTACGGAGGGAACAAAGAAACTCGATGATTCAAACGTGAAATTGTTGCCAACAAGCGCAAAGAGGTTGCATCCAACAAAGTAATCGAATCAATTTGCTTTATGATTATGAGGCTTAAAAAAATTATATGTTATTAGTTTTTCCAACATTCACATACTTTGTTGGGAAATTTCTGCTGGCACATATCCATTCCCTCATATGCGCATTTAACGGTGCTTTTCTGAATGAGACGTTGATGAATGATGATGCAGAATATAATGTCCAGCGTTCGATTGACAGAACGGCTGTTTTTGAGGTAAAAAAGTACCATTTGACGTACCCTGCCTTGTAACGGGACATGCTGCTCAGATTTCCCTTTAGTGACTTGTTACGTTTGCTTGGCGGAAAAAAGTCTCACTATTGAATGGCAGCTAGTTAACCCTCATTAACTTTTGCCGTACAGTACTACATTTCCCTATGGAGTGGTTGTGAGGGAAGAGCGTTGCAGGGGAGTCTATTTGTATGATTTGCGCGCAAAGCCGGGGACAATCATAAAGAAACCCTGTGTTTGAAAAAGGAGCTACACCCACGCGGGGGTGTGCTAACCTTCGTTGCTAAATTAGCTGCCCCATGGAAAAGGAATCATCATCCTACACTCTCTGGGTGGACCTCTCTGATGGTGTTGAAATATCTCGGAAGAAGTACAACAAACAAAAAACCTGCATCCTCATTGCGGTTTGCAAGAGTGGACGATGTTGTTTCTTTTTTTCCAGTGGGCG
Organism: Anopheles sinensis; assembly: GCA_000441895.2. Lineage (NCBI taxonomy): Eukaryota > Metazoa > Arthropoda > Insecta > Diptera > Culicidae > Anopheles > Anopheles sinensis. The sequence goes on from KE525331.1 coordinate 3,363,137, forward strand.
CCCCTTCGCTTCTGATCGTTTCCCGACTTGAACCCTTCGTCTGCGAGTGGCGTTTATTACAATTAGCAACAGCCCAAGTTAACGCCTCCGAACGGCTTCACACCGTTTTAGGTCTCTTGGTTATAGCGCTTGGAAAAACTCGTGGGGCCGAGAGGGTACGATAATATTTTTATCTCCATAAATTTCCGTTTCCCGAGGCGTTTCAGATCGACACAGGATCCCATAGTTAAATCTAGTCAGCAGACTCTTTATTCTGCACTCATATTCTGTTGTTGCGCAAACACTCCCTCTAAAGCAGGCCGTAGGGGTTTCGAGGGTAATACGCACCCCTAAAAGAAAACTGTTGATTTTTTAATGAACTTGGATAGGGATTGTTGATTTTATAAATTTATTTGGTTGGTTAAGGTCCAAGGAATTTTTTGTCTTTTTGCTTAAAAAATCACAACTTTTTCAATTTTATAAAGTTCGATGTTTGATGGAATTGTATCTGGTTGGGGCAAAATGCTCCTGTGCTGTGGTAAAATACACCAAAAGGGGAATTGTATACGATACGCACCAAAATAAAGAGGTAAAAAGCACCATAACAGTGAGGAAAGATGCACCTGAAAATAGACACACTCCACTTTTCAAATCATCATTTATGGATCGAACAAAAAAGTTAAACATTTCGACAGAACCGGTCCGAAACGGTAATGTTTTTGTGTTGCATTTATTTCGCGTTTCTGTTGATACAAATAGATTGATATCAAAATCATATTTTAGTTCACTAAAATGACCATATTTAGTTCAGGGAAAATACTTTTTTTGTGATTAAAACGCATTTTTCATAAGAAATTCGAAAAGGTGCGTTTTGGTGCCCCAGGCAGGGGTGTTAGCCTAGCTTCCCCTACATCCATCCAAGTAGGAGACTAGGAAACGAACTGTCACATCATCGCTGGCGGTTCTTTGGCGCCTTCTGATGAGCGCTGGTAGATCGTGCAACACATCCTCGTCGTTTGGAACTCGCCGTATGTTCTCGAAGCGACACGGACATCCATCAAAACGGGCTGTGGTGTGTGGCACAACGTCTCAAACCCTTTCGGGTGAAGCAACCTAAGACCTCAGAGAAGCTTTCAGGTTAGTTCGTTTGTCCGGGACATGGACACGCGCAGCCACGTTGCCATCCTCGTGCATCCTTGTGGCTAATGATGACGGTAAGCCCACGAGTTTTGTTCCCTTTTCGGTAGTACCGCCCGGAGGGCAACAAAACCAGGTTGGTCTGCAAGCTGCATCGCGTATGGGAGTTTAAGTCCCAAGTAAGATTGCTTCCTGCCAACCATTTGCGCTTAACGAAGGATGTGCAGAGGTGTGAACGAAAGAAGGGAATCCATTAAATGAAGCCATCTCCAAAGCCGGCCGTGCGTCACACGTCAAGAAGCATGAATAAATTCGTTTGTTATGTAACACGATCGATCTTGTAGGTGGTGTTGGTGCTGCTTGATGAAGGAACATGGAGCAAATGGTGGGCAGTGTCTGCAAGCGACACGTGTGCGCAGCCTCGATCCTCGGGAGAGAAGTTGTCCAAAGACAGATTTCGGAAGGTGTCCCGAGGCACACTCGAGGGACGATAAAGCGTAGCACTTTTCGTGCGCTTTTGCTTGCTCTCCGGGATTAGCCACCGCGCCGCCGATTGATGATCATTAATTTTATTGAGCAATGCTGCAGTGAACGCCGCAGCGGACCAGAGAAATGTGCACAAAATCGAAAAATTGAGTTAAAGGGAAAAGTATGCTAACAATCTATTACCATTTATCATTTTCTGTAAGTGGCTAATGGTGTGACGGGGCCACTGAGCACTCGGCAGGCGGGTCGTTGCTCGGAAATAGTTCCTGAAGCGATGAACCGCCGTATTTTGTAGCCATTGTGCTCTACTGTAGTTGCCCTCATGTAGCTGCCACAGGCGAAAGCTACCACAAATCAAGTGCCTCTGTCATAAAGTACAGTTGCCATAAAGTGAAAACTTTACTGAATTATATTTTTACGCATTTCACTTTCATTTACAAGTTTAATTTAACTTGCATTCATTTTATAAACAAATATTTACGGAATATGCATGCTTAGTTGTGTTCATGACTTAAAAAAATTCTACTTCATCACATCTGCTTCACCATTTTATGCAAGTTTAGTCAGTGATTGACAGTAGCCAGGAATTTGGGGCAAGTGTGCCACCTTAAGCGATTCGTTCAGTAACTTACTTAAACGTCGGCTTTAGTTTTGATACAATTTCACACTTTTTTTTTAATTATTGTTGAGTTCCAGAAATACAAATGCAAAAACAACTATTCTATAAGTGTTCTATGAAATAGAAAATGACTTCCCTTTTTTGTTGATAAAATAAAAGAATTGAAAATCTTAACAGGTGGAAAAATTGAAAATCTTAACAGGTGTGGTGCTTGTTTATTTCAAACGTGGTCAAATAGGGCAATTCAATTCACTTTATAGTTCCATAACGATCAAAACCTTGCTCAAAACTAGCTGTCTTGATGAGTTTCAATTATTTGTCGAGCGTTTGTTTCAAATTTGCTGCGCAAAAATGTAAAAAATGAATTATTCTTTTCAAAATGCTTCAAGAAGAAACTTATCTGTACAATCTTTTGGCCATTTAATTAAATTTATATTGAAAAAATGCCTGGTGGCTCACTTGCCCCAATGACACATTTGCTCCAAATTTGGCTACCCTTATGGTATTCTTTTCGCATCCCTCGACTTCTTTGTATTATAACATTGTAGTAAAAATTTAAAAAGCAGTTTAAAAAATGTTTTTATGAAAAAAGATAAAGTAGTCTGCGCAAACAAATAAAACGAGCATCGTAACATCAAGGGCTATTTATCTATTCTATTTTTTAATTAATTGAAATATGATTTGTAATAAAATCTAACTACTTTTTTTCGCAAGCAAGCAGTTATTGAATATAACAATTGATTCTAAAATTATTGTTTCAGTTAGCTTTGTCTTCAGGTTGATTACACGACTTTTTTAAATTAAATTTGTTTTTCATATAACGCATGAGATCTTTTTGTAACGAAGCCTCTTTTTATAAACCCATTAAGATGGTTTAAGGAAACCTGCCAGTAAGCGTTGAAAGTTGAGTTCCTGTGCCAAAAAATGGTAGAGCAATCCATCTTGATTTAAATTATTCGACAAGACAACATTCTATACTCTTATTCTTTACTTAGATTGTTGCTAGTTTTTGATACGGCCTTTACACGAAAGCGAAATCAAATATTCTTTTGGTACAAAACAACACCGTAATCTCAACTGGTATCCGCGTTATACTCAATACCCCGTTTTGGTGTTTGGACTTTGCCATTGAAAACTGAAACGATGACGTACGGATAAACGAAGTCGCTGAGCTTCGTCGTCTAGGACCAAGTACCGCTCGTTCGCATGCTGCTGGGTGGAATCTGTTGCGCTCCCATCGCGATCCTATTACATCATCGGCGCAATCGGAGCCCGCTCAAGGGTATCATCGTCTTTCGGCGGCGCAAAGAGCACACTCACCGCTGGCAGGGAAGATGACCGTTGACCGTTGAATGCCGTTCGTCCATTCGGGAAGCCAATCGAGCCGAGAGGTACCGATGGGTATCGCATTCTTTCCATCACCACCGTCCCTTTTCACGCCCGGACCTCTTGACGCGTTGCATTCTGTAACGATTTGTGTGTGCGTTTGTGTTTGTGGAAGAGATAGACAGACCATGGAGTATGCTCCCACAACATACCAAAGCCGCTAGCAAAGCTCAACTCGAATGCCGGACGATGATGCACCGAGCGGCTTCATCATCTTATATCTTCATCTCGACTGAACACGCGCGCCCGCGAGTACATTGACACGCGAAGTTCAATTGAGGAGATAGAGAGAACCCATCCTCCCCGAAAGGGAGTTTTAGTTTTGTCTATTTTTGGAAGGAAATCGATAGGATGGTTCTTTATCACCGTAAACTGGAGGTGGAGAACGAGTTTTCCACCAAACGGGAATGTGCAAGCCAGGCAAGCATAGACCTTTGTACACCGCCAGTCCATTTCTACGCGTTTATCAGATCGGAAACGCACATTCAAACCCAGCATTCGATTGTCGATTGGCACAATAGTGGTTTGGACATCATGGACGAGTACCAGTCTACAACGGACGAGCTTGGTTCTCGAAGAAGTCCTCCTTTAATATTGGTCAATTGGTTCACTTCACACCGAATGCACTCGTAGAACACCAGTTCGGCGTTGTTCTATCGTTGGACGATGCTAACTTGGGCGTGAAATACCGTGAAGTGACGAACTGATGCAATCGAAATTCGATTCGTGACAACCACTAATCGAATTTATACCTCACGCCACCGAAAAGGAACGTCCAAGCCTAAACAATCCCACGGCCTCGAAATCTGTCCATGCGTATCGGGGAGTACTCAGATCGGTGAGTTGTTATCAAAAACCCATCAGTACTTGACCGAATGCACCTCCGGTTGGGAGTTGAAGGGATCATGTTTTGAGGCTTAGCATTTGAATCGAACGCAATTCAGCCTCTTTTTCGAAAAAAAAGGCTTGTACGAGCGGAACGCGAAGTTCATGCGGTGTTCAAGTTCTCACGCGGATTCGTATGGGCTCTTTGTGCACCAGATAAAAGGGATACTTCATTTCATTCTATTGAAATCGGTTTAGAACGGTTTGATGCATCTGACGCTCGATGAAATTTTATTAAAATGAGTAAAACCGGGAATGTTGCTTTCTACTTCCCATCCCGCGAAGCATGAAACGTTCAGAATGATTGGTTATAGTTTGATGTTTCTAATCAATAAACACTTCAGATCAATACAAACCTGCGAATCTAAAATGAACCATTGAGGGTAAATTATATACCTCTTAAATAATAATCTTGTCTGCAAGCTATTCATTTTTCCTCTTACAATTGCGCCCTTCGCCTATCTATAAAATAGTTTGTTTGTTTAGATCAGGGGTCGGCAAAGTCCGGCCCGCGGGCCAAATCCGGCCCGCCAACTGATTTTATCCGGCCCTTAAGAAAATTTTAGTGCAACATATGAAAAAAATCTCAATTCTCGACGGATTTGTTCACAATATCACTTATGTTGTTTCCCAAAAATGCACGTTGAAATTTTTGAACGAGGTCTCCAATGGCATACTAATATACTTTTTAGACTTTTTCTATAGTATTTTCATGATCGCTTGACAAATTCCATGTCTCCAGCGCCAAAATAATGTGTTTATTTGACTCCCAAAGTCAAGGAATACAACTTTCGACACCTTTATGAAATATAAATATAGAACACAATATTCAAAAGTTTCCATAAAACTTCGACATTTGATTTGAGGATTAATTTACAGCAAAGAATAAAATATTTTACGGTACAATGAACCAAAATTTTTATGTTGATAAAGTACATAATTCAACAAACATAAGGCCACATGGTTCAAATGGTTATAGGTATTAAGTTCAAATATTTCATTTTATTATACAGTTTTATGTAATTTTACTATTTAAAAAAAGATACTCGATTTAAAAAGGGTTTAATATAATTTTCAACACATTAAGCCATGGTTTAAGGTATCCGACCCGCACTTGCGAGTTCTTTTCCATCATCTGGCCCTTTTCAAGAAACGTATGCCGACCCCTGGTTTAGATAAATGTTATCAAAGTAATGTTTTTCAAGATTTTCTATGATTAGGAACCCAGTTAAAATACGAATTTAAATAGGAATTATAAGGTTCGAATTTGTTTTTGTATTTTATTTTTAAAAGGCACTTGGTTTATTTTTTACGCAAATTGTTAATGCAAAGAATTAAATTCGATAACATAACGTGTAAACTTGATGCACCATTTAAACAGTATAAACATAACTAAAAGGAATTAAATAGACTCGTATCAACAAGATTGACAAAACTGTTAAGAATCCACATTAAATGAAATGACTTTCATTAATTGTAAATAACTTGTATTATACAATTCGGATTTAATGCAAGTATTTCTACTGTTAAACATTTAAACTTTGTTTCAATTGTTTGTCATTTTCAACATCGAAATGTCGGTAGTAAGATGATAAAATGTTGAAAAGTTTATTGCTTGGTAAAATTTTAATGTATCAATTTATAGCACTGTTTATAATTTACTTTTGTATCCAGTTATCCACTTTGCTTTTCCTGAAACTTGTTTTTGAGAAAATGTACCTCGTTGCGGAAGATAACAAAAACGGTTCTGTACAATCAACCACACTTACACCGAGCGTGTCGGTACTTGTTCGGGGTAAAAACGGCGCGTGGTGTTCGTTTTTCGTCCCATCGATATCTCGGCCGAACGAAAATGACTGACAGGGAAGGGCAGCGCGATATCTGTCCATCGTTCTTAGCATCTCGATAGCAGCGGCATCTTGAGTCGTCGACGATGAATGCCGATGACTATGGTAATGCAACAAACAACTTCATTTAAGAGAGATCCCGTTCCGGTCCCCGGGCACCATCCCCTTTTCCACCCCGATATGGGGCGGGGTGTGCATTGCGGGAAAAAACGCTTTGAAGGGCAATCGAGGTTTATTTTTACCTTCATCTTTTTTTCCTTCTTTCCCTGCACAATTTACCTGTTTATGGCAACACGCGGGGTAAGTTGACGTCCTCCTGGAAAAAGGGGATGCTATTACGGCCATTTGGATGGCACTGCGGAAGATTTTTTAATTTTTGATTTATTGCCATAAATTTTCATTCGCAAGAAATCAACTACGACGACGACGATGGTTCGATGGTAACCGCTCGGTGCACCGGAGAGCGCACAATAAATTATTGAAATGAGCAGAATTGCAGGCCGAAAGGATGCGTTTCCATCGAAGAAACAGTGGACGATCGATGGCGTTGCCAGTTGCGCGACGATAACGTCTCATAATCTCGGATCTGCGGATGATGGAAAAGGTGCCGGTGGTGACTAGGAACTTGGGAAGCACCATTACGAAGCTTCACCACCGGGCACAAGGATTAACCACAATCTTCATTGTTGCGGCACAAGAATGAACAATCTTGGTGCGCAGATTATGAAATCAAAAGGCACGACTGTATGAAGGTGAAAAAGATTGCTCCGTGCATCTTCTTGCTGCTATAAACTGTAATATCCCAGCCGAGATGATGGGCGTTATGAGGAGGATGTTTTTTTCCACCCTCTCCTCCGTCAATGCTACGTGAGCTGAGTGGAAAGAAAAGAATAAGCGATCCATTTCTAAAGCCTCTCCACTGGGCTGCGTAGTTTCGCCGGTGGCAAAGCTTGCGGCAAAGAAAGCACGGCTTCCCGGCCAGAAGTCATTGTCGAGCGAACGAGATGTGCGCCCTTTGAGGTTTCCCCAGCTCCCCATCGTGCCGGAGTAGGAGAAGGGCGGTCGCTACTATGTTGCAAGCGAACTAGTGACACTCTGTGTAACAACCCGCCTTGCTGCCGCTCGCTCCGATGCCAAATTGCAATCGATTCCATTGGAACACCTTGTGGGCAACGCCGGTGAATGCAAAGATTGGGATGCTGGTCGAGGTAGTGGTAGTAATAAATTTTGAATTCCACTTTAATGAGTTCCTTGACTTACGCGTTTCTTCCATTACCCAACGCGTTCCATTCCCTCGTTCACCTCGCACTCTGTTCGCCCCAGGGACTGCTTTCGGGAATCGCTGTCGTTGAAACTTCTCAATCTGAATTCGACCCTCTAACGGTCGTTGGGGTCGCATCATAAATGATCGCAAGTTCACCCAATGGGGTATGAGGGAGGGGGCAAACACACCACATCAGCCCCCTAACCCCTTACGGCCAAAAGTCGATTGAAATCCTATTCATGACTTTGGTAATTAATTATTTACAATCACATTGGCTCGCGGTTTCGCTCCCCGGCACTGACTTTAAGCATAAGGAGAATGGATGGTGTACCGTTAGGATCGGATGAGTAAGCATGAACAGAGCATGGGCATGCCTCCAGTAGTTCTTCTCGGCCTACGGTATCCTCGAGAGCTTGGTGTCATTGTTTGGACGCTCGTTTGGACGCATTTGAGATGGAAGTTCACACCTTTAGGGCAAACCGATACCAAGAAACGGGGTTTCATTTCGAAAAAAATCATGTGTTTTATTATTCATCTTTGGTATTAGGAATATAAATCAACTTGTTTCATAACCGTGATTCGGGAAACTGCATTTCGACTGGATGTATGTTCCTCTGAAAAGGAGTTTTCGTCGAGCTCCAAATAAAATAATGCATTAATTTTATTTTAACTTTGAAAGGTGGTTTAATATTTAAAAAGCAACAGGTAAAAGCCGTGTATAATAATACCCTCGGTGGTTCGTTAGTTTTCAAATATTTTAAATTAATCTTTTCTACAAAAATTCGGTATACTTAAATAGTAAATTGCTATTTAATCTTAATTTAAATGAGATTATTTTTTTCCAATTAGAGTAACACTCATGCGTCTTTAAATGATGGATTGAGATTTAACTCAAGTTTTATAATTCTTTAAATAAATGATTCATAAAACCCAAAAAGTAACTGAATTGTTAAGATTAAATTCCTTTTTGTGGTCAATCGATTCATATCCATCAAAGAATATTAAAGATTTATGAAATAATCATGAATATTTCGAAAGATTGATCAATATGTTGAGGTTCGAATCCTCAAAGGTATCATAAATTAATCTAAATGAATCTTGGGTGAAAGATTCATTTTAATGACATTCGCCAAAAAAAATAATAAACCATTACTCCAAAACGTTCAGATCAAGTGGAATAAACCTAAACGATGTGTTAATGCATTTTTATATCATCAGAAGTTATTAATTCAATTTGAAATTTTGATCTTAATGTATGAGAAATGTTAGAAATTCTTAAATTTTTCGTATATTTGATTCATTTTGTTGATGTACATTTTTATGTATAATGTTCCATGTTTTACTCCATCTCAAGAAAGCCTAATGGTTATTTTAAAGCTTCTCTCCTTGTAAACGTTCAATGGCTACATCGCATCTGCTGCAACGGACGGAATATGCTGAAACATTGAAGCTATCGCCGTTGCCGGCGAACGAGAACATAAATCAACATCAATTCTAAATCAAACAAAATAGATGAGCATGATACTTGACTTGATCGGATCAGAGTCAAAAGTGTGAATGATACTGTGAGCCCCCACTGATGAATCGCATTACAGGTAATTCCTCCCAGGTTAAGCACCCACCGGGGGCCCAGAGCGCGCCTTATTCTAGCTGCGAGGAGCGTGAGTTCAGACGCCGGGCACACTCGGCACTGTGGAATGTAGAAGAAATCTACAAGCGTCAAACATCAATTAAATAATACTTAATCACTCAATAAACCTGTGACCGAACAAGCGAGCACCTCCCGAGCACACTTGATATCCACCTCTGGGGACCTTTCAGATCCCATCGACAGGAATGGATGATCTCTGGCGGTGAGGGTTTCTTTTCCCTTTGCTCGTTTTGGAAGTGATCGAAGCGATCGGTAACCAACAGATCGATGGGTTCGGATCAACAGCGTACTCGCCACGAGATGAAGAGTAGAGCTTGTCGATGCTCATCGACTTTCGAATCACACGTTGATATGATCTTCTGCTCGATAGAACGCTCAAACCGTGGCATACAGTGACCGAGAAGGCCAACGGTTCCGTACCTTACACACAACTGAACCCATTATTCTTCAGCTTCGTTGCACTCCAAAATCGTCCGTTCCTCGCGTGGACAAACACAGTGATTGCCGAATTCTGAATCGATCCTCTTATCCGCTCGAGCCCACTAGAAAATGTACGATGAAATATAGACATGAGCCGCCCGGAATTGTATCGATTTATTTCTCGAATCTACAGTTCGAGTTGGTTGTTGTTGAACTATTGGACAGCGCAATGTGGCAAATAGATTGCCCTTTGGCTTCCATCCGTCCGTGTCTTGGACTATTTTTCATCTAGCAGGTGAGTTTGGAGGACCACAAACCAGAACGGCATAGTCAGGTGAAGTCAAATCGGGCAATGTTCTCGTAATAAATGAAGACCACGAAACCCAACTGGGGGTTCTTGAATCTTTTATTGATTTATCTTGCTATCCAGATTTATACTCAACCTGCTCCTCGATGTACTTTGAGGAAAATTAAAGATTCATCTAGGATGCAATCTGGCGGTTTATGATTGAGTGTTGAGCAGATAAACAAAGCGTTTTCGCATGCATTGGTGTATAGAATAAATTTTCAAATTTCTTTTTATTGCACTTTAAGAAGGGTTTAAAATATTTTAATATATTTCAATTTTATTCGACAGAACTCTACCGAGTCCTTTAAGAAGATTTTAATCCTTTCTACAAGCCCCGTTCACTTATCAACGAATAGAATCGCTTTATTCCATAGCACGCTTTGTTGAAGGGGTAATTAAAACCTTCATAAGCAATTACTATCTTCTCCGGTCTGGGCTTAAGTTATGGCTTTTGTTTGGGAAAACTTCTCTTTTCTTCAAGTTTCTGGACAAATTTTTCTTCCCCTTTTGTTTTAATCCGAGCTGTGAAAACACACTGTCAGCCACTACGTTCAAGCGGTGGCAGTTTGGCGTTTTTCTCTTCAACCGATTGGATGTTTTTATTTTCTTGCAAATAATGGGTCTCCGTTCCTGGGTCGTGTCCTCCCCTCACCATCTCCACCGAATCCATTCCCTCTCCAAGGAGGTATCCTCTCACGGCAACCACGACACAAAGGCGACGCAGCACGACGAGGCCGAAGGGTTCTGCTAAATAGATTCTAAAATTGAATTAATTACGACCACCGAAGATAAACCGAAACCACTTTCCGGGGAAAGAAAATCGACTTCCGGCAGTGTGGCAGCAATAAGGATTTTACCGGTTTTGGCTTTCTTCCTATCTGCTCGTCGTGTCTTGGGTGCCGCCATCATTTACGTCCCGGGATGGCGGGCGCCAAGTCCCATCATTCACGGGAGTATTTAAGTAAAGAAATTACTGCGCTTCTGTTAAGTTTTTCCTGCATCGCTAGCTGGTTGTGGAAGGATTTGCAGAAAAAACAAACAAAAAGATAAAATTATAGAAGATAATTATAACGTTATTTTGCAGGGCAAGAAATTGAATGAAAATAATATTTTTCACACAACCCCTTGTGATCTACTTTTCTTGTATTCTTGGTAATTAGATTAAAGTGGTAAGTGGTAATTAGATTAAAAACATGAGACAAAGGCCAAGATAGTGAACTATACCAAAAGAGTTTTCAAAATCAGTTGCTGTTCAATCTATTCAATCAATCATGATAAATATACAATTTAAATTTGGAATATTGTTTATTTTTTTTAACCAAAGTTTTTTCTCTAAAATTAAAATGTAATATACATTGCATCAGGTGCTCTTCCAATGTATTTGTAAATGTTATTGATCAATATTTTTTTGTTTTGATGCTGTTAATAAATGTTAAATTAAGGCAACTGTTATTACTTCACTTTTTTATTCTAACTTAAAATTAAAGTTTAAAAACAGTTTTTTGTTTTGTTTTAATTATTATTTTGGTCCTCAATCAAATCTTGTTTGCCTTAATAAGTTTTGTCACTTTCGAACCAATGCCAGGCCTTGTTCAAGCACAATGGCCATCTAATAAAAGATTGTGAGTGGCGATTAATGTAATAGGTATGTTCCTTTGCCACGGTACAATTCACCCTCCAACCTCGAACTGCTTCAGATTGCATCCAAACGCGTCGCCATCCCGTCGGAGTCGTGCGATAGAGGCGATCCTAATTATCTTGTAATTCTAGCTTTTAAAATATTGTTGATTTATTTTCCCCTTCGCTGACTCACTGGACGGCGATGCAAACATTGTGCTTTATTTGTTTTTATATTTCTTACGATCGAATTTCCCATATCCTAGCTGGAGATATTGTCTTCCCCTTCGAGTTCCTCCGGTGCCATTTTCGATCGTGATGGCGCGCGCGCGCTCGCGCTCGGTCGGGTTTCACTTTCAATATTCGTCCAAGCGATTCCAATTCACGACTTCCACGATCTTTGACGCCGTTGGCACGAAAATTCGTCCGCCATATCCGAGAATGCGATCGATGGCGGTTTGATGATGACCCGAAGATCCTTCGCAGCGGAAATAGCCTCCAATACGGGAGAGCATACGAAGGCCTTAACGCTAACGGCCATCTCGGCTGCAGTTTTCTGCACTAATGAAACCAACGCGTGGGGCAAGTTTGTCGTGCCGGAATCTTGGCGGGACACCGTTGTTCCTTGTACAAAGTTTGTGATTTATGGGTATTAGAGTATGATTTGAAAGAGTGTGCTTATGCTCATAAAGCTGCTTTCGAGATTACAGATGTTAGATATAAAAAGGTACCGTTGTAACTAAAACTTGTGTTATTAAAGAGTTCAAAATTTGTTTCAATTATTTGTTTGCCTCAAACATAATCAACTATTTATAAATCAAGTAAACAACAAAACGTATCTAAAATATGTGAAATGATTAAATGCGTGCCTTTTCTGCATGCCACAAACAGAATGCATATGCAATCTCAAACAAGTCGATTGCAGACTAATTCGACAAAAATTCTCGCCATTTCCGTAAACGCAAAAATAGCCACAAGAAATGATTCAGTTCGGTTTGCGAAATGGCAAGACGCGCCCCTTCAACGGCACTGAACTGACTCATCGTTTCGACCGGACGCGATTTGCGTTGATGGAAGACTTCTAGAGCGAGGCGACCACTCGTTTGGAAAGCCAAATTTTCTTCAGTCACAGTTACATACACTTGGTTGACGGAACGATTGCGTACAGTTTATTTTAGACAAACAACTTCTCCACTCTCTCGGGTGATTGATTCGGGGGAATTTTATGGAACGACGAGGAGGACCGCTGGGAGTGGCGTAGCAATCGGGGTTCAGCACTCGAGTAACGTTCGGTCATCGATCGAATGATTAATTAATTATTCACGATTCCGGTGCAGAACGATGTAAACAGACCTGAGGTAACAGTATTATGAGCGCATTTACTGGATGCCGCCCGGTGTTGTAATGTTGGGAAGGAATAATAATAATAGTAAAAAAAGCATAAAGCACATCGATGAACGTCGTCAAAACCGTAGTAAACTAATCTTCGAGCTTGGCAATACAAAATAAAAAATAAAAATGAAAAATCAATTGCGTTTACGGTAACAAATTGCTGTGCGTAAAAATTCCCCCGACAAAGGTACGGAATGGTGTCCGACCAGCATCGGCGGGGGGAGGAAAAGTATGCGGAAAGTCTATATTTGCGTTGCGCGTTGGCAAACCTTCCCCTTCGTACCTTTGTTTGTTTACGATTCCCATTTTTCGTAACGAAATTCGATTTGATCCAGCTGTGAGTTCGCGGGGCCTGCCGGGAGTTCAAGGGATCGGGAACTGGATCGGTCCGGCGCGATCCCGGGAGCGGAACGGAGCCGGGATTCGGAGTTGGCCGCACCGACCGGACGGCGAAAATCGATTAGAAGCCTTCCCAATTAAGTCACCTGAATAAATCAACTCCCCAAGACGAATAGAAATTGAAATAGAAGATAAATGTTGAAGCACAAAATCATCATGCAACACACAGGCGCACACACTTACACGCGCGCATTGTATGGCGGTATGATTCTTTTTCACTACCTCTCCAGTGTCGGTTTAGTCCCTTTAGAATCTCTCTATCGATGGGCTAACCGGGATGCTTGCAGCAATGGAACCTATCGGCCCAATCGATCGGTGCAAAGTCTGCGTAGAAAAAGTAAAGGGTGAAACATTTCGCTAACAGAGATCGATCACGGGAGGAGGGAATGGGATGGTGGTCAGTACTCCGGCAGACAGGAATGAAACAGCCCAAAGGGAAGGAACAGGGTTCCGCGCATAAGTCACACTCCAATCGGGATCGTTCTAGCACACTCGCACCGTGCAGAACAAATCCGTTACCAGCTTGTGTTTGCCTTTCGCATACCGCTTTCTCCCCCATCGCACAGTGGGACAGATGTTGCTTGTAACGAATAATTTGTGTCCAGGGAAACTCACTTCGAAAAATATATTTTCATATGTCCAATTTGAAATTGTAAATTAACTTTCACAAATATAAATAGTCCTACCAAACATTTGCCGGTAGATAAATAATTGGTTTGGTATCGAAACCAATTTCATCGAAGATCTTTAATGATAATTAAAAAAAAACAATCACATTAAACCCCTTCATAGTTTTACTCCGTTTTTTTTCTACTTTCGTAGCGTGGCATTGATTTCGAGGATAACTTCTTAGAAAACACGCTCTTTTGTGTTTCTACATTTTTATTCATTTTTTTAGTACTAATCGATTCAATTAAAGCAAACTTAAACACAAAAAAATTACAAAAATTTAATAAAACATTCTGACAATGTTTGAATCATTCACACGACTTGGCTGTACACTTTACTTGCCCATCTTTAATAATGTTTCGCTTATGAGCAGGCTTACTAAATCGTGTAGCCAAAACATAAATCATTTTTAATTTATCCAGTGGTGAATGTTAGTGAAACATTGAAAAAACTGTTACGACAATTCTGCTTAAAGTAAATTCAGATGAAATTGTCTAATTTTTTATAATTAAAAATCTGCTAAATTTGCATATACAAATAATTTATCTTGTTGACGTAGCGTTGAGCAATACTGCCAGACAGTTCTTTCTGAACAAAAAATAAGTCAATAATTAAATTTATCTTTTTGTTTGGTAAATTTGAACCACCTTAGGAATATGCTATTCAATTAAAATAGTCCATCTTCGTGTTTGCATCGAACCACAGTGGATTACAGATTTAGATGGAACGATCCGTACTCAGAATATTCGACGGTACGCGATGACCCCGACAGTGGAATGTTTTCGGAGCAATTACCGATGCTCATGCGCGGCCAACCCTACACCTTCACCACCTTCACAGATATTCTAGAACCGTGCGCAATAAGTAACAGTTCTTTTCCGTACACCGGCCTAAGGTACCGATATCCATTCCGCACGTGGAGTGAGAACGCGCTCCGGTTCTAGGGCTTTGGGCAGGATGCTCAGGTGCACGCCTTAGCTGCTCTTCTGGTGGATTAAGGCAAAGTGAGGTTATGGTGGTTTGAAGAAGAGCTTTATAATCCTATGATCATGAGAAGGATAGAGTATGATAAAAAAGGAAAGCAATAAAATAAAACCGTTCTTATTGGTCGAATCGATCATGAGCCGATCGCGCTTAGCCTTAAATCACCGATCGTGGCTAAGTTAAGTTATGTTAAACAAGTTGAGTGGTATTTTTTTAAACAAGGTTATTCGTTTCTTAAAAGTTTTTCGAATGCCAACAGCCAATATTATGACCAATAACTATCTTGAGATATTATCACACAACAATCCACAAAATTTCTAAAATTTAGGAATTTCAGAATACTTGCTTAATAACTCTGTTATTTCTTGAATGAATTGATTTATTTTTCTTTTATTTTGATGCAAGTTCAAATTCAAACCTTGGAAGGAAGGTTACGCAAGTAATTTAATACCATGCACAAATTGATCTAATTTATCTTGACATATTTAGAATTAATTTTTCAATTCATCAACACAAGTCAAAAAGTGAACGTCCGTCCATTTGTGTGCTTTCACTCGGTTGGCCCACACAAAGCGCTTTCGGAAAGAAAACGTGCAAAGATGTTTACTTGCGCCCGGTTACCCTTTGCTCTAATGATGATTACTTGATGTTCGACATCTGATAAGGCCATTCGGATGGCTAATTCACGCAGCACGAGCTGCCGCATGACAACATTCCACTCCGTTACGTAACGAGGCGTTCGAAATTTGCCATCATTTTGTCCGTTCTTTCTGCTTGATATTCAATTTTTGGCACAGCACGAGACCGTTTTTGGGGGTGAGGGAAATAAATAAACGAAACTGTGTGATGTGCCATTTTGGGGCGTTTGAGGCGTTCATTTGCGCCTCACTGATGACCTTCTTCAGATCATCGGAGGCTTCCGTCCCTTCCCGGAGGCTCGGGTTCGGCTGGTTGGTTTCGTCGCGCCCGATTTGTTTGTGCACTGCTCGAGACCTCTCAAGTGCTGGTCTGAGTACAGTTTGATTGAAGTGGACGTTGGCGTTCCTTTTTTGTCTCTCCACAGAAGAGTGCTTGTGGAACCGGGGGTTGGTGGACCACACACACGCTTACGCCGACCGCACACATCCCTTTTCATGAAAACCCTGGCAAGGCGCAAGAGAAGCGTCAATGGAGCAAACAAACTCGCACGCAACATCAAACAGTTCGGAAAATGAAGAGCCCAATTCAATCTCGGACGGTGTCCAATAATCAACTGGCGTTCATAGTGTTGTTTATGTTTTTCTTTTTTTTTTTGGTTGCTGTGCTGTTTCCTTTGAATCCCAATAGCCAGCGTCGGGTAAACAGCAAATTAATTAATTAAGTAATTAATGGCCATATACCGGTTTGCTCTCATCCGAGTATCGAAAACATCGTCAAACGGTACTTCTGGGCGATTCTTTGAACCGAGCAAAAGGTTACCTTAGTGGCAAAAACTATGTTTGAGTTAAAAATAAACTCTTTAATTGGGTCATGCATATGGGGGTGGCTTCAAAATAGTTTTTTGCTTCATAGAAGGACACATTAATTATTGGTCAACCTAAAGTCAAGCTGGCCATTTGTGGTTTTCGTTTAATTAGGAAATTAATGGGAAATAAATTAGTTTGTTTGAAATATACTTCTGTTGCAATTTTTGATGTTTCAAATGGAGTCACGAATTACTTTGAAAATGGAAAAACAAGTGATTTTTTTTGTATATTTAATCTTTTATGTTTCTTATATTCATTCTGAATTTTTATAAAACAACTAATTTCTTATTTATTTAATCATTTTATGAAATTAAACTTCATGTTTTTGATACAATCTAATGTGTTTCTTATCATCGTTTTCTTTCCAGGTATGTCGCAAAAGTTTCCACCACGAACGTAGATGAATTGCTTCTGAAAAGGCGTTTCGGCAATTGAGTGTTCCACGCCAAGTGGGCCAAAGTAGCCACTCGTATTTAAGGTTCGACCCTGATGCGCCAAAAGCACGAACGAACGAACGAACGAACGCGAGAAGTATTCGGTGTAAGTAATTTCCACCATCAAACTGAAGATGCCGTAATCTAAGTAGATCACTACGGCAAGGTCAGGCAAACGTCATTTGGCGAACCCCCGGTTGCCCTCTTAGGGCAAGCGGTGGTCGGTCAATTGAGCCCCACCTCGTCTGCAACCAACCCGCATGGGTAAAATCCGATTTACAGTCGGTCAAGCTCGGAAAAGGTGCGCTTCTCGAAGTTTGGTGAGAGCAATTTTTTGGGGCACTTTTGCCAAATGGTCACAAGGGTATACCCTATCGTGCGGCAAGCATAACTGTCTTTTGCAAGCGAGAGCTAAACGTTCAAATGGCCATTTTCGTTTATGCACTCTTTCACAATATGGCCACACGTGTGTGCCTACCATTAGTGAACAATAAAACGGCGAAGTGGAATCGTGTGAAGCTATTTTAGTTGATCGTCTGATGGAATGCGTGCATGGAGCATATTTAACGATTTGGAAGTTTGGAGAGAGTTTGGAAAGTTAAATGTAATAATAAATTGTTCTTGACACCTTAAGCAAAAAACATTAAAAGAAGAACTGAACCAACGGACTCCATTTAATATAGAATAAAAATAAAAATCAATAAAATAAATGAATTGGTCTAAAACTTCTAAATAACATGCTTCAATTTCACCTCCAATGAGACGAAATTCAACTTGTAAATGAAGTGCAATAAAATACTGTACACGAAGTGAACCGGATGAAAATAGATGGCATCCGTGGAAGCGAAGTAGAAAATGTAGCATTCCATCAAACGATTTTCCAATGGCATCGTTTCCAGCGGCCATCCCGTTTGAAATATGTTCTATCAACAATACGGTAAACTCGCGCGCGGCCCAGCTCCAGCTTCCATTCTTACCCTCGCTTGGAGCGTCCCTTTTCCCGACCGTTAGAGAAATGACTTCGCTTGTTTGGAATTTAGAACCGCAAGCGAATGCACGATCAATGATTAACTGACCATTACTTACAATATGATCCCTATGATCTAGGATCAAAACCTTTTATTGTCTCCACGTTTTAAGCCTATTACAACCGTTCCATTGCGACTGTTGTGTGTGTGTGTTTGGTGTCTGCTTCTTTTTGTTATTTTATCGTTTCGTTTGAAAACCAGTTCCGTAGTTCCATCACGACGATCCGGTTGCCTTGCGGCGCATCGTTCGTTCGCTCTGGTGACAGAATCTTCCGGACACTGGAAAAGGGTTGCATTCGTAAAAGGCTGGGGAGCCTAGAGGTGGTGCAACGGAAGAAAATAAAAATAGGAACAAGACAATTGGAAGGCAAGAGATCGTATAAAAATAAATACGTGCCGTCGCCACCTCCAAACCCCCCGCCCCCTGTTCCAGCAAGCGTGCAAATGCGCCGTGCGCGTGCTTTTCCGCGAGAGCTTCCTGCGAGCGTAAATCCGGAAAGCTAACGGTTTCCGACTTCGGGCTCGATCATGCAATATCAACCGTGGCCTCCATCCGCCAAACCCTCGCTTTTTTCTCCCCTTTTCCCCCCGTTTCCAAGGTACGTAAAGCCTTTTGCGCGTTTTATGCAATCGCGCCTCCACTGCTTTCCTTTCCTCGTTCGTCCGGCGGCGGTCCGGTCGCCACCGAAAAACTGCACGAGAGCGAACGGACCAACGAGCGAACCGGCCCAAACGAGACGACGAGAGATCGGGAAGATCGTTCTGGTTCAGATATGGTAAGGAAAACCGGTAACGAGACTTTCTGAAGTTCTTGGCCCTTTTTTTTTGCACGGGAAGAGTTTTCGCCCCGGAGGCCAAAGGGTTTCCTCCCTTGCCCGGTTCGTGTGCTGCCAGCCTCCATCCACTCCGAGTTTTTCCGACACCTTCTGCGACGCCATCGATGCGTCGCCGTCTCGGTATGCACGCGCTTTTTTTTGTGTTAGAGCTTTACTCTTGGAGGTAAATTGTGCTTCGAATGCATTGTAGGTCGATTTTGCACTAAAACGGATTAGAAAATTTACAGAAGTACTAGAATATTTCTTCTTTCCTATAAGATAAACATTTGTCAAATATCAATATTTCTTCTTCCCTATAAGATAAACATAACTTTAAAGGTATGTGAAATTCAGTTTGTAAATTTTACAATTTTCGTATAAAATAGTTACTTTTGGAATCCTTTCACGTGCAATCTTTGTGAAAACTGTTTTCTTGATTTTAACGTCAAAAAACTTTTGGAAATCGTAGTGAGAAAACATTTAGCTTAATAACTTCCTTTTACCATGAGCAGGATGCAATTTTAAAATCTTTGAATGCCTTAAAGTTCGATTGTCAATAGAAATTTCAAAACAATTTCCCTTAGCCGTTAAAAATCCAATTTTTTAAATCAAACGTTAATAAATTTTATTTAAATCTGAGTAGAAATTGTCAAGCTTAACATCAGAAAGATGATTGAATTGCATTGAATGGCAACATTGCTAGAGTTTACTTGTAACATTTTATTTTGATAAGTTCAATGTGACAGCAATGCAACGAATGTCTTTGGCAAATTTTAAAACCACTGCCTTCTAGACATGGAAAATTCGACCACTGTGCGCATCTGAATGCATTCCTCTAGTCCTTCCGATGACCGATTGTTCGCCTCTCAGTGCATCGGTGGCGAGTAATAAATACTCGGAGAGTAGAGATGGGCCGCGACGATCGCACACAAACGAATGAGGAGCTGGCACGGCGAAGAAGGAAAAGCAAAGAAAAGCAGTAAAAGCATCGGAGGAAAATCGTGGAGCCTAGCAGCAAACGCCAGAGATCGAAGCGGGGTTCTGTATACGGCCCGATTACGAAATGCAACCGCGCCGGTCTCCGGGGCGACGATCGGCCGGAGGAGGAAGGCGAGAAGATGCGTTTTATTTATGATGTTTCTGTACGCATCGAATTGCAATTGCAGGATTGTGCAACATGTCGGCGTCTGTCGGAGAAGATTCGCACGGTCCCCGAGAGGGGTTGAGTACCCTGGGGGAGGGGAGAGTCGTCCACCGCAAGGTCAGCACATAAGTTACCTCGCAAGCGTTATTTCGACGTTAATGGATCGCTAGAAGGCAGGCGGGGTCTCCGGAGCCTTATGCGCGCCTAAGAAAACGGCCGTTCTGTGGTCGATGAAAGATTGCGACTTAATAATTTTCGCCCGCGGATGAGGAAAACTCGCTGCAGTTTTTAATGGCGAGGCACCAAATATTTATAGCCTCCGAACAACTGATCTATTAATAACGGAATCGAAGGCACGAACTCGTGGGCTTGGTTTACGGTGGACCGTATTTCATGAGTCAGGTACTTCTAATTTCTCGTTTCAGCTGAACCATATTTAATTATTTACAATCCTTCATATTTTTTTTTTTGGGTAGAAAATATCCCATCAGTTTGAGAGACGTATACAATTTTATTTATGTCTTTCAACCACTGCAGAAATCAGTTGATCCGCACTCAGAAACTGCATATGGAAATTAAGGAAAGTTAAGCCGTTCGGCCACATTTATTTCTTCAACCCTTCGCAAACGGATAGCGATCGTAAAAGCTTCGCAAAGGGTCCGGCGCAGAGCGCCATAAAACCAACGAAAGCGCTAGAGAACGGCCATTCGCCGGAAGATGAGCGCTTGGGGAGGTTTCGGTTTGTTTCCTCCCCCCAGTTCGTTTCGATGCCTTTCCTCCCGTCATCAATTGGCTCACCAGCGGAAAGCAGCTGCGCGGCAGAATGCTGCAAAGAATTGGCGAGCTAAGAGCCCAAGAGCCCAAGAGCAGAGATCGCGGCTCGCGCGCGAGAGAGTAAACAACGCAAGGAAACATCATCCCGCCGGACGGCGAACGGGAAGAAAGGGCAGGGAAAAATAAGAGCACCGTAGGAACAAAGCAAGAAAGCGAAGGAAACACACACAACACAACCACCACATAAGAGATGCGAAGGGAAAAACGGAAGATCGCTCGCCATTAAAGCAGCAGCAACAAGCAGTCGTCGCGGGGGGAGGATCAACGACGCTAGGGGGGGTTTGCCAGGGAAAACGCAAAAAAACGGCGCGGACATACGGGAGAAAAGGATGCAACCAAAGGAGAGGGCCCCCAAAGGGAAAGGAAACGCCATGCGGCCATGGATTGGGCTCGGGAGGGCCGGGGACGGGGGCCGCTGTGAGCGAAATCGATGGAGGAGAAAAACGGGCAAACTTTTATTATTGACTCGGTTTTAATGTAGCTCACTTCTGCTGAGGTCATTCAGTGTTCATCAGAATGCTGCGCGGTGCTGTTGAGCTTTAGAGCCGTTTACGCTTTCTTGCGTCGTTTTTGGTGGCGAGTTCCCACTCTGGTTTTCCTGTCCTGCATGAATTATTTACTTTGGAAGTTTAGTTTTTCATTTGTTCTAGTGAAAAAAATAATTTGCTACACATTTTATAAAAAATTAGAAAAATGTACGATGGTGATAAAAGTTGATCAGTTCAGTGGCATAATACTTCAGTTTGTTATCTTATCCTGAAGTTGAAAATAACAGGAGAAAAATATATTCAAAAAACTTAATGCCAGGAATAATGTCACAAAGTGTTTATTTAGTAATTTCGATAACAAACATTAAAGAAAAGTGAACAGTTATTTCTTGTTCTGAAGTGCAAAAATTGGTTCATGGTGCATGCAAGCTCGCGAAGGTGTTGGTTATGAAAGTTCGACTTAAATATCAAGTGATCGTTCAAGTTTGTCTTCTCCTCGCAGAGTGTGCGTTGAGGAAAAGAGTAGTGAAAAGTGGGTGATTTATTTATACACTGCACACAAAGTTGCTAAAAGTAACTCCAACGCAAACGCCTCATCGCAACATCCTACCGAGGATACGGTGTGATCGGAGCTTTTTTAAGCGTTCTTCTTCGCCATCAGCCATGTTGTTCCCGCGGGGTCGACACGACCTGGCCCAATAAAGTTCCTTAGGCGCCTTTACAAGCGGTAACGCGGGGTGCGTTATCCAAAGAATCTGCCAAGGTACGTGAAAAATCGCCAAAGAATGCTGATTGTTTTCAATATTTTAATCAAATAGAAAGTGTTTTAAATAACTAAATTGTTATAACCATTAATTAAATTAATTTTAATTGTAATTGAATTAATGTTGAATTTAAATTCAATGAGAAACTTACATATTAGAGTAAGTAAAACAAATCGAAAATTTACAACAATTGGCAAATATATCTTTAAAAAATGTCTAACTTTTCAAGCATCAGACAAGCAAATCAAGAGCTTGAAGAATAATTCAACCGGCTTTCGCATAAATGGCAATCCATTTCGTTCCTACATTGTTTGAGGAGCAATCCTTTCTTGCGTATAAACATAAAGAATCGAGCTTGAAGGATCGAACCACGAGAAGAATGTGTAAACTTTTAAGACCAACTCTGAATGAATAAACAATTGTCGTTCGTACTTTTACACACCTCGAGAGATGATGTCTCTTGTGCAATAACCGTCGTAAGCAAATGTTTTTCGCCTGGAGGAGTTTTGAAAAATAAATTTAAAAATAACATACAACCCCGTACTTCCTATTACGGAGCTGACAGGCGCTTCTTGGTTTGGGTTGTTGTATTAAGGTGTTTTTTTATTCATTTGTTTAGTATGGTCTTGTTTCGGTTCCATTCTTTAGCGAACAAATACGGGCTCCGTTACGTATTGCTCATGGAAAGGGTGCAGGCGTTGATAATTTATGAAAACACGCGCCTTCGCACTTCAATTTCAATGTTTTTTTTTTTATCGTATCAAGAGCAAACTTTTGCAGTTGTTATTTTATTCTCCTTTTATATAAATTTCTGCAACAGTGATGTTGTTTGGTAGCAGTATACTTCACTTTTTCATTCTTTTGCATAAAAATGTTGAACCTTTATCTTTTTGATTTGCTTTTGCGTCGGGTGATTGACCTTTAAGGGGATTGTAGAATGGTTCATTGAACTGACAAAAATATTCATTTGGTTGCATGGTTTGGTTTAAAATTAGTCCTGCCCTTTTTGTTAGGTTTTTAAATTAATAAACGATTTATGTTAAGTTAACTTAAGAATTAGGATATTATTAAGATATCCTAATTCTTAAGTTTCAACACTGTTTGAAAATTTACAAAATAGTTTGTACAATACCTAAATTGATATTAAATTATACAACCTACAGTTATAGTATTGGAAGTGATTTACTCTCAGGATTCCACTTAAAATTGATGGAAATGCAAAATATGAATAAGTCTTGTCGGGTCTTGTACTTGGGTCAAACTGTGTTTGTAATTAACTGCCATTGTGAGAAGGACAAATGGGAACAGAAACGAAGAACGGTCCACATTTCTTTTGATGGCATTTTTTAACGCATTTCTTCGAAGCACGGCTGCTGTATTTACGCCCGATGATTATTTGGTGTTCACTACTGACCCAGTTCTGTCCATCGGTTTTGGGTACCGCTTCGCCCAAAGTCGAGCGTCAATCGAACTGGAAGGGACCTTCCCGAATGGCCTTCAAAAAGATTCGTCGTAGTGAGTGACCATCTGGCCATCGGGGAGAAAAACCTGCGTACCTAAATCGCTTTATGATAATGACGCGCGTGTAAAATGCACCATAACCGGACCGGGTGTTGCTGAAGCCAAAACACACAACCATACTCGGACCATTCTTGAGCGAAAACCGCCAAAACGTACCGTTATTCTAATCATCTTCATGATCGTTCGGTCGGTGAAATTGAAATCAATTGATCATCGGGGTGGATCAAGAAGGAAAAACAAAACCTCACGTAAACACAACACAAACATCACGTTCGGAGCAACGTTTAAGCGAAGTCATGCAAACGAAGTACCATGAAGTTTGGGTGCTGCCCTCGAAAATGCCCGGAATGGGGCGCAATTTGGACGCCAAATTTGCCAACGGTAGTCGCGTTCTGGTGTGTTTAGGCGATAAGCAAACGCGAAGACATACCGAGTTGAGTTCATATTCTTTAAACGCCCATGTTACGAGGGTAGGAGGAGGAGGGAGAAGGGAGGCACGAAATAGAACTTTCCACCGGTTGTGGAAACCGACCGCCGCTGGAGACCGATGCGAAGTGAAAAGTTGAAAACTGTAGCAAATTTACACAAATGATGGAATCATTAGAAGGTAATTGCTCAAAATTGTTTCGAGCCCAGTTTCTCTGCCCAGTTCCATGCGGTACAACCCCCTCTTGCCCCATGTCCCCCGCGCCACTCCATTTGCCGGTCACCGGCTACCGAAAGAAGAGCCCTCCGAAAAAAAAAACCGGGGCGGGGAGGAACTGTCAGTAAAACCAGACCAAAACCCGGTCGCCGAACCGAACGACGTTGGAAGGGCAGCAGCAGCAGCGGGATTTGTGGACCCCAGGAAAGTACAACGGGGTCCATACTTAGGGTGGAGGGAAAATAATTTTCACTGCTCGCCGGTCGGGAGAAAAAGGAGCGAAGACACACACACACACACTCGGTCGGCAACCGGCGCGAACCGGCACAACCGATTCTACGGTTCATTTAGGAAAATATGTTTATGACGAAAGGCGAATATTGATAATTTGAATCGAATTTTTGCCCCGCTCTCTCGGACGAAGAAGTGAACGATGCTGCGAACTACCGTTAGGGGCAGTGTTTCATGGCAACGTTCTGCTCTTGGCCACGGTAATCGTCATAGTTGGAGCCGCTGTTTATGTCCGCCGCTCGGAGGACCGTTTCAGAGCTGGTGGCAAAAGTCAAACCCTCGGACAATTGGGTAAACTCGATCACCAACCGAGCCTCTGTCGTTGGGTGAAAGCATTCGATTTACTTTCCACACGCGCAAATGCGCACCGAATCCCCGCGACATCTGACGATCGCCGAACCGATTCGTTTTTAGGGTGCTTTATTTTTATATCTACCAACCTATCGATAGTGTGGTCGACTTTAGGTTCCGCCAAACCGCAAAGCCATCGTAGGCAAAATGGTAAATGCAGCACGTAATGAATATTGGCGAAATTAAGCTCAATTAGGACACCCCGCTGTGATCCTCGCAAGCCTTTGCTTTGGGAGGTGAGAGAAACTTCCAAGTGGACATAATGCATTACGATACACAATAACATGGTGTAACTGGTGTGCGATCTAATTTCAACTTTCCAACGACAAGGGATTCGCCAGCTGAACGTCACACTCCTATGCTTTGATTATCGCCAGCAAAACTAGCATAAAAGCATGCGAGTAATAGAGGATCAAATTAGGAGGGGAAATTATTCGGCACTTGTACAGGTCGAGTGTGATGAACTGAACCATTTGACTGCCACCGGAGTAGAAAGGTGCGGATTTCATTTAGCATGGATTAATTTAATGTGTGCATGTTTGACACATGTGCATGTTTTGAACGTCGTGAAAGTGAATTTTTAAATTATTAGGATTTTTGGCTGTTGAAATACATGTTCTTTGTTACAGACAGTTTTTTTGGTAATTTTCGTGGGCATTTAGTTTAAGGAAGTCAGCTACAGTAGGTTGCAAAATTTTGGATTGAGAGAAGGTACATTACTGAATTTTAAATTTGATGTTATCTTTTATTTCAGGAAATTGGTTCTGTTTTCTTCTAAATTTGATATAATTTTATAGTTTAACTGTCGTTATGATAAAACGATCCATCCAACAATGGTAAAGTTTCTTTTAAACACCTCTAACCCACCCATGATGGAATAGCTCATTAGATTCTGTCTCTAACGCATCTGAATTTGTCTCTAATTCATCAGTTTTTGTCTCGTCTTCATCTCATGTTGTCTCTTGATTTAAGTTTTGACTGGATCTAAAAATTTAGTTATTTCGATCGATGTTTAATATGAAGATATTGTTTGTACAATTTGTTTTTTTCGCTAAGCTTCTTCTCTTCTTATGTGGCTCAACATCCCCAAGTGGGACAAGGCCTCTCTCCGAAGAGAGTTACTGTGACCGAAAGACGGTATATTATTAGATCGGTGGTCAGCCGTTCGTAATACCGGGGGGTGCCAGACTCGGGATTCGATCCCACACCTATGGCGTGGTGTTTTCTTGCGCTACCGCTGCGCCATGGGCACCCCCAATTTTCGCTAAGCTGCCTTTAAAAAAATTATGAAAACTTATTAATAAGTAAAGCTAAACTAACCCAGAATTTCGAAAATATACATCATCGATTGTAAAACAAAAATAAACAAAACAAAGTTTATCAACTATGAAAAAAAAATTATATCCCCGAATTCAACGCTTCGGAGAAGATTTTAAAATCACTTTAAAAAGAAGCGAACAAACATGTACTCAGAAAATCGGTAAAAAAAACCAAACCAGTGGTTAGTTTTAAAGCAAAACCGGCAATTATCCAGTTGATTTTAATTTTTTCGATTAGAAACAAAAAGTGATGCGTTAGTGACAAAGGTAGGTGCGTTAGAAATCGAATCTGATGGCTTATTTCAATGCTTGGTGCTTTAGAGATAACATCACCTGCGTTCGAGCTAAAGTTAAAGTTTCGAGCATTTAAGAAAAATGTTTACCGGAAAATGTAACGATTGAAATTTTATTTATTTCTCATGTAAAATGATACATTATCTCGTTAACCCCAATATGGAGCAGTCGAGCTCATTTCGCAAACTTGCAAAATTATTGCTCTTTGACGGAAATCAGAAACTATCACCTCCGAATTCGTACAGCTTCCCAAATCGGTTGGTTTCGCGGATCAGGTAATGGCGATGGTGAACTGTGAATCAAATCGGTCCCTTGAACCGTCATTTCTTTTTACCTCTCTTGATCGGTTTGCCTATTCCAGCGGTCGAAACAATGTTGCCACCGGTTTAACGAATTACAGACAATTCCAGGTGATTTGTGCCGATAATGATGGCGCGTACCTTGCGGTTTAACAATTACTCAGCCCCATCTCCCGCCCCTCGAGCCGGCTCTAGGCGTGGCGGAAATCTTGGCGACGCCACGAAAGAAATGTGCCGATGCGACTCTAGAACACCAACCTCTTTGGCGATGCTCGGCCAGAGAAATCGGATGGTGGTTTTGGTTTCCTTTTCTTTTTCTTTACCCTCTCGCGCTATTTGTCGGCGAAACCAGTACGAGCTTGCGATCTGGTTGCTCTACATTCTGCAGGGAGTTTGTTTTTTTACTCTGTTGCGGCTTAGCCGACTCGCTTAACGGAGCCGGCAACGGGTAGATTGATCGATCGCCGTTGCTCTTGGCAAATTCCTAAACATAGGTTGCGTCTGGTACCGGATGCTACTTACGAGCATCAGAGGGACACGGGGGATGTTGGCGACCAGCAGAGAGATTCTGGCGGAAGGCAATAGATATGTCAAGAGCACTGGAAGAAAAAGGTCAATAAAAATAGGGCTGGAGTTGAGTAACCGGTTACATAACGACACCGTTGAACCAGGAAGGAATTATTTGATAGCAAAAAAAGTCTTGTTGAATGGTGCTAACACAAATTAAAATATAAAGAACGTCTATCAGCCCAGTGTCTGTTGGTAAATAAATTCAATTTTAGTTAAATGTAGTGTATCTTACAGTAAAATAATTCGATTGAAAGAACAAATCGTACATACACCGTGTTGCGCGATGTGAATACTGTGGCTTCATTTGTTCCTTTTGATTCAATGTTAACGATCTTATCCCAGGGAAACAAAAAGGGCTCGTGGGTCAATGCTCTCACCTTTCGCAACGCGGTTAAGACCCACTAAGAAACGTTGCAGCATGGTGGAATTTGTTTGTACGCAAAACTACTACGCTGGCCGAGAACGATTGCTTCGGATTCTGATACCCTCCGTGACCTCTTGAAATGGTCCCATGCTGTGCGAATCCCCAAGCAGTTTTTGTTCGACGAGTTTTCGGTTCGTCGCCTTTGCCACTGT
This sequence comes from Anopheles sinensis, assembly GCA_000441895.2. Classification (NCBI taxonomy): domain Eukaryota; kingdom Metazoa; phylum Arthropoda; class Insecta; order Diptera; family Culicidae; genus Anopheles; species Anopheles sinensis. The sequence continues at coordinate 3,391,097 of KE525331.1, forward strand.
TGATGTCTTTTGTTTACTGCCGTCGTTCTGATAAATGAATTCGCCGTTCTTCATGGTTTCTTCTTAAATAGATCAAGATTAAATTAAAATTTGTTACTTTTGTTTATGTTTTTTTGGAAAGCTGAATCTTTAGTGATTATAACACTGCCAATATAAAACTAACAAATACACTGAATCTGCTGAAATTGAACTCTCGCTTCGTTAAGTATGCTGCTTGCTAAACCTACTTCTAAAGCCATTTGGTTGAAGCCAACCTAAGAAAAATGGTTCCCTTTGAACCCTTTTGCTCTGTTATTCAACCGATCGGTATTGTTTTCATATCTTTCATCATAAACCGGATCATCGCGGATAGCGATCGCTATGTTGTAGCGAAGAGCAAAGAATGAAAAAGTGAATAAAAAATGATTGTAAAAGAGATAGAGAGAGGCGAAGCAAATGATTGTTTCTATGCTTGGTTCAGCGTCGTTGACCTTTGCAGGGTAGTGTTCGCTTATTTGTAAGCCCTTGTATATACACGTCGTTTTGAATAAAAGCACGGTAAACAATATTTTATTATTTTTCGATTGGGAAAACATTTCTAACTTTCCTTACGTTCCGTTTACGAAATCGTGTTTCGGTTTGCATTTAATGGGATTTCGTATGGAATCCGGCTAAAAGTATTGTAGAAAAGCCAAATACATGCCAAAACATTACTTGCATTCGGTTCAGAATGGCAAGCCAAGAATGTTTCATTTTTCTGTGGAACAGAACGACCTTGCAAGATCATTACTTTTATGTTGCCACATCTCCGTTCTCTCATGAAGTTTGATGCCTTCGTAAACATGAACTTGTGCTTTTGGCTTTCGTTGATCGATAATTTTTAGCAGGGATGGTTGAATTATATGTTTCATGCTCGTTTTCTTTTGTTTCATGGATATGTTTGGAAAATACGTTTCATCGAAACACATTTATAGAAAGCACAGATTAAATGTACAATTTTATCTCAATGCAGAAAATTTAAAGGAGATAAGCGTCAGATATCCGGGGGTCCGCGATAGCCGAGCGGTAGCGCCGGTTAGAAACTCGGCCCATGACCTCGACGGCGTGGGTTCGAATCCCAACCGAGACCGGGCCCTCCCCTGTACGAGAGGAGTGACTATCCACGTACATAAGGGAAAAAGTCTAGTAAGCCCTTCATAGGGCAGGCATGACCGAAGAGGTCGTTACGCCAAAAAGAAGAAGAAGAAGAAGCGTCAGATAGCATTTTTAAATTGTCTTTGATGCATCACAAACATAATTCCAGTTATATACACCCGAGGAAACAAGAATAGCACCACCCTGTTTTTTGCCGATATAATTTAAATGTCGATAAAATTCGAGCTTTTTCCTGTATGGAACGTTAGTTCAATCAGTTTTACAAGTTTTCAGTGGGTTACGATCGTATTAATTTGATCTATTAACGTTTACGCAAAATATTTCATTAAAATGGCCTGGAAGTAAAAATAGCACCACTTTGGTTTTTGTTCAGCAATTGAAGATATTCTAACAAAAACTCAATAAAAATAGACTTGAATGATGTCTTTATTAAGTTTACGAGTATTTTTAGCTAATCCTTTCAATATGCAGAGATTTGTAGGCACACAATTATTTTTTCTTGGGAATTCAGCTAATTATGCACTCAACATTCACAAATACAACTTGGCATGTAATTGTTGCTTAACTTATTGAAAATTTGAAGACAACCACAATGATCATGATTAGGCCAAAGGTTTTTAATGAGATTAGACACAAAGGGTTTGCTGGCCACCCTGAAATCTCCGTTCTTTGTCAGGAAACCAACCTATAGACAGCAAAAACTTGTGAATTCCGCCATTATTCTGCTGCTAAACGCAGTCCAAGCCCATCAAACACTCATTTTGGCTAATTAACTTTGTTTCTAGTGTATTTGACTTCATTCTTACTCAGATCCAAAGCAATGCAAGCTTTCACCGCAGTGAGGGATCTCCCCATATAAATGGTTTAAAACCATCAATGTGCCGGCATAGTTTAAATCGAGTTTCTTGTTGAGAATCATGCCAAAAGTATTGCCAAACATCTAAAATACTACGAATAAATGGTATTTGGTTGGAAATGAACTTTTTACCATGCTACGCTCCAAGAAATATACTTTACAACGAATTCGAACCGATTCAGTTCATGCCACTGTGTCACGTTGGGTTTACAGAATCTTTCTGGCCATTTGTGGTTTCCCCGCTTAACATAATTTACTGCACATGCCTTGGTGGCACCTTATGAAGAATTTCAAATGATTTAGCGATACTTTTCTTCCCTATTTCACTACATATTTATAAATTATTCGCATATCTATCACTGTAAACTGGGTTTCACTCCTACGTTGATGCTTGTGACCGTCGTAAACGGAATTTTCCATGAACCGTATTGCTATGATAAGTAATCAGAAGATTTTTAGACCGGTTTTCATGGAACAGAGAGCTGCATCATGATCAGATTTGATGTTTAAGTCAGTTTTGACAAGACGATGTTGTTCTTGACCCATTTCTGCTAAATGACTTCAAAAACCAATAAATCACGACAAATAAAACTTAATTACAATAGTTTGAGTTCTATTCTAACTTGTGATATCCCCAAAATCCACTTAAAATTGTTAAATGTTTAAATTTTTGCAATTGCTGAACAAAAACCAAGGTGGTGCTATTTTTACTTCCAGGCCATTTTAACGAATTATTTGGCGTAAACGTTAATAGACCAAATTAATACGATCGTAATCCACTGAAATCTTGTAAAACTGATTGAACTAAAGTTCCAAATTGGAAAAAGCTACAAACTTTATGGACAATTAAATGATATCGGCAAAAACAGGGTGGTGCTATTCTTGTTTCCTCGGGTGTATAATCAACGATTTCTTAACCTTGTGTTGTTATTTTCCTTCTTATTTTATCCCAAAATCCAAGACAGTTTATAAACATGTTTCGTTCCATCATTCGAACCATCAGCTGCATCGATCGTTGAAAGCGGATAACTGCGGACGTTTTAATGTCAGTAGTTTTATGGCGTGCCGTCAATTCGGGCAGAATTACAGGCTGTGCCGCTTCATCGGCAGGTGAATTGGAGACGGCTTTTAGGATCAATTCGATTTCAAAGCTCCTGTCCCGCCGTGGACATGTCGGGCTCTAGTACAAGCGTGTTTGAGTTTGTTTTTTTTTCCTTCCTTCACGTCGGCTATGAACACAGCACAAATTTTGACTGCTAAGCGGACGAACTGAAGTCACCAGTGGTTCAACAGCTGGCGTCTGCTGTATTTTGCGGATGGCTGAATTGGAAAATATAAAAACCCCTAAAGATGAAAGAACAAAGCTGGCAGATGATGTCCAACATGATTCCTGTTTTAAGTTCTTTTTTTTTGTCTAGAATAGAAGACCGTCTTAAATTCGCCACGTTTTCATGCTGAATGTATATTTTTTTGTCCTGCACAAATGCCTTTATATAGATTTTTGGATCAGGACTGGCTGCACGTCACGTTGTTTTTGCCAACGATCAATTTTGTTGTCCATCAAAAGAGACTACTATCAATGACCGAGCTGTATTTTTATCGCTCGTGAAATCGAATTTCCTACTCTCGAAAAACGTTCAGCTCCGTGAAGGATCAATGCTGCTGACGGTTTCGTCTAGTTCATTCATCTTAAAAAATGCTATATTAAATTCATTCGATTCGAAAGCTCTGCTGTAAATTGGTGGAGGGCTGAATAAAAATATATGCTGACCTTGAGACAGTTCAATACACTCATGATGTTTCCAGGAAGATGAGTTCCAGTATGTCATTTTTTTAACTTCAATAATTAGAAATTCTAAACATAATGAAAAATCTTTTCCAACGCATAACTTCATAACTAAATTTTATATCATCCAACTTAACCCATTTCTAGATTTAGGAGTGACTAGAAAATGATTACTATATAGTATATAGTTTTGTGATTCTCATCAAACGGATTTTAAAATAATTTTCTCATTTTTTAAGCAGCGATACATTGTATCTCCATTAATAATTTTTATAGTTTGTTTTCAACCACGAAACATTGTAGCCACAAGTGGATTAAACCTGTGACGGATTGGTTTAAAATATAAATGCCAATTTCCAATCGGCTGTTGTTCGTTAGTCGGCATCGTACAAGTGGCGTTTCTTGAGCGGCTTATTTCAAATGATTTTACGGTTGTCAAAATTTCCAACCGCAAGCCATCCTTCCCCCTCTTCCCCGATCAACGGATAGTTGCAGTTTTCTGTTCCATGGCAACATTGTAAAAGTTGTTTCGTATAAAACTGGTCCAACTGGACTTATTGCCGAGGCTGTGTCGGATGTCACGTGCAGAGATAAAAAGAATCGTCGAGATAGGAAGCATTTCACTCAACCGGTTTAGGATGAAGATATGCAATGAAAATCAGTTGTCAAATGGTTTCCGTGGAATAAAATGGCAAAAAGCAATTCTGGATTTGTATGATTAATGTAAGCCAAGCTATAAATCAATTTATATAGTTTTTTACAGCAAAATTGCATAAAGTTTGAATTTCTTTTTACCAGAATAAATTATTGAATGTTGAACCATTGTCTATGACTAC
>KE525331.1:3397684-3456325 GCA_000441895.2 Anopheles sinensis
AGAAGAAGACACTGCGTAGCGTGGGCCAATTTGTGTGGTCTTTCCAAAAAAGTGGGCCAGAGAAAGAGGAGTTCAATTGGGCCGCGGAGAGTGGATGGATTTGTGTTTGGCGCTTTGGCATCGGGCCAGCGGGAGCATTCTTTGGCAAATTGCTGTCACAGACGTCGACGTCAGACCCTCAATCCCCCCCACACCATCCCGTGCGTTGGGCTCTCTTTTCCCATTAGCACGCATCGATAAATAAAAGAAAACATGGTTGGAAAAAACTGTGTTAGTCTCCCGAAAAAAAAGGGGCAAAAAACGGAACACATTCCACGGTGTCACTTTTGAGCGCATCAGCCCTACCGTAACCCATTGTGACAGTCACAGCAGCAAAGGGGCAGCAGCAACATATCCGTCTGTCCGTCTGTCTGACTATCTGCAACGCATGCCTGTCAGAGGCGATGCCCACAGAGAGTCACGGAGTCACGGAGTCTACCCAAGGGTTCGAAGCCCGGCTGTCCGGCTGCAGCTTCCCGGGGTCCAGGTGTTTATTTTTAATTTCTCCCCGACCTCGACCGAAAACGGTAGTACCGTACGGGCAAGGCAAGGGTAAGGGGAAATGGGAGGGGAAGGACAATCCGAGTGGTGCCGGAGCAATTAACGTCTCCCCGGGTTCACCGCTTTACATACAGCACATCAACTTCAATTAGACGGCTGACCGATGGAAACGGCATGGACTCGGGAAAGCCGTACGTGCGTGTGTTTGTACTTGTGTGTTTGTGCATGCACAGGGGGTGAATGTCAGCAAAGCCAGAGAAACGCAGAGCGAACGCCAGATCCCGACATCCGCATTTCGCGCACGGAAAATAGGTTGAGTGATATTTGTAGCAGCTCGCTCGCCTGCCGGGAGACGGAAATTAACAGCGAGAGGAACAACAAAAAAAGAAGGGAAAAAAAAGGAATCTGTAAAACACAACAAGCAAACGAAAACCTTTCTTTCCGACTCCGGAGCCCTAACGAGCGCAGGATAAATGGAGGTGTTACACCGAGTGCTTAATGAATGTTGTCCTCAGTCACGTTGGATGATGTTTTTGCGCCTATTCTCTGGTACAATATATTTATTTATCTTGTTTTGCTATAGACAGGCTGATATTTGTTGAAATGTGCACTTACTTTCATGAATTATTTGGAACATTATGCGAGAAAAAAATACTTTTGCGTTTATTAAAGGAACATGTTGGAATGAAATAGTTAAGAGAATTTAAAATGAGGAAAAACAATTCACTAGTAAGCTTAATAAGTATCAAAATACACTTTGGTAGGCTGTTCATAGAATTAGCAACATTTATCATATTTCTGCGCTTATCAAATGCAAACTATCGTAATTTTTCGCAGTTGCTTTTAGCAGAAACACAACACACAGAAGAAAAACAAAACTAAAATCTGATCAATGAGAGGATAAGACAGTTCCGTAATATAATGAACAATATATTGGTTGATTTTCATATGTTCTACAAAGTCCTTTTTTATTGTGTTGAGCGAAAGCTCCACATTTTCCATATTTCAACGTCGCTTATGCTTTCATCAATCATTCATTAAAAAAATTAATTTCCGGTAAATTTTTCACATATCGGTTAAAACTTATCAATCAACTAGTCCAATCAACTAATTAACTAAAAATACCGCGTAACGATCGGACAAAAGGGAGGTAATGCCCAGGAAATAAATACTCATGGAACAGTGCAGTGCACAAAAAGTACAAAATCAGCCATTATAGTATTGATTAAAGGAATCAATCAATCAGTCAATGATAAGTTATGTTAATTATTTCATACTAAATAACCATGTCAAAAGAATGGTACGAAAATGTAATCTGTTACCATCAGATTTTATTCTTTTATTTTGTGATGTTATATCGAACGGCATGTTAAATACTTCCTTTGGTTCGTTCTAGTATCGTTGCAAATGGTGTTTTAAATTCAAGTTTTATGAAAAATATGAGTTTTACAAACCAAAGAAGGATCGTTAGCAAACAAAAAAAGCTATGCAGCTCAACACGGCTCCGTTTTTTTTTTTCAAAGGTCATCACTTTACAGACTTACCACAGCATCCATTGACATCTGCATCTCTCCAACCCCTCCGAGAGTGCATCGCACTGCACCAATCCATAGCGTGTTGTGTTGCATTCGAGAACCCGGTGATGACGCTGACGGCACGGACGTGCCAACTTTCACACAGTCCCTACAGGCAGAAGGAACTGGATCATCGGCTTTCGAAAACACCGTCGAGTCGGCTCGAGTGGCGGGGTAGTGGGAGTGGGAAGAACGTCCCCATCGTCTGGGATAGGAATTTTCCCAACACCCACCGGCCGCCGGCATTGACAGGTCGCGCGCGTTCGCGCTCGGTGTGTGTTTCCCGTCGGATTGCATTTTCCCGAGAACGAAACCCGCAGTCGGGGGAATGTGTGCGTCCGGTTCAATATCCCTCCAATACCCGGCGGAGAAGGATAGTAAAAAAAATCGTGGCATGGCTTGTGTCGATCCCCAACCGGAAGAGATGAGGAGAGGGAATCAACATTACTCCGTACGATTCGTCGCCGATCGCCACAGATGACCTAGAAGAGGACCGAAAGGGGACGCAGTGTTGGTCGCAGAGGGGGATGGGGGAGCACATCGAGTCGAAGGCTTGTTCCCGCTGAAGGGATGTGTCGCTTGGTTGCATGCCTGCCTGTCGCTTGCAGTGATATTTATTTAGCACGAAATAAAAATAAACCACATTGATGGCCGAGGCAGGAAAAATGACTCCTCCGATGTAAGGGTGGGTTACATCCCGGGCGTGAGCGGTATACGGGGGGAGGAATTAAGGAAATCACGAACTTCCTCCACATCCCAGGAGGAAAACATCCGTCCCCCACCCCCGAGCCAACCCCAGGTGATGATGTGAACCGAACGAAGCCCGGAGGGAAAAGAGAGAGAAATCGACGAATTTATTTGCATTTTGCTCTGATTACTGTGTTGCCACGTGACGGAACCCTAATGGAAAGGGGGGCGAGAGGGGAATACGAAACCTTTCGCCGTGCCGATGGTTTACCATATTTCACTCTATTTATGATAAACCATCGGCATAACCGGTAGAAAGCTGGGCCTCGGTCTGAAACATGCCGAGGTTGACTCAAGAATTTCGTTCCCTCACAAAGAATTGGTATCGACTCTCTGGGTAGGGTTTGGGGGCGGTGCGGGTACCTTTCTACAGGACGTGGCCACCCACAACAGCATCCACCCTCCGGTACTGCAATATTGTATTTTCTATTTGTTGTTTTGTTTTTTCCGCAAATGCAACCGCTCGTGTTCCTTCCTCTTTTGTGCACATGTTGTGTGTGTGTGTTTCAACATGTGGACATTTCCCTCGACTCGACTCGGTGGGAGGGTGGGAAGGGTTACTTTTCTTGTCCGCAGCCCCCCAAACGGGAAATGAAAAATCGTGAGCACTTCTGAAAAGGCCATCACCAGACGTCATCTGAAAATGGGTCGTTGCTTGTTAGCGAGGTTATGATCGGGGTGGACTCCATGTTGCCTCGTCGTCCCGGCGTTCCACGCTCGAAGAACGCTCGAAAAACTCGAGCAGTGTAGCGCCATCGGTACGTGTACGTGGCCCCACCGACACCCCACACGGGCTATTGTTGGGGATATATTGTTTAACTCCTAGCGCTCGCCTGGGTTTTTCGCCCGGGGAACCATTAATTTCAAATATGAACCCCATGAACCGCCGTTCGATGATAAGGTCGCGCGGAAATGCGGCACATCGGCACCCGTTGTTGGCGTGGTCGCAAGAGGGGCTTGGCCCTGCATTCGGCATTCGAAAAGGGTACGCCCGTGCACTCAATGTAAGGAGGCTCTACCTTGCTGCAGCCTTCACATCATTACTGAAAGCATCGCGCTGGAAGTGAAGTGAGAATAGTGTTCTCCTAGTGCGAACGCTAGGTGTCTGCAGAATGGTTGAAAATGGAAAGAGATCTAGTTAAGCCCGTTTGTTTGCGTTCGCAAAGTGGTTTATGATAAACGATGCCTTTCGCCCAACCGTACGATTGCAATTTGTTCTCGACTATTGTGGTAATTTCTATCCGATTTGCAGAATCAGGCTTTGGAAAGGTTCTTCTACTGTAAGCAATAACATGTGTGTTCTGCTAATGCTCCGATCAAACCTAAATCAAAATAAAAGTTTAAAAGTTAAAAAACTATGACTTACGTGTAATGGAAAATTTGAAAGTTTTCCTTACTTTAGTTTTTATCAAATTTTCCCAAGACGACATTAAACATGAAATTTGCTTCATGTGAAGAAGGACTAGAAAAATTGTTGATTTAGCTTACAAAGAAGCCTAATTTTCAGCAAAAAACATCGTCAAAAAGAGCGAAACTTAAAATGCTTGTTTTCCTTTTTTCATTATAGTTTTTAGTAGTTTACCTTCCTTTTTTTCTTTCTTGTAATTTATTCGAAATCGTTACTTGTTTGAAAGAAGAACACGAAAAATCATTCATTTTGCGAACAAAAAATACTAATTTTGACAAAAGAATTAAAAACGAAGAGTTTGAGTTTGAATCGCTAAATACTTTAAACTAGATTTACCTAAATCAATTAAACGGTTTTATTATTGAAAAAAATGCTTGTTTCCCATATTCATTATAACTTTTTATAGTTCGCCTAGTTTTTTAAATTCTTTTTTATAATTTATTCAAAATTTTTAGTCATTCAGAAGAAAAACTAAAAAAATTGTTTATTTTGCGAACAAAGAAAACTCATTTTCACAAAAAATTATAAAAACATAGAGTGTAAGATTGAATCGCTTACTTCTTCCAAGTGTGTGTTTTAAAAACATAAATCGAAAATTCCTCCGTAAGAGGACACATAAATGGAAAATTTTTCATGTGAACATCGTCAAAGAGGTATTAATAAGTTGGTTCGAAATCTCTTGAAATATACGTTCAGCATTGACAAAGTGATGTTTTATTCATAAATAGATTCATATTAGAAAAATATACGCAATCCTTCGACGAGGTGTGCGGTAAAAAAATCAATTGAATAAAGCCATGCTTTTCTAACTGTTTTGACGATTACCACACATCGATTGAAAAAAAAAACGCGCTTTTCTTATGCTCGTTCGATAGCGAGCATCGTTTGCAAATTTGTTCTGTGGGAAGAAAAGCGCCTTTGTGTTTTTTCTATTTTTCTAGCTGTTAAGAAAAACTATCAACTTCTTCCAGAGGGCCTTCCATAGCGGGTAAAGGTAAACATAACTCATCTGGGAACATTCACTCCCATCTGCATCAGCAGCATGATCGAGCATCTCAAAAATGCTTGTGCGGCGAGACGTACCCACAAACACACATCTTCTCCGTTCGGGCCGGTTTCTTTCAAAGTCGAGAGCAACCGCAGCGCAATGTTCGACAAACAATAAAAACAACAGCTAACGGTAGCTGTGAACAATGGTGTAACATCTTCCTTTACATAACGCCCGGGCGAGGGCGTCCCTTTTTAATCGAAACTTATAAATTACCATCTTCGGTGTTCGCTCATAAAGTGTTATAATAATAACGCGTACAATGTAGCGTCGTAACTCATCTAGCGGGTTTCGGAAAGAGGGGTTGCCTGCAAAGTACGGGGGGTGGGGGAGACAGCGAATCTCGCGCCCTCCAACGGCATACGCAACCGATGCCGGAAGGGAAGATCGTTCGGTTTCCAGGCGAAATTCAATTCGCTCGGCAGGAGCATGCCCGAACCCGACCACATCCCGAAAAGGGAGGCTCGATAGGTTTCAATCACGTGACCGCACGCACTAAAACGTCCGTCGGATGGATTTGTTTACGATCCGCCTCGGCTCCGGATCCGGTGGTTTTTGGTGGAGAATCAGCTACTTTCAGTTCCAATCCGTGGGCTCCGGCATGTGGATAACGTTCGAACCGAATGCAATTCGCTCGCTTCGGCGCTGCATCAGTAATAAGCGGTCGCATTTCCATCGGATGTAATCCAGCCGGAATGTTGGGAAGAGCTGTTGGTGACGGTTGAAAGCAATGTTGAAAGCAATGGCTGACTTTCTGGGAAGTTAATATACATTTTGGAGATTCTGATTGATTCGCAAATTTTCGGGTGCCCGTATTTACCGTATTATTTGTTTATTTCAAGTGAATTTGGATGCCAACCCAATTGAAAAGGATCAATAATATGTATATTTGAAACCTTAAAAGTTGGCTGATTAGATCGCAATATTATGCTTGCTAGGATTTTTATATTGTGTTCTTTGTCATAACATTGCATAATTTTCGAGAAATCGTAACCGTTGAAAATTTTACTCGGATATTGACGATAAGGATCGACTGGAAGGAAAACCGACACAAAAATTGTTTGAAAATTGTATCCTACATTTCTAGAGTCCTTTTAATCTAGTATAGTATATTGCAGAGAATGAAAAAAACTAGAAACCACAGGGCAGAAACCTTCAAAGTTGATTTCATATTTTGAAAGTGGTATTAAAGCCCTTTTCTATCATTTCCACATAATTTTTTAAAGTATTATAATTGATAATTCAGGTTGATACTTACTTTCTTTGAATTTTTTACTTTTCCAAATTATAAAGGTTTGTTCGTTTTACTTTGGACATATCACTTTTATTCTTCTTAAAAAAAAACTCGACTCGAATTATTTTTTTTCCATAGCATGACATTACTGGTGTCCTTTCAATAAATTTAATAATTCATTTAATAATTGTAAATGTTTAGAATATTATGAGCCAAATGTTTATGTCATGTCGGACCTTGCAGACTCTTGCACTATCGAAATCATTGTCGTTGTATTATTGCTCGCATACAGTTATGTAATTTGTAGAACTAAAAGAATTTATGCCCTTTAAGTCAAAAAGTTTATACCACGAAAATGTCTTCGATCACTAGAACCAAAACGACGTCGACAAATACCGTGCTTTGGTAATTTTGTGACTTGTTACAACTCACAAGCCAATTTTCTAAATGACTTCGTGGCTTAACCGGGCAGCAACATATTGTGGCGTGCGTGTAGCAACTTTGTGTTTCGTTCGATTTGTGCAAAATCAATCAACTGTTCGTTGGGGACATCGGATGGGGGCACGTATATTCTTGCGAGGCGAATACCGAACGACGCTGGCAGGGAACGTATCCTAACTTGTATAATTGGCCTATCGACGGACAAAGTTTCGCAATAACTTTCCGCTCCGTCCGAGTCGGGTTCAATCGGTCGCATGGCGAATGTCATCCGCTCCATTTCTTCTGCCGGCGGTTCCGAGAAGAACGAAGATTCCAATTCGGCTTCGATGTCCTTGTACGAGGAGGATGGGCGTGACTCGTCGCTGGTGGTGGAGTATGTTAAATTATCCTCGACATCGGCGGGCAACTCAGCAATCTCGTCCAGTGATGCATTGGAACTGGCTGTTGAAATTTCTGATTCTTCGGACTCAATTTCGCCATCGCTAAGCGCCTCGGAGGCAGCTTCAGTTGCTGGGGCCGCTTCTTCCTTCAGCTCCAACTCCACTTGTTGCTCGTCGACGATTGCCAAAAACGATTGACGATCCGGCTCGTCGCATGACTTTGCGCTTGTTAGCCCCTGCATTAATTTATCAATTTCATGTTCAGTTGGTCGTCGACAGGAAACGGTCCACTCCGCCGTCGCCGTCGGTTCGCAGCCGCCACCAACCTCTGGCGGTCGGGCTTTCTGGCATGAAAACTTTCGCCCATCGCTCTCGCCATCGCCGTTGCGTGGTACGATAAAGTTATCTGCGGCACGCCGGACGTTTTTGATTATTTGACGAAGTTTTTCCTCCGAAAAACGCTAGAATGATGAAGATGCAGAGCGGCCGAAGAAGATTATTTAATTTCCTACCCTCGCAGCAGCTTTCCGTTGACTCACATCGTTGGACGTGAAATTATGCGAGTTGACCGGTCTTCGTTTTGATGTCTGCATGATTCACTTGGATCGATTTAGAACTTGTTTTCTGCAGAGCCTACTATCGCTCAGTTATTGCAAAATTATATTTCAACTTCTTGGATGATATTTGTGTTGACCAAAATTCTTGGAGCTACAGGTTGAATCACCACGACTTTTCATGTCTCTTTACCACAATAGTACTGCGTGACGTGTAGAGTTATAAATGAAACAGTTTTGAGGTTTCATCTTAAAATTGCAAACAATTTATTTACTGGTGTAGGCATAAGAAACTATTTTATGCTATAGAATTGTATTCAAACGTTGATTTCGAATGCTTGTTTTAGTTATTTTAAATTCCAAATCGTTCTATATTACTTTACCTTAGGGTTGACACATTCTCATGAGTCATGACTTCATGTAGTTATTCAAGTTATAATCCTTGCATCTGACAAAATCTATTAAAGAACAATAATTCTTAGTAATAAACCAGTTTCTTTTGGGCTTACGAGGAATTGAGTTACAGATTCATGTCAAATCCATTTCAAATTAGTCCATAACTCGAAACGACCCAGCAAATGTTGTCTTCCATTGGAAGTTTATGGCTCTGCGACAACGCATAAAACCATTATGATGTATCATTCAATATTCACAACGACAGTCCGGTTCCATTTCCTTACTAATTCTACCATGAACAATGTCATATTCAAGTCCACAATTAATATATCGCCTTCCCGAAGTTGTTCGTCTTAATACCATGAACCGTCTGGTGGACCGAATGATGGACTTCAAAAAAGAGTTCATTTTATCCATTCGAATCGTAGTGTCATGGGGTTGACCGCATAGTAAATTTATTCATGAGAATCCTCGTAGTAGCCCTAAAGCTCTGCCAGGAAGAGGTGGTAACGCTCCTTGTAAACCACAAAATGTTCCACATTGTTGACAGGATTTCCGCTGTTTTGCTTCTTGCGCCTTCGAAAACCAACCAAGCCAGGGCTCCCCGTTCCTTGGGCACATCAATTATCTTCACGGTTCATCTCGAATCCCCGGAACCGGCACCACAGTGCTATAGGGGCCCCTCTGTGGCATATTGGGATTCTGGCGAGAGCGGCCGAGAAAAAGCGATCAAACCGAGGTCGAAAGGAACGGACATTTACACGACGAACGTTACGTACGAATGCGCTGTAAATCAAACAACATCTTGACAACATTTTAATGACCAATTTCGGCCGACCTCTCGGTCGGTTGGAGCGAAGACTGCAGGCTGCCTGCAGGACCTTCATCATCCGAGTGGTTTGCCGCTCACGTTCGGGTTGCGTCCGATTTGCGCTCCACTGGGCTCCAACTTCTTAATTTCCTTCTCCAAAAACCGGAGGGCAGTACCGAGGAAACCATTTGCATTAAATTTTATGGTGCCAACGGTTCTTTATGGTCCCCCCCCCTTTCCACTTCGGTCTCTTTCCCTTTTTCCCGGGGGCGGTTTCGTTGTGGTTCATCTTAAAATAATAAAAACGAGTAGCATCTTCTGAATCTTTTCTTCATTCGGTAAATTCTCCGTATCTACTTCGCCAAAGCCACCATTTTCCCATGGGGATGACAATCGGTGCCAGCCAGCCAGCCATGAGCAGCGCAGATAAGATTGATAGCGCCAGTGGCAACCGTTAGGGAATCATCGCTTTGCGACATTTCGCTGACAAATTCTTCAAATTCGGAGCGCTAGGAACGCGTCGCAATTTCCGTCGGGAACAACGGAACCGGGCCGTTGTCGTAAACATCCGCACTTCTCTGTCCCTTGGCCCTTAGGCTGGGATGTCTGCTGTCGCGAAATGGCTTTCAGCGTGGCCCGTGGGAGCACAGAGTCATTTTCAAGCGGGAGGGGCCACTTGGTGACTCGAGAAAAATCAGTCGCTCATCACTTCTAATTTATGCTCGGTCTCCCGTGGCCCGGCGGAAGTCAAACAAACATTTCCTTTCCGGAATATTCCTGTCGTTTTGTTGCTATTTTGAGTGACTTTCTTTTCCGAAATTTGTCAGAATCGCGCAAGAAATGGGAAAGATTTTAAAAACGTTGACGAATCGAATTCTTAAAGCCGGTCATACAAATAAACCAAAACAGCAGTAAGCCGTTTTACGTTTTACTCATGAAATAAAAAACCGATGGTAGCAATGTCGATAATATTAAAAACATTAAAAAGAAATGATCGAAACTATAGTGACGATTACTAGAACCAATCTTTTTTGTATAGAAACGACGAAAATAGAAATTCACTCTGATACATGATTCAGTCTTCCGCGTGTAATTGAATCATGTTTGATTAACAACAACAAGTAGTACTAGCATAATTCAAGAACTCTCAAGGATGACATTGTAGGGAAACGAAAACAAATCCAAACAATGTTTTTGTGCGACAAATTATGAAAAAAATCACAGTGAAATTAGCTCATTCTAAAAAAAATTATCAAAGGAATATGTAGTATTGTAAACGCTTAAGTAAGTCAACACACCGAAGGGGTTACGACCGTTTGCAGCTTGAGTAAAACATCTTCAAACTGTTACGTTCAGTTCTTTAAAGAAGGTTGGAGGGACTGCAAGCAACATTTTACAGTTAAGTTTGTGCAACATGCCCTTGACCAAACCGTTGTTGTGTGTGATTTTGTGCAGTTTAGTGCCCTTAGGATGGGCAGCAGAAGTGGAAGCTACAGCCGACATGCCAACCGTGGTGGAAGCGATCATTCACGCAATGATTAATTTTCGGAAGGAAATACTGGACAATCTTCAACTGTCTCTGGAGTATCACACGGAGCAGCTGGAAGAAATCAAATCGCACGTGGACCATGAGATCGCCAAGTTGAACACCCAATGCGTGGCAAACTACGAAATGCTGCATGCGAGGAACATCGCAAGTGAATCAAAGCTCAAGAAGCTCCAGAAGGCTACAAAAAGGTTTTTGAATGAAAGCTCCTCACAAATTTACAAGATTGACCAAACACTTGTCGAGATTCGCAGACAGATGGTTCCTAAGTCATGTGATTGGGTCGAATATAACTCTACTGGTATTTTCAAAATTAATCCCTTTAAAAACGTTGCAAAAGCATTCTTGGTGCTTTGTTACATTGATAACACCTTCGACCTCGGCGGTGACTGGACGGTATTTCAGCGTCGGTTCAACGGATCCTTGGATTTTGATCGCAGCTGGGAAATGTACAAGCATGGTTTCGGAGACGTAACCGGAGAGTATTGGCTGGGTTTGGAGAAGCTGTATGTCATGACGAAATCGGGAAGACACGAGCTGCTGGTGCTGTTGGAAGATTTCGAAGGAAACTTAGCTTACACGTTGTACGACGAGTTTAAAGTTGGTAGTGAGAAGAAAAAGTACATGCTCACGCTAGGAAGACATTCCGGCACCGCTGGTGACTCAATGAAACTCTCTAGAGGAGTAAAGTTCAGTACATTGGATCAGTACAATTTTGGTTGGGGTGGGGTTGAGAAAGTTGCAACAAGTAATGAACGATCATGGTGGATTAAGACCATTTCTGGAAGGTACATAAACCACACCAAAATGTATTCCGTGTCCTATAGAATTCTAATGGTGTTCTTCTTCTTTTGCAGTCATTTGAACGGACCGTATTTCAAAAAAGGTGAACACAAGAAAATTGGAATGAGTTGGGACACGTTTCGATACCCTCAATCGCTGAAATCAGCGACAATGATGTTTCGAGATCATACTTCAAACTAGTTTTCGCATAAGGTTGCAAGGTTCTTTATTTCTTTCGCACGGGATTTTAATCTATAAACGCTTTTCAATAGCCATATTTAAACTAAAAACTTTATAAAATTTCATCCAATGAAGTGTGCCAGTTGAAAAGTTAATCAAAGAGTATTAGAAATACGTAAAACCATATATGAAATATATTGTAAAGTAGATGTAGGAATCTTGACGTCTTGCATTATGTTTGTATGCCGAGTAGTTTTGATCCATTTTTTTCACCAAAATCAATTTTTGTTTACCAATAATTCTTTTCAATCATGTTCTGTAGGGAGTATAAAGTATAAATGGCATTCAATTTGAATTTTCATATTTTTACATTTATGATTTTATTTTTATTGCGAGCGATTAATATTATCATCAGTCCTTTAATGCTTCATGTGTTATTATTGTAAGTAAATTATGAAAATTTTGTTCTAATTTCAAATTAGATTTATTGAAAACAGGCACTGCATTACTAAATAAATATCAACTACCTTTTTACGCAAAATTTTTGAGTCAAAAAAGGCGTTATTATACACGAAAATACTTCGAAACAGAAATGAAAAATATTCTCTTTAAGACCAGTTGATAAGGATTAATTTTAGAAAAAAAATTAATCCAAGCTTCATGTTGCGATGATGTATCGGTTTCATCTAGAAATTAATATTTATGTATTAGATCAGGTTAGACTTTTATACCTATAAGGTTAAACTCGAACAACCTCACCTTTACTCCCGTTGTTTGTTAAAATATTCCAATTACGTTCCGATTCTATTAATGTTGAAACCCCTGAATATTTTTCCCATCGTCTTAGCCGCAATCAAATTTGCATTAAAACTATCCTACTTTAATTGGTTCGGTTTCCCTTCGATATCGCACTCGAGGAAGCGCACGAACACCGGGAATAAACAGAGTCACGGTGGAAAATGGCGTGCCATCCGTTCACACTTTTACACGCCGCTCCGTGCGCGGTATAATGCATAATTAATGCTGGTGCGAATGTGTCCAACACTGGTAGCTCCCTCCTCCCCCACTCCCCTAGACCGAAGACGTGCAGTTCGTCGGGTGGCTTCATTAGCGACGGTTTATCTAGTCCGGAGGGCTCATCCTATCCCTAACGCCGGGAAGGGGGGATGTAGGGAGGGTACATTGTTTTGCAATTATTCCAATCGGAGTGTGTCCCCCTCCCCGGGGAGGCCGGAGGCGTGTGTTAAAATCACGCTCTCGTATGTGTGTGTGTGTGATGGTCATGCAAAAAGGGCAATGGTTTTTCGGGCAAAGCTTTTCTTTCCGGGTAAGCATTGGCGTTTTTCTAAATGCCTGTAGCAACGGAAGGAAAAAAGGACATCCACCGGTGGTCGAAACTAAACCAACAAGAACTGGACGGATAGTTAGCAGTGGCGAAAAGAAACAAATAAAAAGCAAACGTCAAGAAGGAACGTCAAAGGGAGGATATTGCATTTTTGCCACGAGGAAAAACTGGCACGCCGTGGGGAACCTTCCATCTACGGTCCGGTGCATATCTTGCATAGTGACCACTGAAGACGGCAAGGAGCTTCGTGGTAAAGAACTTTCCAGGATGAGTTAGAGAGGGAGAGAGAGAGAGAGGTTGGTTCTTGTATCCGAACTCCTAGCTCCATGGTTGGAACAATCCAGCAAACCATGGGCACGACACGGTGTAAGTTTGTCCATGAGTTGTTTTTATTTTCTTCTGCACTGTTCTTTTCATTTTCCGTTTCGTCTAGCTTGCAATCCCGCGAGCAGGGTTCCCATTCCCGGATATTCTGCCCTCGGTTGCCTGCCAAAGTCTTGAATGTCTTCCCCGGACGCCATGATTGTCGCCGGCTTATGCCATCGTTAAATTGGCAATTCCTCTTATCGCATCCCGGTTTTTCCACCCACTCCTGGAGTAGTTGGCAAACGCAGAGCTCGAGCGAAGGTTTGCAACTTCGGCTTGGACGACGACGCGTCCCGTCGAGCTGCAGCGTAGATAAGAATTCACAGATTACTTATGCTTTTCCGTGTCGGAGAACCCATGGAGACCATGTCCAGGAGAATGGTCCCGCGGGAAGCACATCGTGTTGGGATGGAGAGGAGAAACGGCGACACGCCTGGTGTCTTGCGCTTTAATAGATGCTACAGCAATGCTTTAAGCTAGGACACAGACTCGCTTAAAAAGTTGGACTCGCCCGTGTTGTGCGCCGTGCACAGGTTTTCCAAAGATATATCTGGTAGAACCCCGGAGCACTGGTCGCTGCACTCTTCGGTCGGGAAAGGGTTGTCCATCTGGCATTTTTCGCTACATTTTCCTTCGGATGCTCCTAGGCTTGGTGTGTCTTGCCTTCCTTCGTTTCCACCTCGTGACTCAAACTCAGACCTGGCGTCACCCGTGTTCTTAGCGACATCTGGTGTGAGTGTGTGTATGTCCGTGCCCTGGGGCCATGTTCGGCGTGTCCAGTCCGTTAAATTGTTGCATGGATGTGGCGGCATTGTACAGCGAGACACGGCGTATATCTTTCATCCCGTCGGAGCCGGCCAGCTTCTGTAGCGCGTCGCCCATTACGCCCGAGGGAACAACAACACGGCCGAGTTCTGATGCTCGTTACTCACGCCAACACCATCGCGATGGCACCGGCGTGCCACGGTCACCTCGCATTGATTAACAATCCTTGGCACACACACGCGCTTAAAGTACAAACAGGTACAAAAACGAGTGCTCTAGGAGCGCGATGCTGCTGCACGATTCGGGATGACTTTCAAAATACGATTTGTGACAACGGCGGTGAACCGGGAACGCTAGCAGAAGCTGGTGTCGTGTGTTCGAGTGGAACGAGTTGCTTACCGGCACCATATTTGGACGAGCCGTTCGGTCCGGAACCCTTCGACACCTGCGACGAGTGAAAATACAGGATGATCGCAAAACGTTCCGGCTTTTTTGGTGGACAACCGTGTTAAAGCAGGAATGCATAGGAGCACCTGGAAGTGTTGGAATATCTGATTCGGTGACATGAAGCAGTGGTTCCTATTTCATCCTATACCTAGCGTGTTCAACAAAACCTTTTAATAACCTACTAAACTTTGGTACAAAATAAAAGAACTCGAGGATATTCTAAACTTAAAACTAATATAACTTGAAAAATATCTGTTTGTTAGGTTTAAAGTATTATACTCCAGTAGATAACTTATTTAAAGGTTTCATGTAGTTGTTTTTATGTTTAATTTCAATACTTTTCCTCTTTTAGTATATCCTCTTTTTTCACTGAAAAACATTTTTTTCGTAAACTTTCAAAATTGTAGGCCATCGATCATGTTATCCGTTTGAGTTTTTTTTTCATTGTTTTCCTGTCAGCAAACTCATGTTTATGTTCTAGACTCTTTTTCCACTCCAACCGGAGGAGTGTAAGGGAAATTGCGACGGATGTGCTCGGTGTTTCCGCTGCCGAGTTTTCGTTCGACATGTTCAATTTGTTCGAGCCCACGAGAGATGTTTTTACAGAAAAAAATACCCCGTGCCTTTTTCTCCTCCCCTTGCACTTTTCTATCTCGAGCCTCTCTCTGGAGTCCCTAATTTCCGTATGTTGTCAGGTTCCATTTCCGTACGTATGATGTGCAACAAAGGAGTTTTCGAGAGAAACCGCCATATCCGTCCCTATCCGGCTTTTTTCCGTCCATGCACTGGATTTGGCTTCATCCATCTTAATGCTAGATACACTTTGTGTATGTTTTGCTTGTAACTTTTTTTCTTTTTCTTTTTCTTTTTCGAAAGTCAAACATTGTTAAAAAGAGTTTTTTTCGTATTATTTATGGTACACTTGAAACTTTATCCTTGTTTCGCATCTCATCACGGTTTTTTATCTGCTTTTAAAGTTTGTTCACGTTTGATGAAGGATTGGTAATATTTAGTTAAATACGCATGTTCTAAATTTCCTAACCCTTTTTTAAACTTTTCATGTGTTCATAATGCGACACTTTTATAAATTATTATTTATAGGAATATTTGATTGTGAGATCATATTAAAACGCAATGAATTGTCCTATGTGGGCGAGCAGATTCAACGTGGAAAAAAAGCTAAAAATATAACATTCTCCGTGAACATGAATGTTTTTGTAGCTCGTTCCAAATGAATAATTCAATAAATATTCCAAGGCAGATTGAAAAAGCCAACAATCCCAGCCAACGCATTTTCGTTTGTCCTTGATGTCTGCAGGATTTGTCGCCATGGTGTGCATTGCTGGAATGTTTATCGTGGGGTACGCAATTGAACTGCACCGTAGCTCACGTTCGTCCCAACCTTTACTTTCCCTCCGCTGATAATTGTAATAAGTTCTGATGTAAATTTACGAACTACATGCACGCCAGTGCACTCCTTCACTCTTCCTTTCCTCCATTTCATAATCGGGTGAAGAGAATTGTCCTCACATGGAGGGAGTGAGTGGAGAAATTTATTGTCCGAGGTTATGAAATTGTTCCACATGACGCAAATTGTTTTCGAAAGGGTGTTTTGCGGCTTTCCTGCTTCCTTACGAGTACGACGCGACGAAAAATCTGTCGTCGCGACTATGTAGGCCCGCAGAATTTATGCTCCAAACTGGGACATATAATTTGTTTACGGGCTCGGAATTTTTGTCGTTCAATCCCGTGTTTTTTCTTTAGCGTGCGCTTCAACCCACGCCCCCGGATGGGCAAAAACTTTCGTTTTCAGTACGTATCAAAAGTAAGGCACGGATAGCATGACGTCGGTGACGTCGACAAATGTCCTCAACGAAAACAAAAACGAGCCACAACCAGGAACACACACACTCACCAAACATCGAAAAATGCTACACCCAAAAATAAGTGCTAAACTGGATGACATGATTTTGCTCTCTTGTCCCGAACGGCACAACCAAGCAAGCCCTTTTGGATTTTGACAGCTTGGAATGCGGTCCCCAAGCCAACCACGCTGTTGCACGCGGTGGAGCTGCACAAAAAGGGCAGCAGCCGCGAAACGAAGCGAAGCGAAATAACCGGACCTATTTACGCCTCACCCACCGGATTTATCGGACGCGACATGCAAAGCCGTGCCGAGCTGCACCGTAAAATGTCGATGAAAAATACGAGAGCTTTAACGCGAGCTTCCTCGAGCAGCCAGGCGGGGCCGGGTTTGGGCCGGGCCGCAGATGGAAAAACCTTGAGGCATCCGATTTCACACCGCTGCACGTCGTTCGTTCGTTGTGCGCCGCTGTGTGCCGGCAGCGGTTGTGTTTCGGTTTTGTTGTTTTAATTAATTCTTTGATTGATCCTGCACCCTAGGAAAGGCGTCTTCCAGGACACGGGCGTCGGGCAGGGACTGGAATTAAGTGAGCTGGTATTTCACTCCAAATTGTAATTTAACGGTGCGACACGCGATCGCTTATCCGGGCGGTCCGCCGGGTCCCGCCGTTGTATACCGGTTCATTATTTAATATATAAATTTACGGCGCTCATAATCTTGACTCTTACTCGCGACTCGGTGATAAAACAGAAAACCGGTAAATGCAATATAAGATGTCGTAAACTTGCGCGTTCACGTTCAGCAATAGCGACTTATTTTTTACGGGATATTTTATATAATCCTTCCAAATTATTGCCTTTTCTGTTTATACGTCGAATAGAATATGTTCATAGCAAAAAACCTACTGGCATTCTAAATATTTAATATATGCATTTTATTTAATATATGCATTTAATAATGGTAATCAAGGCTATCATTATGGAATTCGTTATGATCTTTAACAGATTGATGAATAATACAAGAAATTTATAAAATATTGGCATTAACCTTTCCGAATAATTTAAATATAGTTTCATTTAAAATAAAGGCTGTATGAAATAAAAAAATGAAATTAAAAAGGTTAAGTTTTAATCTAGTTTTTTATCTTAATAAATTTCTTCTAAATTTTCCAAAATTTAATTTGGCTTTACATCTGTTGGAAGCTGAAAAGCTGTTGGAAAATGCAAAATTCTATCGAAGTCTTTATTGAATCTTGGTTTGTTGAGAATATTTCTTACTCTAAATGTTGCACTTTTTAAAAGTTTCTAAACAAGTCGGTTGCTATATTCTACTTAACAAAGAATAAAATTCTAATTGTTGCATATCAAAACCCGTACTCAGTCCCCAACACTAGTGAAGGTCTCTAGAGATTAGCGATTGGTTCGGTCTATGGAGCACTTTGGACTCTAAACAGCGATCAACTCGAGCGCAATCGACCGCAAGAAAAAAGAATTCCATCGCATAATTGATTGTCGTCGCACATTGACAGATGGACAATGGTCACCGGTAAGGCACGGTCCGTAATGCAAACTCCGTTGAGTCACACACTAATTGAGTCATCGGTCCGCGCAGCAGTACCAGAACGGTTTGAAGTGGGTGACATTTTTGCCGAACCGTTGATAGAATATATATGGGCCATGTCACCAGATCGATGAAGTCTCCCGGAGTGCTCCGAGGCGAGTTTAGTCACAAGAAATTCTAGCGGTTCGATTGATTCATACTCCAACTCGAACGACTCGAACTCGAATACCGCACGGAATTGGTTCCAAATATTAATCATTCTAAAAGGCTTTTGTGTCGATTGATTTGTCTATGCCCTGCCGAGTGGACACCACCTTGAAAGGCTGTACTCGAAGATAAATCAAGGGTGTTGAAATGTTTATATGCATTTTTTGTTTTGTTCTTTTTTTTTGCTTTAGAGAAGTAAATGCAATATTTTGATACAATGCATACGGCTTAATAGCGTCGGATGGTTTCTTATCACTTTTTCAATTACGGTTTACTAAAGGCCTCAAATGACTCATGTGGTATTGATCTATTTATTCACACTCTAGTACCACTTTTGGCATAGGTTTCAGGCTACATACCAGTTATGCACCAAGCATTTCATATATTCTCCTTAAGAAACTGTGATCTTTGTCACAAATCTCACGTGTTTTAAATAGTTTAATACTACTGTGTCCGAAAAGTAAGGTGACTTTGCGTTTTTTTCTTAAATGGTGTTTTTATTAGGCCAAATGAAGGTCTTCACCTTTGAAGTAATCCCCTTCCGATGCAATGCACCTCTTCCACCTCTTCTCCCACTCCTCGAAGCAGTTGGAAAACGCGGATGCTGGGATGTCCTTTAGTTCCGCCGTCTCTGCGGCTTCTAACGTATGCATTAAAAAAAATAGACAAATTTTAACGATTTTTCCTGCAAAAACGGAAAACGCTAGCAACTTCCAGTTGAATGTAACATAAAGAGTAGTATTTTTTTTAAATTCAAAACAAGTTTGACAACTTCATCATTAAAATTGAATCCGCGGTGGCCAAAACAGCAAACCATCTTCGTTTGATAACGTGTAAAAATTTTCAGCGTTATAGCGGAACGAACTTGTTTGATTTTATTAGGCATTTCTTGTCCACCGAATTCAGCTGATATGAATTGTTAACTATTTTGTCACTTATGGAGACAGGTTGAAAAATCATTTGGAAGCCTTGGTCCGGCCACAGACTGTGCTGCGAGACCCCAAATGACAACAGAGGCCGTTACGACAGGCATAACGAAAAATGGCCTAATCATTCCGTTTTTTGGATCAAAATGTCGCTTCAACCGGCCAAATAGTTAAGAAAAACTTAGAAAAGATGGAGATTGTTATACAGATGACGCGATCGAGGCCAGTCACTTAAACAAACCGGCTCGAAGCTCCTGTAAGACATGTGCTCGGAAAATCACAAAATTCGGTCAAATATCATAATCGATTCCAGCACTAAT
The DNA here is from genome assembly GCA_000441895.2 of Anopheles sinensis. Taxonomy (NCBI): domain Eukaryota; kingdom Metazoa; phylum Arthropoda; class Insecta; order Diptera; family Culicidae; genus Anopheles; species Anopheles sinensis. The sequence goes on from KE525331.1 coordinate 3,417,127, forward strand.
AACCCTATCTATGTCCCTCAACCACTTCCAACTGATAAAACCTTGATAAATCTTAAACGTAGGATCTATTCCAACAATTTAAAACCCAAGTGGAGCAGCAGGTGGTCATGTAGGCCACACAACTACTGAAAAACATCCTTACACGATTGGTTTTGTCGGCTATGGCTAAGTTTCGACCAAGTACCGTATGGCCACCTTACTGGCCGTCAGAATATTTTTTATAAGTACTTAAGTGATGTTACTTTACAATAAAATTCACTTCATTCAATTAGCTTGGTTAACTTTTTTCTTATCGTCGATGAAAATTTGTCTATTTTTTTTAATGCATACGTTATCTCCTCTATAGTGTTAAAACGTTGTCTCCAAAGCGGCCGTTTTAGCTTGTTGAACAGCCAAGAGTCGGCTGGTGCCAAATCTGGCGAATATAGCGGTTGCGGAACAATATGGGTCCAGTTGTTGCGAAAAACTTCCTCAAAATGATGGCCGCATGGAAGCGCGCATTATCGTGGTGCAAAAACCAACCCCAAAACATCTTTCAAGATGGTGTTGACCAAGGCTTTGGAAATCCAAACACTTTCCGAAAGGTCTCGTGACGTCAACCGACGATTGTTGACCACCAAATCCTTGATTTGGAGGACGTGGGCTTCGTCCGACGAGGTTGATGGTCTCCCCGGACGGTCCTCGTCTTCGACCTTCTCAAGGCCATTCTTGAAATCCCTGTACCATTTTTACACATTTTTCTTCGATATAGATTCTTCCCCGAAGGCTTTTTGTAACATTCGTAATGTTTCGGCAGCGTTTATTTCAATGCGCAAACAAAATTCGATACATGCGCGCAGCTCCACAAACTTGGACATAGTCAATATGGCCGAAAACACTTGGCGCAGCTCCGAAAAAAAATTGTCACTCCTAGCCGGGTTGACTTTGTGACTTGAAACTTGGCCGATTTGTCAAAAACATACATATTGACAAAAGAAAAATAAAAACAAGAGGCTTCTTTTGGTGCGCGAAATTTGACATCCAATGTCACCTTACTTTTCGGACACAGTAGTACATTCAATTTCATCCTATACCAGAATTCATGTAGACGTAAACATAAGCAGAGTGACTATGAAGGAGATCTGATCAAATCTAACGAATTTAGATAGTTCCTATCAACACCCCGTGCACGACCTTGGAAGTACGTTTGTCGTTTTCTTGGAACACACATTCGATATCCTGAATTGCCTATGTGACGAGTTAAGACGTATCGACATCAATGTAGACAAACTTCTACTTAGTTCTGAGTTTCACGTATGGCCGCAGGAAGTCTTAAGCCACCAGCTCTTTTCTTTCCTATCGATGGATATTGTATCCGCTCGAATTTCCAGCGAAACTCCATACTTCCGCAACCTAATCGCTGCTTTTGCGACCAGCTGCTCGCTGCGCATTAGCTCGACCGAACCAGCAGATTGATGGATTACGGCGCTCCGATGTCGATTTGCATTATAAATGCAAATTCGAAGCCTTTCCATAATTCTCCGGCACCGGTGCCATAATTCTCCCGCGGGGCGCCACCGGCGGGCTCTGAAGCCGTAAGCTCCCAACAGCTCAGCATCCCGGTGCGGATATACGCTGCTCCGAAGTGAACAATATATTCAAACATGCTAATGAACCGTACGAAACATACGGTCGTGTTTCGGGCTCCCGAGGAGTCGACAAGCCATCAAGACGTTCGCCAACCCGGCCCGGACCGATTCCACCGGTTTTAACAATCGGGATTAGTTCGTTCGCGATATCGATTGACCCGTCGCCGGATGGCCGGACCTAGCTTCCTGCAATGGGTTTGTTCCCGGCCATTTCTCGAGGCCGTCATGGCGTCCCATTAGCCAATTTATCTTCGCAGCAAACTTTCCACCATCTCTGGCTCCTAGCAGATTTTATGCATAATTAGACAGATCGATTACTTCTACCGAAGGTTGCGAGCCAGGCGGGTCGAGCGAGAGGACCGAAGAAGGTTTTAATAAATAACTTTCAATACTCCAACTTCCAATAAGTCAAGATTTCCAGAAACTGCTTTGGGGGTGCACGAAAGTAGTTTCGGAAAAATAGTGGAATGAAGCGGAAAGCCAATTCTCCTAATGAATGCACAACTGGAACGCGCAGTTGGTTCTGATGGAAATGATGAAGCGTTTGGTGCAGTGTAGAAATTCCACCCGAAGTGCAAAACTTTTTCTCAAGACTCCTTGTGAGTCCCTTCGAGCGGAAGAAGTGAGAGTGACCAGAGCGGGAAGCGAGCAGAAACTTGAAGCTGCTTTTTCTTCGCTCGTTTCTTTTAGTTTCGCCATGTTTGGGTCCGAACTAAGGTGCCGTAATTTTTTGTCCCTTCTTTTTTTGAACTCGACAATTTTAAAATCTACCATTCTGTTGGTTCCACCATTTTCGTTGGAAATGAAATGCAATCCACTTTCACCAAGTTTTAGTTTCTTTTTTGAAAAATAAGACTTACCTTTTTTTCATTACATCCTCGATTCGAATCCAATTTCAATATGTTCTTTTTTTAAAGCGTTCTTTATTTATTGGAGGGGAAGAGAAAGTAAATCAGACACCGATGCAGAACTGAATCTCAATCTTTAGTGAAGTATATCAGTAAGGAATTAAGACATCTAAGACATAAGTCAACTTACACTTAACATTTACTTCGAGCATCTGTATTTTGAAATGTTATGTTTTAATCACATTCACACACATAATCCGGTTATAATCCTGCTAGAATAAAGCCACACAGTCACACGGGATTGCCTTGGTTTGAACTGTGTTCCAAGAATAGTCCTTTGCCACGTGTCAAAAGCTTCCGACGCGAAAACAGACCGACAAAACCGACGAAGAAAATGGCGCCAAATTTTCGCCGTTTTGCGTAGACGAGCCGTATTATCTTTAATTATATCCTGACGTAAATCTTCCTAATGTTGCGTTGTTATTCAAGCGTGGTGCTTGCTTTCCCTTTCGGTACCGGGTGTGTGTATGTGTGCGTCTGTCTGAAGTGTGTCTTGAAGCTTGAAGGCTTCATAAATTTTCTCCGATGCGTCCTTCGCCAGACGATTAATCTACTTCTCGCCTCCCGAACTCTTCGCTCTTCCCGGCAGCTGAGGCTGACGAGTTGAATCTGAATGGCAAATGTAATCTTCCTGCACATAATTGAAAATAATCAAATAGGTCAACAGTTACAGAGTGTGGCGCCCGTACGCTTGGATGAAGGCATCGAGGGTAAAGGGATTTTATTGCCCTCCCAAGGCGTTAAAGTGTCTTTTCTCAAGTGTGCGTTGGCAATGACGTTCTTCCAACGCCGGGACCGAAGTAGACGAATTTAAATGGTGTTAAGGTGAATGATTCCTGGAGAGATGTTCAAATTGTTCTGCGAATTTCGTCTCAAGGCATTGGGCTGGGGAGGCAAGATCCATCCTATTTCGGGTCCTGTGGAGCGCTTTTCCAGTCTTGAATGCGTGCTTGATCTTTTTTCGTTTTCCCATCGAACGCGTTCCCATCGAGGTGTTCCCCTTTCTACCTGCGACATGTGGGTAAAATGTAATCCTTACTCGTTGTGAATAAAGGATACGGTTACATATGGCTACGAGGGTAGCATATCCTTCAACTCCAACTGTGCAGCAAATTCCTGGGACTGAAGCTTTTGGGTTGAGTTTTTCGGGGTTGTTTTTTGCTCACCGTACCTCATTTTTGCATCCCCTCGGCGAGACATTGTGGCTCACATTTTGGGTCTCATGTCCTTTTTGGCTCTTCGGTATGAAGTACGGGTGTTCCCGTATGTCCACCGCTGGTTTGGCAGGCGTTTTGCATACAGGTTTTCATTTCTTGCGGTGCCCCCGGTGCATGACATCGCACCCGCCCTATCAACTGGTTGGTTTACCCGGGTGGCTTTCGTCTTTTGCGTCGAGGACAACTCCATCAACGTACCGAGCCACCGGCGGTGATGAAATTCGACACCAATTATGCAGACCAGCACACCAGGGACTGTCTGCTTCGAGCGCGATGTGGATCGGTTGCGTGTGAGATTCGCCCAGAACATATCGGGGCAACTGTCAAATGCAGTTTCAGGGGTGACATTACTGCGTTTTGATCCTTTTTATGAGTGGGGCTTGCGTAGAGAATTTTGTGGAAAATAAGTAAGAGGATCTACATGGGTCGAGAAGCACTCAGACATTTTTTTGTATTTTCTGAACAGTTTTTTGGGTCATTTTCTGGTATTTTGGATCAGTTTTTTTTCGAATCATTACTCAGAACGAACTTGACATTGACTATCATTTTTGAGCTTTAAATTCAATCAGATTGAACTCCATGATATTTACCTCAAAATTGCAGTTGAGGGTTGATTAAACGTGAGATATTGAGCGAGTTAATGTCTCACGACTTTTCAGAAGAGTAGAGTGAAGTTCACATTTAAAGTCGTTCGGCAGACAGTATGATGACCTATAATCAATCACGGGCAACTCCCGTTAGCTCCCTAATCGATCATATTAATTTACACTTCGATTGACCTCTGATTTACCTTCTTTTTTCTCCACCCTTTCTTCTCTTTCTAGGTGCGTATCATGAACCGACGTCCGATGGTCCAATGTCGTAGGCAGCAAAAAAAAAGAGGAATGAAAGGCATGGTCATTTGATGACAAGCTCGGCGTACGATCTGAACGCTGATATCAACGCCATCGTTACAATCTGCACTGCCATATTTAGCTGATTTGAGTGTGATCTTAAATTATACCTTCCCCGTACGGGCGAGGTTGGGTGAGTCAATGATCATAATTTACCCGGACGGTGGCGTGAACTGGCGCGATCGCTGACTGTGGTCCGGCGCCGAACCCTCGGATCGGATCGTCATTCGGTGTCAATCTTTTTGCTCGATCGAATCCTATCGGAATCGTCATTCGTTGCGGGAGGAGCTGGAAGAGTGGTGGGATGAATTGAGAGTTTGTGTGCAAAAAAATAACACACCTACCTCTTACCCTTTCCCAGAAACAGCAGATATCGTTTGTCCTAGCCTGAGTGCAGTGCACCAGATCGTTTCCAGTCACCGAGTCGTCTCGGTTTGATCGCGGAAAATGGAAAAGAAGAACGACGCTTATGCGACGAGTGTGATGCGCTCGATGATTGAATTGTACGATCATTATCGTCATAATTATAATTATTCTGATGATCATGAGGTTCGTCACAGGAGAGCACAGCATCATCGCACCAACGGCGCAGGGTGAATCAATCGGATGTCGACTGAATTGATACCCTTCTCTTTTACTTCCCATTCCGTGTAGTTCATTGTCAGGAAACTATTCGACCCTGAGAACGCTTTTGACGGGAAACACTTGATTCATATTTTTGAAAAATTATCAAAATTGTTTGGCAATAAAATGGTTCAACACTTGAGAGTATTTAAAACGTATGTAAATGTACCCATCCTAGAAAACGACCAATTTGTTATGGAAATACTCAATTCCTTAAAGTAAGTTACGACGACTTTGTTCCAAAACGTTTATTAAAATAATGGAGCATCATGTTCATTGCTTCGGAATGATTTACTAAAGCATTCGCCCCCCCCTCAAAGGGCGCATCAATCAAATCCACCATCATTACCCACCCCAAAACAGCGCACCGGATGATGATTTGTAGACATTTGTACACACATTTTGTTCCTACAGGGCGTCGGCATTAACTTCAACACCGTGATCATAATAATCATCATCATCTGCGCCGCTGGGAAGGTTCGGACGCGTCGTCGTCAACAGGTACAGTTATTACCTGATTACAATAATTTCCATCGTTCATAGCTTTAATGAACCGCATCCATTTTGAGATTGTGGCATTCTTGACGGTTCCCCAAACCAGGGGTATGTCCAAGTAGAACTACCGACTGTTTGCCGAACGTTGTTCTGGACTGAACTAATTTGACTAGACCTGTATCTTGTCGCTCGCCTTATTTTCTCTGGAAGACGTTCACCGCCCCCAATTTGCGTTTCCACCCGAGAACAAAAAGAAAGCAACTTCCTCCGAAATGGAAGAAGCAACTTCAGATGCAAATTTTTATTTCACCCTCGTTGCGCTCGATAGAGCACCAACAAGAGCGTTAAAGCATCACCACCAGACGGTCGAGATGTTATTTTTCCCCATTTTCCACTCTCGGGGGATGATTTGGTGGTCGCGTGGACAATCACAAAGGAGCACACTCCAAAAAACGTTTCACAGCGGTTTGCGGGCAGTTTGGCAAACGGATTGGTTCATCGAAATTGAGAGAAATTTGACCGTCTCGCCAGGCAGACGCTTGAGTTGAGGGCGGCTCAACTAGGGAAAAAAGACATCAAACGAGGAGCACAAAAAAGCAGCAAGCAGTGCTGCTTCCCGTGTCACTGGCATCCCGAGCCGGAACAGGCCGAATAAATTACAGTACACAATGAATTTGTAAATTTAATGAGCAGCTCAAGTGCTCCTGCTGCCCTATCGAATGCCACTGTCTGGAGTCAGAGCAGGACAAGCCCCCGTCCGGTGGGTGTGGATTTATGATGGACTTTTGCATTAATTTGAATACGTGTAGCTTTGAAGCTCGCTGTTTCTGTGCTTTCTTTTTTCCATTCAGCTGGTTTGTTCTGTGCTCTTAGCAACTTTGAAGCTGACGCCTAGTAATGGCCAGATGGCTTAGAGCGAAACAAAATTACGTCAAGACACCGTACCAATAGGTTGATAAAGATTAAATATTTATTAGCACACAACTGCCAAAGGCGTTTCGCAGTATCTGCTGCTGTCGTGGGATTGAAGTACTATAACTTCCGTTGGAGTATGTTTCCACATGGTCAACAATATTTTCCTAAACAATTAAATAGGATCACACAAGGGCTTATTTAAACGGAAAAACTGCTTACTAATCATAAATAAATAAGTTGATTAGTATTACTAAATAAGAAGTACAGTGATTGGCAACATAAAGTGCCCACCTCGAATATCATATAATTTGTCTCAATATTTTTGTTCAAATCTAAGCAAATGCGTTGTAATTATTTTTCGTACCCTGTTTTGCATATTCTTAATAAGAAATTCTTATGAAATAGAGAAGAAATAAACAGTTTAACTTAAAGAATAAATAAATAAAAATATATGTTTAAAAATATAGTGACAAGGAAAAGTGTCTACTTCAAAGTTTTGACCTTTTCATAAAGTTTGTACTGAATACTTACCCATTTTTTGCGTTTTGATAAGTTATATGATTGTTATCAATCACCTTGACCAATTGGGTATTCATAGTCGCGATCGTATTAGACTTTTGATCGTCCATATTTTTACTCTTCTTTATCATAATGGTTGGATATCTCAGTACATAGAAATATTCGTTTTGTTTGTTTTTTTTATCACAATTTACACAAAAAACACGAAAAATCGTTAATTTTAAATAATTGATATAGTCTTGTTATCTCGGCTATTTAATAATCAATATTACTAGCTTTTTGATGAAAAATTCATATCTGTTGTTTTAAAGTCAACATTTAAAAGTTTGATATTGAAATTAAATACATCCAATTTAAAAATAAAAACAGTACCATAATATAAAAAAACTAACTGTAAATAGTATAAAATTACTCACTCGTTTTTATAAATGTTCTTAGCAGCAATGGGATCAGAAAAAATATGATAGTTTTTTTAATCACTCAGCCACTAACTACTTTAATGAAAGCATTCCGCTCAGGAATTCGGAACAATTGCCTGCAGGTCCAGGATATCCTCCGCTCACCGGTCGATGACAATAATGGTGTGGAAAAAGATTTAATTCAATCACCAATGATGGCTTAATTCAAAAACCCGGTAAAAAGGTCCACCTATGCCCCGCCGAACGCTTGCTTAAAGTAATAATGAGTGTGAACTATTTACCTTCCCGAATACCGCAAGTAGTATCCCCAGCATGATTGAGGCGAAGAACTGCCAACAGGAAGAACGATTCTACACTTCCATCCCGTGCTGGCACCGGGGACGAGTTCAACATACGCTCGCCAGCAATAAGCTCCGTGGGAGCCCTGCGGCGGAGCAAAAAGTTGTAAAATAAACATTGATAATAGCTACCATTTTGCCGCCATCAAGATGTTGCTGCGGGGCGAAAGGCGCCCGAGACCGACGTTACATGATGGTTTGCGAGAAAAAGGAGTCGCTCCAGCTTCTGCTTCGCTCGGTAGCGCGATGGTGATGACGCCCCGTGTGACCTCGTTTACTTCCTTTCCGTCGCGCGCCAGGAAACCAGGTAAAACTTTTGTCACCGCCATCGCGCCGCATGAAGCGGGCGAACCTCGATGGGAAAAATAATGGTACGACCTTACCTTCGTTCGGGAGGAAATCATCCTGCCGGTGGAAAATAAATTCTACACGTCGCGTGAACAGCGCGCCACGGTCGCGCCTTTATGATAGCATTTATGCGCGCAAATCTGATGCTCAATTAATTTGTCCATCCGGTTGTGACATGAAATTACTGGCAGTGTGTAATTTATGATGTGTTGTTGTTTCCACTTGCTGCTGGTGGAAACACAAAATGAAAAGAAAACATTTTTGTGGTTATTTTACATCAAACTTTTTAATTACGATGTGGACTAAAACCAACATCAATATTGGAAACATCTTATGCGGAATATAGTTAATTTATAAATCGCTTCCACAAGTACTATTTGTGAGAAGTATTTTTAAACTTTTTTATATTCAATTTTTATTTTTAAATTCTAGCAAACATGACACATTTCTCAAAGCAGTTCACTTCTAAACAATGTAAACACGTTCACAGCGAATCTCAACCACTCAGCGCACGCTCGTTTTTCGGTACATTATCGATGTACTTATCTTGGCCGAAGCAATTTTCCGTAATATCCCCTGGCAAGGCTGGGATCAATTGTCAATATTTGCGCCAATTTTCATTCATTTTGCCTCCTGCCAGTCGGTTGCCTTTTACCACTCGCGACATTCTCTTACGAACAATGTCCGCTCGGCGAACACACTTTTCCCGAGGACGGTCCGGGCAGTTCCTTTCAGTGTTGTTCCGCGGTTACGAAAGATAGCAATCTGGCTGCCCGTCGTCGCATCATCGCCGTCATCATCAACAGCAGCCAGCAGTTCGTGGACCCCGAGGGGTTTCGAAAATCGCTGACATCCGCCCGCCGAGAACAATGTCGAAAAAGGTTCTGCAAACACCCTTTATTTTCCGGGGCCAAGAAATTACCCGAGATGGTGGTGGTGGTGGTGGTGGTGGTAATAAGCTGCCACGTTCCGAAGGCCGCGCTGGTGATTTCTTGGCTTCGTCCGGGGGACCGCGTCCAGAAGATTCCAGATTTGATGCCGGCGATGACCATGATGATAGTGGAACGGCGCAACGGCATCCCCAACTCCCCGACGAAGATGCCGTCGGAGACATTGTCATACGAATTGGTTTCTGGCAAGTTTGCCGTCCTGTGATGGTGGTGATTCGGTCGGTGGCTTATGGGTGGGTTAGGCTTCATTACAGGATAATGAGTGTTTTATGATTATCGAGGAGGTTTAGCGTCGTCTAGTCCCGGAGTTCGGTTCTCGAAGGATTGGATCGCTCCCTGCGAGCACCATCGTAAGGTGGTCAATGACGTCAAATAAACACATCACCCAGCGCTAGCGACTGGTGTTACGCCGGCCGCAACCCTAGCCTTAGCCCATATAAATACGTCTCCTTCGTACGATATGGGAGAAGAACGACTATACGCTATCATCGTCTCATGATAGGGAAACCAACGACCACACGCCAACGGAACGTGTGGGATGCGATTTCCTGCGGTTGCCTTGCGAAGTCCTCGATCCCGTAGTTCGGAACCAGTTACTCGTGTCGTCCTTCTGCATCGATTATCATCTTCCGGTCCGGTCGGTTCGGGGGTAATGTTATGCGTGTTTGGAAACATCGTGTAGCGATAGCGTGTTGTCGTAACAGGATACCCATTAAGACACTCGGCCACTTCCACTTCTGTCACTTCGCTCGCCAGCTCAACAGTTGTGCGGTCAAGGATGCAGCGAATTCCCGTTTGATGGGCATCCGACAAGCGTGCGCGTCCTTTATTTGGTAATTCGACTCCAATCATACGCTCCATTTGCGGGAGTGATGTGATTCGGTGCATTTATTCGCCGGAGAAGATTATCTAATTAGCTCCAGCAGCTGGATCAAGTGATTTATGTCGATTCCCGATTCAATTGATAATACAGAAGTAGGATTTGGGCGACTGACTGGTTGGCAAATGATCGATTCCTGTACGGGTGATTAAATTTGTTTACATATGTCAATTGGTTCATGTTCACCTGCTTCAAAGGTGTAGCATTTCACGGTACCGAACTGAAGTTGACTGTTTGAATGTCAATTATTGATAGTCTATTGACGTTCCGGTTGGATTAATATTGGTATTAAATTCATTACTTCATGCTTTAACAATCTTTTGAAATTATCCCTAGCGTAAAGCGAATTATCTGGAGTTTGCATAGCTGGTCGATATAATCGCGAACGAAGCAAATTGCATGTATGCTGTTTAAGGTTATTCGAGGAATATGCAGGAAGTTTCATTTGACTTGCTACTTCAAACATCGTCAGTGTCAAGAACACTTTGAATGAACCTTTTTCCCTGAAGGAGATTGGATGGTTCGCTGAATATTTCCGTAACTTTAAGCAACCGATTGGATTCGCATTACGTGGAGTAAGTTTACATCCACTTGCAAACAAACCGACTTGATTGTGTTGGGATCGCTCTGGGAAGAACAATATGCACGTGAAGTGCAGCCGACAGTCGACGGGTTCTATGAAGTAAACAACAAAGTTGCATTTCACATGCGTTACCCGAGAGGTGCCTCAAATGCGGAAGGGAACGCATGGTAAGAGGTACAAATAAAGAAACCTTCCGATCAGCAGAGCAGCTCAGATCGATCCTTGTAATCTCATCTCAGTGGCGTCGTTCCACCTCTTGGTCCTTTTTCTTAATTCGATATAGACGCAACGACGAAGCTCATTCTTCGGAAAGGAAAACTACTCAAGAAAGAGCGTACGATGCGAAGGTCTCATAAGACACCCCCTTATGCACCACCACTTGAGACATTGCTGTCCGGTTGAGCAGGATGTACAATATTTACCAAGGAAATGAAGCTGTTGACGGGCCGGGACGGTAAAATGAGCAAGTAAGTGCCGGCGTTTCCGCTTCCAAGGATGGAACTGACGGTGGACTGGATGGGTTGCCTTTGAAAATGCTTCAAATGTGACGATAGCACTTACCCTGTTACCATTATCCGGTATCGCCTCGTCTACGTAAGGTCTAGGTTTACTTAACCTCGGTCCATTAGGGTGCCATATGTGGAAGTTTAATTTAATCGATTTCATTCTCTATCAAAACCATGGGTCTTTGCTTGAAAATTGTCGTTACAATTATAAATTTTTTATTGCAAACTTTTTAGAATTGGTATGTTTCAATTGCAAAACCACACGAATATATTGCTCTGAAATCTTGCCCCAACGCCTTTTAGTGTTCATTTTGACCCCTCTTTTTATCACGCTATAACTTCATGAGAATTTCAGATTTTTCAAATCTGTTTTCAACGGCTACATTTTAGTTTATGTGTTGACTATTTTTTTGACTTTTTTTTAATTTTTTTGTAAGCACATTATTCCGGTGTAGAGCAAAAAGATCAAATTGAAAATTTATGGCGCTATAAATTGCAAAAATATAATTTATTTACATAATGTTTAATTGTTGCTTTGTATTTGTTTTTCTTAATTTATGTAATGCATTTTGAAAAAATAAATGATGAAAAACTAGATTTCGACCGGTTTTGATGTATACCAAGGTAACGAAATGATGAAAAGGTGCATCAGAAAAATGACCAAAAAACCCTCTGTTTGGATTCTAATTTTAAAAGCAAACCATTTGTTTACCATTTAAAACCTCCATTCATGTATGCCCCCATCAAATGAATGTCATTTTTTTTTAATTATTGTAGACAAAACTTAAATAGACAATTCCCAACGCTTTATTTATTCCGTGCGTCTACAAAAGCCACCTACGTCCAATGAGATAACATCCTATTATTACACCAAATAAAAGAGCAATCCATTCAATCAATTATTCAATCGTATTGACGTTAATTCCTGCAATGGCTTAGAAGCGTACTTTCCTTTCCGTTTCCTACCAACTGCACGAGCCGAGTTTAATTACATCTTGTACCGCACCAATAGAAAGTACTGGCGCTGCATACGCAACTAAATCAACTGGAAAAAATTAAAATATTCATCCCGCCTGCACCAAAGTGGGTCGATCATAAACCCGAGTGGAGGTGAAAAGGAATCCCAGAAAAAAATAAACTAAAATCGAAGAAATGTTACCCCGTCACCCGTACCTCTACGAGACCGTCTCTGAGTACTTCCAGGTTGAAAAACAACCGTGTCCAAAAGCGCAAATTTTCGGGTCTGGCAGTGAAGATCGACACCGAATCGCGGTTACGCAATGAGCGGGGCGGGGGGTGAGTTTTTCGCCAAATACTCCCGGCACATCGAATGGGTTAGATATTTCTTTTTCCTAGTTTGCGTTACAGCTACGGTGCGCTAAAATACGTACTAGCTAAAAGCCCTGGTCGACATTACACAACTCGCAAGCGAACCTATCGAAAAGGGGTAAATGTTAGGGTTGCGTAAGGAAACTGGAAGTGTTTTTGTGTAGCGAAAAGATTCTTAAAACATGCAAGACCGACGCTTCGCCAGGAGATGGAAAGGTGGTATTCTGGAAACGAAAACAAAAGCGAAACCTCCGTATAATCTTCCGCGGCGGAAATGAGTAATCGCCAGCGAGCGCTTACCTAAGCTCTCGAACCGGGAGGAAGGAAAATCCTTTTTAGCATAAATATTTAAAACAGATCTTCATGCCCCTGGACGTCGTTGACCCCTCGTCGAATCGCGGCTGCCGAAAGAACACCGACGGGTGTACATTAGGCGAGATCCATCACATGGCGCGGTGTAGGGAAAAGGAAGAAAATCCACTTAAAGCTCATCCGCTCGGACGAAGAAACCCATCGTTTTCGGCTTTCGCGATGGCGTTGTCGAACTTGTCGATCACCGCGCTGTGTGTGGCACACGAAAAGGCAATCATTCTGATCACCGCTTTTGGAGAACGCAGTGGAGAGGATGGTGGGGATTAAGCGATCATCATAAAAAGCGCTGCCGAAACAAATTTGCGCGGCGAACGAGCAAAGGGAACGGGCTAGGTAGTAAAATGTAGACACAAATAAATTCGTTTATCTGAGATCTATTAGTTTTGTGATACCGATAGGTTTTGAGAATGGACCTGTCGAAGTCGGAAGGTGTTCTTTTTTGTTATTGACAGTAGTTTGGAAACACGTTTTGAAGCTCTTGAAGCAGGCATACCACCCAGAGTGGACAAGAAAAGCTAGTGATGTAAAACGTTTTAATAATTTGAACATACAATTGGAAATAATTATTTTATTTTATATTTTATTTTTAATAACTTTAATATTCAATTGACCTCACTCAACTTATTTCTCTTTGATTAAAACCTATTTCTTGAGCCTCAACTGATTCAAAGGTTCGTTCAAGAGTAGCGGAAACGTTCGCTTTTAATCCACACCAATGAATTCCTTTATAATTAATCCTCTTCCCTTTTAACCAGAATGGTTCTCACAGGGAAGCCCTACTGGACTCATCCCACCCACAAAAAACACATACAAACACACACTAACGTTTAAACACAACCACAACTTAGAGCCGAAAGCCGGCAATCTCGTGACCTTCACACCGCGCGCACCGGACGTACGAGCAATCAGTCGATCGATTACTGCACATTTTCCCATTCCCATTTCCCGCCAGACCGTATCGGTAACTGCCGATTTCCTCCGCTTCACCAGTAGGAAGCCCGACGGGCCGGTACGTTGCGATAAGAGCAGCAATCGAAGGTGGAAAAGGTGAATGCTGAAATAAATTCGAGCCGTCGACGCCACACACTGACACTTTCATTGAGAGATCCCGGCGAGATCTTGTTTTATTTTTATTGTGTTCGAGCCCATTACGAGTCGATTTCCGAGTTTTCCACGACGTGCCCCTTCCTCGTTCGAGACGCTTTTCTTTTGTTTCATACCGCACCAGTGTTTTCGAGCGAACGGAGATCCGAGATTTTAGAGTTTAAGAATTGGATACAGGATGTAAGTGAAGAAGATGGGCACGTTCACGTCATGCCGTCCGTCTGTGGAAGCAGGTTCTCGGAACGACTCGCAACAAGAAAATCCTTAATCATTCCCCTGCTGGTACGTACGGCGGAAACGTCGGAAAACGCCCGGCCAGAGTCGCTTTCAATCAATGAGCATTGCTACAGGAAACGAACTGTCTACCGGAGGTCAAAGAAATACCAGACCAAGCCAGGAAGCGATGAGGTGAAGTGTGAAGATTCTTGGTTTTACTCCGGCGCGCTTCGAGTGCATCGTCAAGATCATGAAGAGAGGTGTCTTCTCCCTCAATGACGGTGAACTTATTTTCCTTCCTAATGCATCCGCCAAAGTGCAACCGAGAGTGAATTGGTTCACGGTCCAGCAATTAGTGGCATTGACGTTTGGCCAAACGTCGTCGTTTTCCAGGGAATGGGATAAAAGGGATGGAACTCTTTCGCTCGATAGGTTTTGCGAAGGTCGTCGTTGAACGGAGACTTGGACGGTATGGAAGTCCTCCGGAAAGTTGCTCCACCCGACTGACAGCTTCGCTTCCACTTTGTCGAGTTAAAAGGGATTTCATTCACTCGGAAAGGAAGATTTTGACCTTCCTCTTTCCTGCTCGTCCTCTTCCTTCTTTCAGTTTGGGGGAAGTGTGTGTCCATTTGCGAAAAGTAACACAAGTAAATTAAAGATGAGAGCAAGAGGAAGGCTATAAGAAAACCCGATGCATCCCACTTTGTGCAATTATCGTTATTGCATTCCATTTCTATTTCACCACATTCCATTCACCTTTCGTGCAGTTCCATCGGTCGTTCAGGAGGGAACGAAGGGGAATGTTTGAAAATTGGGGAGATAAAACGAAACCACCATCTCCCCCTAACCGAAACCCGAAAGGATATACCGTTCCCCATCAGCTTATCCTGCCGCAGGTTGAGGTCAAATTACCGAATGGTCTGGCAGCTGTTGCGCCATCTTGCAACAGTTGCAGCGAAGCAGCTGGCAGCAGATCCTTCTAAACTGAACACACATTTGCTCACTTTTCGACGAGACGATGAAGTGTTGCTATTTGATAGTGAAACTGTGGTGAAACGCATCAGAGGCACGTGATGGTGCACACCTTCTATGATTGCAGGATGTATTTGGATCAAAGGAGGAAAAATTCTTTTGTAACACCGAGAGGAGTAATTTACCTCCCCAGAAATACCAGATACAGTACGTTTTTCTTTTGAGTTTATTAAACCTTTCTCAGCAGTGAAGAGAAGTTTGATTTAAATCAAAGATTTTTCTTTTGTGCTATTTCCTGTGAAATTGTCTGAAAAAAGGAAAACATGAATATTTCTCAAAAAGCTGATATAATTCGGAAAACTAAATTTAAATGCAAGAAGGTAACGAACACTATTCAATTCAATAAAAATGCATATAGCAAATACATAAGATACTTAACTTGATCATAACTTACTTTTTGCAGTGTCTACGCATGCTTCCAAACGATTTTTTTTTTACTTTATTGAAATAGTCAACGAAATTTTACTATTTCCCATTTTTCCTAAGTTGTACACTCTTGGAAAAAGTTATAAGTTATCAATTTTCGATTGATGTAAGCGCTGGTTGTTTTTTTTGTGACGTTGCAATCAATTCCTTGTGCAGTACAAACTATCGGCAGTGAAATATTTTGTTCAAAATATAGTTTTGATCCCGTACAGTAACATTAACTCACAAGATTATTTTAATTATGCACTCCTTAAGCTTTAATATCCAGCAGTTTTCTGCACTTAACAATATAATCAAATGTCCATATTATGGTTGATTTTTATGTTCAAAAGCGATGTTAACTTTCAGTTCAGCAAAACTAAAATCGAAACGTAAGAAATACAATCTGTTCGCATAACGAGTTCTCACTGACGTTACGTCCAACAAACATCGCTACTCCCGGCCTGTCTTATCGTTCGCCATCCGAAGACGGGTTCCCCGTTTGTAGACACTTCAGCAATAATTATGCAAGCAAACCGCAACCGCTAATAAATCACAGATCGCATTGTATGATTTTCCAATGTCTGCAAAGCCGCCAGAGTGATTCAATCCAGATGACTGAGATGTGCTTCGTATGACGATCGACGACGACGACGAGTACGTTTGCCAGTGCGTAACGCGTAGTGCATTTTGCTCGGGAAAGTGCATAACCACCGGGCGGGATGGATACGTGGCTGATGCGACAAAGCGGCCCATAAACATAACGATGCACTCCGGTGCATCAATGCGCGCCGTTTGTTTGAGTGTGTCGCCCCGGCAGCATTGTTGTGCGTTCCCTCGCACAAGAACATGGATTCCAACACGCCCTCCAGCAGTGTTTGTTGTTGACGTTGCGCGTCTTGTGGATGAGAAGATTACGTCGGTTTCGAAACAACAGAGGGATGCTGCAGCCTAGAGAGTCACCTGCCTAGATTGTCTAATTAGTTGCAACCATGCGTCCGAGGGCACCTCGCATCAATCGATAATCATAATTGCGTTACACCACACTTGGCCCACATGCATCATGCGTTCGCAGATTTTCCAGGAACGTCTGGTCTGGATTCTGGTTTCTAGAGTACATCCATCAACATGTCATGATTTTCCCATTTAACGTTTGTTTGTTCCTTACATGGTTATGGCACATTGCTAGGATTCTGTTTTGGAGACCTGGTATACTGCGTTGTTGTGTGGGATTGAAACATAATTTCTAATGTTCTAAGCTCAGTTGTAGCATATTATTGTTTATATCGCTCGATACCAAATATTCTGTAGCGAACTCACGCCATACTTGAAGTTCGCTTAAAGCTGGGTGATTATGATTTCGTTTCA
Organism: Anopheles sinensis; assembly: GCA_000441895.2. Lineage (NCBI taxonomy): Eukaryota > Metazoa > Arthropoda > Insecta > Diptera > Culicidae > Anopheles > Anopheles sinensis. Next base: position 3,434,176 of record KE525331.1, read on the forward strand.
TCAAAGGGCAGTCCAGTTGATCCATGATATCTTAATTAACAAAATTTAGATGAGTCTGGCATTTGAGATGAAAGACACACACACAAACGCATATGAGTAGGAAACACCGTAGCAGTTGTTGATCGCTCACGCTTGTCTGCCTCAAATTGGGTGGATGATTTTCTTGAGTGTTTATTGTTTTCACTCAAGTGGAAATGATATCCAGATGCGATGCATTTCCTCGTGCCTTGGTGAACCTATTTTTCCCGCTTCAAAAGGCGGGGCGGACGGGTGGCTAGCGATTCCCAGCGCCATCGACAAACCCATTTCGTTTCGCTCAGTTAACGCTCATTTGGGGAATGGGGTTTTGGTAGTTCATCAAGCAAATGGCTAATAAAATTGCACTTCAGATTTTATTTCATTCAACTAAGTTGGTGTTCATTGCATCCGTGAATGTTTCTATGGCAAGAATATCGTTCTAAACTATTCCATTTCAAAACTAGTTGGCAAGATGAGTAGTGCAAACCGGAAAGTAGTGTATATTAGTTTCTTTCAAGCTTATGGTTCCGATACTTTACACCAGGGGTCGGCACACGTTTCCAGAAAAGTGCCAGATAATGCAAAAGGTCCTAAAACCGCCTGCTACCTTAAACAATGTTTTTGAATTCAGTACTTTTTCAACTTATCGCTCGTTTTTTTGGACTATAAATAATTTTCTCCTTTTTAATTCAAATTAATCATTTACTCAAATGATGTTACGGTATCAAAGTAGTTATTGTGGACGGAAAGTAAACTTGCTATTTGACTGCTGAATTTGCAATGACAATCATGATTAAAAGTAAAATGTGATCAACAAATCTAAAAAAAAGCATACGGGTTAGTCGCCAGGTATTGAACATCGCTTTCAACAGAATCAATAGAGATTTTTATGAAGAAATTTGTGTGATATCATTAAGAGATAAGAGTTTAGATATATTTTGTATGTTTTCTGAAATTTTCTGAAACTTCTGAAACTTGGTCGACCCCTGCTTCTCCTATGACAAGCGAACTTTTGCACATCCATCGGATATGTGTTGAAAAGGCAAGTCCTAGGATTGGGAGGTTTTTCGGGAGGTGAAGAGTGAGGTTAATTTTTCCACCCGTATGGTATGGTTTTTATGTAACGTCGGTCGGTCTCTCAAATAATGCTCCGCCGGTTGGTGAGCATCGGTTGAATAATTAGAAAATGAACCGACCCGAACTCCTCTCCACTCTCTCCCTCCAAGAAAATCGCAGAACTTGAGTTGATGGATGCGCTTGGAAATGGACTGGCTGGAAGTCCAGAGGCCACAATGGACCCGGAAAGAGTGGGGTTGGGGGTCCGAAATGTGACGCTGGAGAAACATCAATAGATGGTTTCGGTGGAGCATTACTTGTATGGAGCACGCATTCAAACACACATCTAACCGGAGCCTGGTAATTATCGTCCGACTGAAGCGAAACAAAAAGCTAAAAATCAAAGTAGAAAAAAAGAAGTGGACTCGTCTCTAAACCACCCCATGGAAAACTGGAGGGCCTGCGGATGGGAAGACAAAAATATGTACAACCACACAACCGGCCGCCGAGCGCAGCACAAATAATAATGCGAGCGTGTTTGCGCCCGCGCAAACGATGCCGCGAAGAGGAGTCAATGGCATCGCGGCAACATCATATTTCGTCCGGTAACAACAACAACGCCGTTGCTTCATCATCGGAGCCGGCTTGATGTTGAGTGACGTGTGGCGAAGTTTCTTTTTACTTCGCCGGGCAAAAAATTCTACACACACGTATACACATCGGGTGTTTGTTGTCATCTGAGATGCATTTGGTGGCGATGGATTGCGCATGCGCATCCCACCGAGCATGACAGCGTGTCGTAGATGCGTCGGCGTCGGCAAGCATAAGTCGACGACATGCACTAGACGAAAGTAAAAAAAGGCAGTTGAATGAAGAGCATTCATTCTTGCGATGAAGAGCGATTCATCGTGAGACAGAGAGTGCTACCGCGGTTCCAACAGAGGCTGAGATGCTGCGGAGTATTAATTCCATGATTTATTTTAGTTTTATTTTTCCGTTCGAAATTCTTCGGGGGTTTTCTTGCCGCCAGCGAACGTTCTGGCTTTTCTTTCCCATCACCAAGAAGAGAGGGTAGAAGTGGGAGAGGAGGGAGAAAAATGCGTTGCCGAGCGATGAAAAGCAGGCATTCCGGTCGATTCGCACACTCAGTCCCCACCGTCCCCCCCCCCCGGAATCACTCGATCGCCCGGGCGTCGCCAAGGTGGCGGCCAACCAACACCCACCCCCACAACCCCCACTCCCAAAGCAGCCAGCATCACCACCCCGCTTTTGCGATTTTTAGAAGCGACGTTTGGCGTGTTCTGGTTTTTCCTGCGCCAAGCCGACAGTTTGACGAGAGATTTCCTTTCCGTTCTGATTCACCGCGACGTTCTGAGATGTTTCGCGTGCCCGGGTCACCCTTTTATGGTAGCCGCCGTGTCAAGCGACACGGGGCGAATTGATAAGTTCTTGGCACGGTCAGGTTTTTGTTCGTACAACATTGGATTTGTGCAAATATTGTTTACAAAATTTTAAATCGTGATTTTAAAATGAAAACAAACGAAAGTAAATAACTTCAGTATTACCCACTTTCAATCACACTCTTTACGACTTAATCTGTTGTTCAAACTACTCGTGGTTTTTAATTTTCTTGTTTTTTCTTTTTACTAATTTAATTTACATTGAAAATATTACACTTTATATTTTGTGAGAGATTTTGATTTTTTTTCTTTGATTCTGTTGGAAATGGACATATATGAACTACTTCTAACCTTTTATTTGTTTTTTAGGTTAATAACTGTAGGTTTTTTTATTAAGATTCATTCACGTTTCCTCATCTGATGAGAATTTAAATTTAAATTTCATTACAGCTGCAAATGATTAAATGTGCCTTTGTTGAATTCTACTAACTGAAGAAAGAATGCATCATACGCTTTGTCATAAGAATATATGTAAAACATGAAAACTATACATTAAACATTGAAGCATTAAAATATCAAAAACTACCACCCTTTGCCTTCGTAAATGTATGAATCACGAAATTTCATGAATCTAGACAAACTGTTTAGTAATCAAATATTTTAAATAAAACTACACTTGCATTTAATATTTTTTTATTTATCGTCTTTTTGAAAAAATGTGTGGACTGTATCATAAAAATATATAAAAATATCGAAGATATATTTTGACTGTGTCTTACACACAAGTATAACTCTTTCTTTAAATTCAACTTGCCATTTTTTATTCTATACATGATTGATATAAAGTAGCAAATCGTAATGATCATGTGAAAAATTGGAAAATCTTGTTTCAAACAATTTTTCCATGCGTTTTCCATTACATCTCTCATCGAGTTGCGTGTGCCAAAGATTTGTAGTGAAGCTGATTGAAACAAGCTCACCGGACTTCTACTTCCTCACCGGCCGAACCGATAGGTTCCCGCGGATTCGTCAATGTACGCGCCGTGGGTTTGAGACCCCTTTTTTGTGTGTGTGGCATCTTTTATCTGCCATCGTGTGCTGGGCAGCGGAAGAATCCAGCTCCAGTCTCCGTGCGAATGGCGAATGCGCTTTTGATGTTTTGCCGCAATGAGAACTTTCCTAACTCACCACCAGTTTACCATCTTCTTTCGCCAGATTCTTGGCGGCCTTTCGGAATGCAGTGATTTTTGCATTCCCTACGCACTTAGTAGACCCACGATGGGTACACGCAATCCGCATCGGGATCCACCCCGATGGAACCTAGTGGAACGCAAAACCCCCGCCATTTCCCCGCCCGGTATTTTTTCTGGTGGTCAGTGGAGGGCTGGAAGAATTTAATCTGCACTTCCCACTGGATGGGGCCGTGTCCGGTGGAGGAATTCCTGGCTGGTACAATGTAACAACAAGCCGTCGCTGGAAAATAAGCCGCCCGTTGTTTGGAGAGTAAATACCACCGTAACTACCTCCAACCAACTCCAGGCAGCGCCAACTCTAGCATGAATCCATCGTTGGTTTGTGGTCCCCGGGTGCCCATCATCTGAAATAATAATAATAAGCTCCGATCGATGGAAACGAGCCAATGTGTCCGACCACATTCAATCACGGTGGATGGCGTCAGGTTGAAGTCTATAGGAGTTTTTTTTTCATTCACTTGTATAAAATTATTTCCCGGATTGTTAGTTTTCAAGCATCGCTTCCTGGAATGGAAGCGTTCCCGGATGTGGACAGCGAAAATAAACATCAATACTTTTCTAGGTTGTGTATCACTAGCTTATTGAATATTTGAACGAATGAGTATCGGATTCTATGCGAAAATAATGCAAGTGCAAAGGGAATGCAATAGTATCGGGTCTTATTAATTCTTGGATGAGATTCATTTATAGAATTTAAGAAGAATCATTCTGAAAGTTTCATGGATCTTTAAAGACTATGATTCGCAGAAATCCCAAGATTCATGAAACTGTAGAGACTTATGATGATTCATTAATCCCTGAACATTTATTGATGTTTATAAATCTTGAAAGATTTATGAATCTTCTTGATTTTTTTTGACAAAGATTCAGATTAATTTATTTTGTTGAAAGATTCATATAGATTTATGAAGCTGAACCAGTCAAAGATTTTTCTCAAATCAAAAACGGTTGTTCAAGTTATTTTCCAAGCACTTCGAAATTAAATCGTTATAGAAACACCTCCTCATATTGCTTATTCCCATCAAACCACAAGCGTTCGGCATTTATGCAGAAACATAACATCTTCAGCACGTCTTCTTGCTAGGAGGGCCCTTCGACAAAACATTGTCCATGTTTACATCATCCCGTGCAATAAAAACTCCCATGCATCCCAACGGTACTCGCTGTAGGAATATGCATAACGATCACCTCCAGTTCTTTACCCCGTCATCACAGCTAGAGATGTTTGTTGTCGCCCTTCCCTTTTTCCGGGCTAATTTTCCTCTGCACACAATGTGTTTGCAGTGCAACCCCGCTGGTTTCGCTCGGGGTGAAAACAATCCATAAATCTCCGGTGTCATTAGGTCAGGTGCTGCTAATGTTTTGATTGTCCCGCGTGAGGCGCGAAACCAGGCTCGTTTTGTTGCTCGTTCGAGGCGTTTGGAAGGAAAACGTGCCTTGCGGTGCCCAAGAACATCACCCAAGTGTTAGGAAAATGCAAACATCTTCCAGAACCACAATTTCTTCCGGGAAGAAGGGAAATGGGATACATTTTGGGACGCGAGGCGGGGCAAAGTGACCGGTGTCGTGTGAACTCCAGAGGAACAAACTACAAGAACCGACGTCTTGTTCTGGCCACAGTTCGGTGAGTGGGCTTTTTGTGGACCTTCCTTTGGACCGCATCATTTCGAAGGCAAGAGCCAGTGGAATACAAATCATTTTTCGTGTCGTCGAGTCATGGGAACAGCTTCGTGTCGTACATTGTACGGCCGCGGCATGGTCAAAGAGTGAACTTGAACGTTGCCAAGCGAGCGAGATTGGCCGACGTCAAAACCGTGACTTGGTGATGCCCCATTTGATGCACCAACTTTCCGCAAATAACTCCATCCGTTGAGTTTTTAGTTCTTCTTCCTCGCCTCGGATGCATTTTAATTATAATAAAGCCATGCCACGGGATTAAGGGAACTACTCAACTGACCCGAGGGAATAAATCGACGGTCGGCAGTAGAAATTTACTGGAAGGCATGTTCCCTTTGGTCCACTGACGAATAAAGTGCAGTGAGGTGCACTCAAATTTATGTCCATTTCGCGATGATTTAACGACCAGGAACAATTTAAATTGACCAAACCGCCGGAGAGCAGCACCGTTTGTTAGTGCGTTTTTCTTGTTCCTTTCATTTTTCTTTTAATTAACATTGTCAGGAACATCAACACGATAACCGAGGCCCCAAAACACTCGACAGCAGCTGGTTTAAAATTTAAGGGAACCCGTACCACAACCGGAAAACGAATGGAAGAGAGCCCTTTCGATGTCATGGGAAACATGGGCATGTCGTTTGTGGTATTTTCCTTCATATCGTTGGGTAAATGTTTTTTGTTTTTGTGGGTTTTGTTGAAAGAATTCTTTTTTTTTTTGCGCCCCGAATGGAATGTGCATGGCTTTGATTCATGATGGTCATGGGTTTGGACGCGCCAGGTTCTGCCAGGTGCTACCTCTCAAATAATGGTAGAAAAGTGCAATTTTCATGTTTCATTTTATCAGCTATTGCAATCGGATTGTGCACGATTGCACATAATTGTGTTGGGTAGAATTTTTATGTACTGTTTCGGAAGGTGACACTATCATTAATAAAACATTGTTTTTCTTCCTCTCTTTCCCCCCCGTACAGGTAAGCGCTGGAGCCATGGGCATTGCTTTAGTCTGGGACTGGCAATTCACAAATATTTGGGTGCATTTCTGTGTGCGGCATCGAGTGAGCTGGGTTTAAAGGTGATCTTTTTCGTTTTCCCTCATTATTAAATGCCTACCATTTTTCCGGCTGGAATCATTATCGCGGTGAATCAAACGATGTTTAATAATTCACATGAATTCGGTGATTTTCGTAATTTGATAGATATTAATGCAACCTAGTAGTTTTATCTGCGAATTCATTTGCGATACTTCATGCGAAATATTAAGCATATTAAAACAAATATTGGTTTCAACCTTTCAACTTGTTTGTATATAAAACTTTACGCCTGAGCCAAATGTTCAATATCCGTTATCTGTTAAACCGTCAAGAGAGTAGGTCGTTATTTATTTTTAAATATAATTTATCAAAATTGAATTCAAAATCCTCAATTATCCCAATTATAGGTAACCAACTTACGGGAATTAACAGGCTTTCTTTCTCAATATAGCTAACAATTCAAATGTTTTTGTCGCATAGCTTACTAAATGTATACACAACTGTTTTACAAGGTCTTTAATCCACTCAACAAAGCTAAATATTTATTATATCTCTACAGCACTTTAATTAGCGACACCTTTTTGTTTATATTTGGTTTGTGGTTTTTTTCAAAATTGCTAAAAAGTTATAAAATCGTTTTTCATCAGCACGAAATTTACACCTAGTTTCTTTTAGTTTAAAGAGAACATTGGTGTGCTATGCGGAGCGTTTGTTACATGAAAATAGCTTAAACGCATGTCGCTATCTTTGCACTCCGATTGCGCTTATGAGCATTCTCCTTTTCATATTTGCTTGATGTTGCAAAGAAATGTAAATTTAAATGATTTACTTAGCAAAAATGATGGCGTTAAAACTTCCTGTTAGTATGAGAAACCGGCAGTTTGGCTTAACATGTGTTGTCTAATTCTCGCTAGTTTAGCAAAGGCAATTCTTTAGCTCCATCGCTTCTGTTTCAAGACCAATAAACAAGTTTACCCACAAAAGGGAGCAAGTTTAAGAAAAGTCAAAATAAAGAACGTTTACGGAACAAACCTCACAAAAGGAGGACAAGAGCAACAAAGAGATCGATCTGAAAGGCAAGAGATCGCAAGAGAGATCGATGCGCTGGTGGGAGAATGGAATAAAAATTGCAACAAGCGTTTATTCACCCGCAAAGAATATCAACATCTTGAGCACGATCGATGCTGCGTTCGATCGTGCAGAAGCATCTTGAAGAATGCATCGCGAGAGCAAGCGATCGATCTCTTGGTTCGCGGAACGGGGAACAACTATCGGACCGGGAGGAACCGTTCGAAGCGCCTGTGAAAATAGAAAAAGGTCAACCCAAAGGAACGGAGCGTTTTTCGCCACAGAATGGGGCGACCGAAAAGAGAAAATGGAAGGGAAGCCCTAGAAAGGTGCTGACCAAAAGGCTACAAAAAAGGAACAGAAAGGGGCAACACAAACGCTCTCTTTCACACATATACTCAGTGGCGTAGCATAAGTCCAGACCAGTCCGGTCACGGCCCCTGTTGTAAGCGGCTTTTCTCAACGCGAAACGCGAGCATAAATAAACGTCTTCGAGAACGGGTGAGAACGAGTTAGAAAATGAGAAAGCGTTCACAGGGCGCTTGCTTGTGCTATTTCCAGGCAAAGAAGGAGCCCCAGAAGGAAAGTATGGGTGTGTGTGTGTTTGGGGGAGGTAGGGTGATGGCGAACAATGCGCCCAGAGAGATCGCGCTCCGCGAGCCGGAAAAAGGGAACATGATCACGAACAAAGCAAAAGTGTGCCTTTCGCGCTGGTCAAAACGCGCGTGGAGCCGACCAGCGAGAGAGAGAGAGAGAGAAAGAGAGGGACAGTGAGAGGAGAGAACGATCTCGCGAAATATGTCGACTTAGTTGGATCAACTCCCAATATTTACGCGCAGCATGATTCACGAGAGCATATTCCTGGAACCGCGAGGCGCGGGTTTTGTTTCTTCGCGGCGCGGGGGATCCACCGAATCGCGAAGGCGAAGAGAGAAGGAGAGTCAGATGGCTTCACACACCGGTTTTCCGAGAGCCAGCCAGGCAAAGGCCCTGTGGCATCCACTGCTCCCCAGTCAGTCGTTTGCCAGTCGTTCGGAAGGTCTTCAGCGCTACGCAACGCCGCAGAGCGCAACGGTGTTTGGTTGGTTTCGCCTGGAAAAACAGACGTGTACGCGCGTGTGTGTCGAGCGGTAGCACCGTTTGGTCAGTTTTCTAATTTGTTTTCGTTAGTTTTTCCCATTTTTATTGGCTTTTATTTGTGAATTTTCCATTTCATTTAGTGTAACGTTAAATTGAGATATAAGTTCGTCTCCTCCGACTTACCTGAAGTTTTTCCGTCCCCAAAGTGCACTTCTCAACTGCAACTGCATTTTTTATGATCGTGCCTCTGTGCGTATGTGTGTGCGTGTGTGTGCCCTTTGTGTTGTGCCATTGCAGCTGTCGCAACGGCCTCTCACTCCGTGAAGCACGCGCGTGCACCAACTTTCGCACCTGAAGAAGAAAAGAACCTCCAAAACAGAACCAAAAAAAACCGTTCACTCTTCGAAACATTCGTCGCCGTTGCAGGCAGCAGCATAAGGCCCTTCCAATTCGAACGAGACCCGGCACATTTGGAAGGGACCCGCTTGCGCGCAACGTGAGTTTTTGGCGCACGCGCGGAAAACCCGCGATGAAGGAAGCGATTGCTTGCAGTTGCACATTTAGCTGCATCGAGCCTCGTTGAAGCATAAGCGAAGGGGTGTGAGAAAGGGGAGGGGTGGGGGAGAAAACATAAAAAAACAACCAGAAGAAACCGAAATCGACTCCCTACATTCGGGGCAGCAGTTTATTATGCTCTGTTCCACGTTGTTGTTTTTTCACGCCAGTGAAACAGAGTTCGTCTGTGTGTTTGTGTGTTTGTGTTTTTGACTCCCCAATCAGTGCCTGAGAGTATGCACTTTTCCTGACCAAGGGGCGGCCGCAGGTTGAAAGCGAATCACAACCGAAAGGCGCCTTCGATAAAACGTAAATCAACGTAACGGAAAGCGGGAAATTCAAAAAAGGACCCGGGGGTGGGGGAAGGGTGTGCTGGTGGCGATCAAAGGCGCCAAAGAAGCCACCAACCAGCCAACTGGTGGGAAAGTAAATGTTAATTAATAATTACCTACCAAACGCGTAGCGAGTGCAAGTGCAGTTGCACTTTTCCGTTCCGTAAGTGAGAAACCAGAGCCGAACACCACAAGAAGGGGCGCACCATAAGTCCACCGGTGCGCCGGGATTTACGCCTTCATGTGTGCGTGTGAGTGTGTGTGTGTGTGTGTGCGCTTGAACGTAAATTAATGCTCGTCTCGGAGGCTATCATTAGGGCGGCCGTCCGTTTGGAACCGACCAACTGCCGGCAGTTTGTTGATTGTCGCAACCGGATTGGGGGGAGGTGGGGTGGTAGGGGGGAGTCGTTGGTGAATGAAACATTTTCCCCCAATTTCGCCTTTTTCCATCCGCGTTCGGAGAAAAAGGGAAATTTTTAAAGTCACAACTGACCATTTTTACCTCATTTTTCTTTGACTTTTACTTTGTTGCGTTTATCATCTTGTGTTCGCTCATTTTAACATAACATATTTAATTCTCAGCTAAAGTTGTTAAATATTATAAAACTTATTTTAAATTCGTGATATCCCTCTGGTGCAGTTTATCGGTGTCCCCAAGTGTATGTTTGTGCGGTGTTTTTTTGTTGTTGATGTGTGCCCGGAAAACCTGAAAAAAAGAAGAATAAGAACGCGAGGGTGTGAGTGTTTGTGCCTCGAGTGAAAACGGAAACTGGGCCCAAGTAGCGCGTGCAAGTAAAAGTGCATCCATTCAGCTGTCCGAGCACATTCCGCCCCCTCCATCAGGCGGCGCCACCCGAGATGATGATGATGATGATGGCGATGTGGATGATGGCCGTGATTATCTCGTAAAAGTGGGTTCTTTTCCATTTTATTAGCGTTAAGTGTAGCGAGAGGGGGAGGCGCCATTTTGGGGGGAACCGTGTGCGTGTTTCACGGGCCGCCGCTTGGAGTTGTGGGACGCACTTTTCGGAGCCGAAAAGAAAGTGAATGCAAATTTTGCTCTTCCCTCCACGCCACATCCAAAGGTATTTCTCTTCGCCCAGCATCCCGGGGCTTTCGCTGCAGTGTTTCGTTTCCCTGGGTTCGTCTTCTCCGTTCGGTCTAGCTTTCGGTTTGTTTTCATTCTTTTTTAGTCTTTCTGGGTCGCATTTGGAGTGATTTCGAATGTTCATCAGCTAAGCAGATGAAAAGATTAATTCAAACGGTGATTCTAGTAGTTAATTTTTATATTAACCCACAATTCATCCCTAATATAGAGGTGAAATGAGTTAGATTCGGTCCCACCCTATTTAAAGTAGGTTTTTATTCAACCCTATTAAGGAACGGGGTAATTTTAAAAGTAACTTAAATTAAATTTCAATTACTCAACAGCTTTAATGTTGTTTTCGAAAATATCTGCTCTTGAAGTAGCATTCTTGATTTTTTTTCGAATTGCCTATTTTCTTCATCAATTCGTTACATTTGTTTGTAGAAGTAGTGGCGTGACCTTTTTTTCTCTTCTATAATAATTTTACCATTATCAGCACTTCTTTAGAAGTAGGTACTGCCCTTTGATAATGTTGCTTTGTTAATGTAGTTTTTAAATCTTATGTTCGATTTCTTCATACGGTTGGATATATTTAAACGATTTAGTGAAGCAATATTTAAGATTTATTCTTGTTTTTATTGAAGCTTAGAAGCAAAAGGTCCTCTGAGTTTCAAGATTTTATTCTTCTTTTTGTAATCTTCTATAATATTTTACTCCAATATTCCCAAGATTAAAAGCATTTATTGTGGCAAAAAGAAATAATTTAAAATGTGTTACAACAATATTGAAACCCCTCAAATATCGCTGGATCGTACTGGCTGATTATTTACGCTGAGCAAACGATTGCTTACTTTACAAAAGTGTATATTTTAATTTGGATTAGACAAATATTGATAGTTTTGATGACCGATAATCTTCAAAGCATAGCTTTTCATCAAAAAGTTGAAGATATAATGTTCGGGTTCATACTCTCTTTGCAACATTCCTTTAAATAAGTGATCTTACCCTTATGTGGTTTATATTTTCACCACTAACTGCGGTTTCGAGTGGAACTGCGTGGGATTTGACACTTCATAATGCATTTTCCACGATCCGCGTCTGGTCGACCTTTGGCACTTCGCTTGCATTATGCTGTGCACACCATTGAACCTTACCGATTGATGCTGGCGGCCGAAACTGCTATAGACCGTGCCAAACTAACGCCTTTCCTTTTGTTTGCAATTGTGTGCACCTTTTTTTTGGTTTTCCTTATTTTTCACATTCACTCGCCGATCTCTTTCATTCAACTTTAGTTCACTTCCCTTTATGAAAACGGAAGACAAAGTGCACAAAGTGAAGGAAAAAATGGTATGAGTTTCCTCATGAGACGACGACCTTGGACGACTATGGGTGGAAGATAAGCAGCCCCTCCACTCCCACCCCAAAAGGTGCCCCGGGAAGGGTGCAGCTACATTTTTCATGAATCAACATTCCGACCATTTCGGTGTGTTTGTAAGAAGGGCGGTTTGTGAGATCGTTTGCTAATTCAACTTGGCACACAAATACTCATATGAGAAGCAAAGGAAACGACAAGCAAAAAAAAAGCAACCACTTAACCAATGGCGCCACCAAAGCCCTGCCTGACGGGGCGGCCTAATCCATTCATTCCAAATGCACATGCAAATGCAAATTTTCCTTTTCGATCGTTCGCTTAGCGGCGTAACTTGATTACAAAAAAAAAATGTCCGAAATCAAAGCCGATTTACCGCCCGTCAGCTTAAACGGAAGGGGAAATATCATGCAAAAAACGTGCAGGAGTTTTTTTCTTCCTTCGATTTTAAATTTGTTACCACAGCTTTGGTTATTTTGTTTCGTCAAGGAAGAATGCGGCACTTCGAGTGGAACGGTGACTGCATGCTGAGTCGACAGGGGAGCGCAAGTTATGGTGCTTTTGTCTCCGCGACATCTTATGCGCGCCCTCGAACGGTTTAGGGAACGATTTGGTGTGTTTGCTTGTGTGTTATTTAGCTTCCACCCATTTTTGGCCCCACGGCTTCAATTCTCGGCCGCTGACCAATCGATCGATGCGGTCGAAATCGTGTGGACAACAGCTGACCGAAGCAAAAAACAACAGTTTCAGTGTCTGCACGGAAGCACGCGGTTACACGTTGCCCACATACACAGGCGGGGAAGGGCGTTGAATGTAAGCCAACCGGGCCAACCCGGAGAGAGAAACCTGCTCGTGGCGAAAAGAAACCCCATACTAACGTTGGTTGCTTTTGTGGGTTTGGACTTTTCCGTCCGCTCCTCTGCTGCAAGCTGCCGGTCAGCTTCGCAAACCGGGCCCTGACAGTTGCATGTAAATTAGATTGACCACTCATTTCGGGACGCCCTACGCGAACCCCAGCCTTTCCTTCTTTTTTTTGCGAAGGTTTGACATGAATCGACTGGTTACACGTTTTAGCCGGTTCTCCCTTTCGTGGGTGGAGTAAAAGAAGGGTCCGTTTCCTGCACCGGCTAAAAACAGTGAGCTAAACGATGGCTTCATATAGGAGACACTATTTTTTTTTGTTAATTTTATTGACATCTGTATGGTTCAATTTAGCTCATTATTGACATGCACGCGCTCGTTTGATGTCGGTTTCAGCTTTTGCATATTTAATGAGATTTGTTTCACTTTCGTCTAAAATTGTTTGCCATTTGACGTTGGTGGGTGATTGCTTTGCTTTCGTCTTTGATGTTGGTAACATCAAGGTTTTTCTGTTGCCCAGCTACAGAACATTTGCTAGAGTACACCTGAGTTTTTCAACTAATATATGGTAGTTGCATGCATACATTATTAAGTTCGACATAAAATTAAATCCAACTGAGAATAGACATGCACGTTGGATTGGTGATTATTAGCTTCATAGGAAAGAAGAAAAGTTTAAATATCAAATGAAAGCCAAATAGAAAATTTTGTTTTAAGCAACAGCTCAAAACCGAGAATTGGCACTTTTGACAAAACACAAGAAAGCGTATGAGCGAACGACAAATTTGACAAAGCAAGAAAGAGTAGGAGAGAATGACAAATTTAATTTATCCTAATTGTGTAGTTAACACGTTGACTGCCATGCATTTTAAGCACAGTTTTTAGTGCGATCTTTGTTGATTGAATTTGTTTATAACATTTATTAAACAGTCGGTTCTCGATTACCAAGCAAAGACTTCCAAACAACTAGCTTTAAACAATAAAACAAAAAAAAACAATAAGCAGATGGTTAAATTTATTAATGCGTATTTTTTTAAGTTGTACATGTCGTGGGAAATGAAAATATGTAAATGTTACTCTACTTTATTAGTACTTTGCAACTTTTCTAAAAAACACTAGATGAGGGAACAAAGATTTGAATTATTAGGTTTATTTTGTCCTAATAATTTATGCTAACCTTTTTTAATGAATTTGATATATTACTATTTAAAATAAACAGAGGATTCATCATACGCGCAACCAAAGCAATTTAAATTGAATTGAATAGATAATAGAGTTTGAACCTTAAAAAATATTTATTTTTCCATCCTCTCAGTCTGGGCCCGCGGGATATAATTTAACTTGTCTACAATAATGGGTACAAACCAATCAACCTTTGTAATAAAATGGAACGCTACTGGATACTGGATTTCATACCAACCGGAAGCGAAAGTCATGCTGAATAAAACATAACCTCCAGTGCGGACAGGCATCGACATGAAGTTTTCGAACAAAAACCGACAGCAAACACCCAACCAACACCGATCATCGTCGTCAGCCTACGACATGCACATAGCAAATCCATCGTTCCCATTTTACGATGTTTCCCCGGGCTGACCAGGGGGGTAATACGGCAATATTTCAACACCTTGATGACCGAATTCCGGTCCACCGGACGGATACCCGCTTCTGGCCGGTTTCGGGACACCCTGTATGAATAGTTGGCTCGCTGCGTTGGTGGGTCGTATGTACCGGTCTGTGGCTAGAAGTCTGACCATTTACATGCATGCTGGTGGGTGTAATATTGGGTTGAGTGTGTTTGTCCTTTGTCGGTACTCCTTCAACACCATGGGACTTGCTGACAGCATGTCCTCCCCGTCACACCAGATTGTCCTCCAAAGTTGGCGCAAAGTAGCATTCCCTGCGCTGCAATACGAACGTTTTCGGGCTGCGGAACTAAACGAGTTTTCGCTCGTGCAACGGACTGTCCTTGGCGTACGAAGGGCCACGACAAAATGGGCGCCCATCAACGGCTTTCGAGTGGAATAACAGCGAAGAAAATGGGTCCACTCGACCGTCGGAGTCATCGAGTTGCTTTCGGCAAAAGCGTCCAGTGGTGGCCCATTTTTGGACCGTATTTACCATCTCTCACCCCTCACCCTCAGACTGCACCTAGTTCTAAAATTAGAGTGCAATTGAAGTTCCAGCATGGAATAGCTTTACTTTTCACTGGCATGCATGCAACGAAACGGCTTCCCCGGAAGTGCTTCGTACCTTGGCTTTTCATAGCGTGCACCTGAGTAACGTCACGGAAACTGCCGGCCGTACTTCAGCACTTTTGCAGCTGACCAGCGTCATTGTGTTTGCCGTTTCTGAACGATTTTTGCATTTTCCCTTAATTTAATTGGATTTTCCCCCATCCCGGAGCCGGAGCGAAGTGCGATAGTAAAAGGAAATGGGAAATACGGTTTTTATGTGGCTGGCGAATCCTTCGCTTTCGCTTCGAGGATCGATGAAGGACGACAAATCCACGAGAAACGGCGAGTATCCTGAGAAGCATGGCAAAACGTTGACATTCATGGTGCACTAATAAATATTTTATTGAAATTGAGCGCAGGAGTCTGTGGCTTTGAAACATGATAGGTCTCGAGCTTACAGTAAAGAACTGACTTGCATCTAGAAATATTATAATTCAATTAAAAATCTTCGATGCGAGGAATGACATTGGAAATAGAACGTTAAATTAAAATTTATTTTTGAAATTCTGGGTTTTAAATAATATTTAATAGAATTTTTCAAACCAATTATAATTTGAAGAGATTTCCAAAATCATGCATCCTAAATTGGTTAACAATCATTGGGTAAATTTAATCAGGATTATCTTGCCGATCATAATGAGTTTCATGCTCGCGATGTGTGCTTTTAACTATTTTAATAATTAAATGTGTAATAAACCGCTCAGGTCTACCTAGGAATTTGTAATGGTATATTTTAAGTGCCATAATCGACCCCTAAATTTGCAACCCCTAAACCAAACGGCCGATGTTCACTGCCCCAGCATCATTTTGCAATTTCACAGCTCATTTGCTCTGTTGGTTCGGGGATCTCCACGTGAACCGAAACCTGGACCCGAAAGCCGTTAATATTAACCAATCGGTAAACGGTTCCCGATGGATTCGGACCGGCTGAGCCCTTCGACAAACAGTACCTCTGGCGGGAAGCCGGATAGATTAAACAACACATCGAGCCGACATCGTTTTGAGCGTCGCGTATCTACCCTTCCTGTGGAGTGCGTGGAGGAATTTTCCCGCATTTCCCACATTAATCATACGGCATTATTCACGTAACTTGACGTTGGGTTTTGTTGCTCGAAACCGGACAACCAAACAGGCGAGCGAGTGCATCGCTCGTAATGCGTATGTTACGATTCGGTTTCTGGGTTGGGAGCCGGCGAGGGGGGTTTGTTTACAAAATTTCCCAGCAGCGTAGCGGA
Organism: Anopheles sinensis; assembly: GCA_000441895.2. Classification (NCBI taxonomy): domain Eukaryota; kingdom Metazoa; phylum Arthropoda; class Insecta; order Diptera; family Culicidae; genus Anopheles; species Anopheles sinensis. The sequence continues at coordinate 3,450,435 of KE525331.1, forward strand.
AGGTTGGTTGGATTGCTCGCTGTTTAATGTTGTTTTATCGAGAATGCTGTGGGTGAAGTTTGATTTCGAAAGCCCATCATTAGCACAATAATGGGGCAGATGCTTACAATGTTGTAACACGTGCGTGTGCATTCGCTCCCGACAAGTGAAGGTACTGGAAAATCTAAATAGCGCTGATGCATCAAACATATTCAGTTGAACTTTTCAAATACCTTTGAGTCACTAAAAGTGCTCTGGGTTTGTGGTGTTCCTTCGAAAAACCCTTCGGTTCGCTGACGTTTTCTCGATGTATAAACCGGTTTAACCGATCTAGTTTTTCGTAGCGCCCAACTGATGCCGTGCGATCGTTGTATGTGAGCGCAAAAACCCAAACGACGTCAAACGGCGGCGATGGAGTTGAACTTGGCACTGAAATAAAACGGACCTTAATGGGCTGGCAAAAAAAAACGCGGCACGAGAAAGGCGGCTGGAAAAGCGGAAGGCGGCGGAAAGAAAGTAGGAACAAGGGCACCAAAAGGCACCAATGTCTAAGCCCACTTCCAGACACAGCTCTAGAGAGAGGAAGGAAGGGGTATTAGGCTAAGCAACTGCTGAACGCCAACAACAGAAAAAAGGCCATTGCCGAAACCGAAACATACTCCACGTGAAAGGGGAGCAAAGTTTCGCGAAACTATCTTTCTCCGGGGGAAAATAAAATACAGAAAAAACACCTTTATCCACTCACACACACACACACACAAAGGTTCCAGTGGTCGTAAATGTAATAGTACAGCCGTGCTCTCAACGCCAGCTTGCGTTCCGGCCTTAGTCTTCGCCGATCTCTGAGCTCCCGCGGCCCAATCCCCGAATGGGGTCCTACTTTCTTCGCAGCTGCGGCCAAGACGCTGCCAAGACGCGGCTTTTCTTTCATTCCAAAGTCGAAGCATTTGCGCCCGAGTCGGCCGATACGCCGATGGTTATCTCCGGGGTTCTCCCTCATGGCACATGGAGACCATATCGCAGGGAGACAGCGAACGATGATCAAAGGGGGAAAGGGGGACAGGACGCGCAGTCCAAGGGCTCCAATGACCCACGCACCTTCGTTCGAGGCCGCAAAGGAGTGCGTGCAAAAAAACAAACCGAGTAAATAAATAGCTCCGTCTGTACAATCGAGCAGGGTTTGCTGCGGTCCACGTGGGGGAAAAGTTTCGGACCGCGAAGGCCGTGAAAAAGTGAAGTAAAATTTTAAAAAGATATATAAATGAGGCCAATCTCAACACACCGGAGGGAAGAAAGGAAGCGTGATGTGTGAAATTTAAGGTCACACTGGTGGATCGTGACGAATTCCGTGGCTCCTCTTCGGCCGTAGGCTTCGATGGGTAGAAACACAGGACGAAAAGTATTTGCCTCTTGTTGGTGCCAATGTCTTTCACTTGCAACGATAGTAATGATAGTTTGCTATTGAATAGCATTTAAAAATTATTAATTGGATACATCATTACTAAAGTTTATCAAGAAGACGGAACCCGCTTCACCTTCACTCAAAATATATTTTAATAAGCTGTGTATTCTTTTCAACGAAAAAATATTGAATATGTCAGTGTCAATGTCTTTCATTTACACGGAAAGTATTGACACATTTAAAAATATATTTCGTTCCCAAAGCAGTTTATTAAAGTATTCCACAAATTTCACAATTATGTCATTTCTATTTGATCCACAATTATGTCATTTCTATTTGATTCCAAACCGTTGCTTTTGGTTATATTGAATTTCTTTTAAATGTTTTTACATAGATTTCATGGATACATGAGAACAATCAATAAACTAAATAAGTTCTTAAATGCTTACATATATTTTTCTCTCAAATATATTTGACCAAGCAGTGTATTCTTTTCAACCAAAAAAATTGAATTTCTAGGCTTCAATGGTCAGAAACACAAGACCAAATTAATTGCCTCTCGTTGGTGCCAATCTCTTCTCGAATCGCATCGAAAGGAATAATACTTTTAAATATATTTTATTCCTTTGATAATTGGTAAGAGTTTGTCACATTTTTACATTTAATTTCCATTTTTTTCATTTCTCTTTGGTTGAAAACCTTTGCTTGTGTCGAAATCATTGACGAAATTTTAAAAGTTATTAAGTGGATTGCCCACAGCAAAAGATAAGTAAGTTAATAAAACTTGGAGAAAATTGTTGCGGAAAACCCTTTTCCTGATTTCAAACTATAGTTTTTGCACCTTGTTGTTGCTAATATCTTTCACTTGCATCGAACGTTCTGAAACTATTGCAAATATTTTAGATTTCAATGATAATTTAAAAAAGTATTGTAACGATTCATACAGTTATTAAGGTTCAATATCCAATTTTTGGTTTGGTACGTTTTGAAGTCAACAAACATACCAATTTTATTTCCAAACAGGTAAGGCAATTGCAACAGTTAAAACTTGCACAAGAAATATCAAATGCTAACATGCAATTCGTTGAAAGTTTACATTAACCCTGATACCTCCAAAACGTTCCTTCTTACTTAAGACGCTCGTTAGAAACGTTCCATTTAACACCCGCCTCTTTGTGGGTACGGTAATCAGATGCAAACCAGGTATTCACGGATGAAGCGAATGAATTCTAAAATTAGAACTAATTTCGGTCCAGGTGCCGTTAAGAAAGCGTTCAGCCGGGAAAGATTAGGACGTACAAACAAAAAACCTTAAACGAAACCTACCAACAAAATTCCGTTAGTACAAGAAGGTGCACTGGAAACCGGCACTTTTGCTGAACAATGGCTGTGGAGCCCGCTTACTATGTAATCCAATTAGTTTTGGGAAAGGTTCTGAGATGCGTGAGCTTCAGCTGGTCGTAGGGAGCAAGAGGCTTTTGGGGCTCTTGTTTGCCTAAGAAATTTGCATGCACGCGCGAAACCGTGGAACCGTTAGGAGGAGTCGGTCTGCCGGTAATTTGGTTTGGGAAATTAGGCGGAACGCGTTTAGTTGGGAAGGTTTTCTTTCGTTGACTCTATTAAAAGAAAACTCCCAAAGCGCTAATTATTTTCGTGGCATACAATAAACTATGCAATAAATATAATTTTTTGAGATTAGAACAATCATTCACACATCAAGTAATAAATTGACGCACAACGTTCATCCCGTTGTGTATATTTTCCACCAGCACCAAAACAAGTGCAGCAGAATCAAAGCTGAGAAAAAGAAAATCCCCTTTCCACGACATTCCAACCGCTAGAAGCAACTGGTGGACGCAAACAAAGAAACGAGGATGTGTTTGCGGAACCAGCAAACCCAAGGGCGTCTGGTGCTGGGTCTTCACCCATTCTGCCATCGGTTTGCCATCGATCCTCTTCTGCCGCTTCATCAGTCGACTGAGAATGCCAATCCATTAGGTTTTATGTACTTCCAGGCGCATCTCTCAGCGCAAAAAGGAAGTTGGGTATTGGAAAGGGGGCGCGTGTGGTGGACAAGAGGCAGTCCATGTTTAGGAAGACCCTCAGAAGAGCTGGTCGGTCATCATCCGGTAGCAACTGATGACTCTGGTGGTGGTAGTGATTTTTCCTGTAATAATCACAAACGTCGCATTCCCGACGAAGAGCATCCGTGGACCTCGACATGCAGGCGCTAGTGCGCACCCATTCGGACATTCCTCCGGACATGGGCAGCCAACAAACGGACCAACCTCTGATACTCGTTGCCCGAAAGCCTGTTTTGAACGGAGGCAGCGGGACTGGAGCCAAGGATTTGAACGGTGACGAAGGAGAAACGCAACCAAATGGGGCATTCTTTCCTGCAAAAGAGGTGGTGTGGTCTTGCTGTGGTCTTGGTGAGCCTCTCGGATTCGGTTTTCTGCAGCACGGCTTTTCTTCGCTTCCGCACACCGACCCACGTTCACGATGGACCTCAGCCCAGTTCGGGAAGATTACCGTCGAACCAGCAGAATGCTGCGCGCGCGATGACAGACAACCGGTTTGGTCCTCGTCCAGCCTCTCGCACCCTGTCTACTTCACGAATGTCCGTCCCGTTCGCTTACGACGACGACGGGTTTCGTTTGTGCGAATCCGTGCGCGAAACGGCCGAGAGACCGAGCGCTCATTTCTAGGAGTTGGTACTGGACGAACAAACAACGACGCTGTGAGGTTGGCATCGCCCGGAGCTTCAATCTGGTCCCTCGCACGAGAACGGGACATCGATTCTAGAAGGTAGAAACCTTTTGGTTCTTCCCCCAACTTTGGCCAAGAATGTCCACATCTTGTGGAGACCACGTAACGTTGACCGAGGACAGATCGGCGACGTCGCTGTGGGGTTTAGGGAGCGGAAAAAGTTGATTGTTGCCGATGACCAGGTATGGTCATCAGACGCCCAAGTACTACCCGTTCGAGGCTGTACGTCCCGGGCACAAGTACCTCGAGCTTACACGCTTCTCCACAAGTATTCGGTGTGGACGGAGTATGTATCTGCAGCAAATAATAGTGGTTATGCCTAGTTGCTGATGAAAAGGAGAGTGAACTCCTACACGACATATACACACACACACACGTGAAATGACACGGATCGAATGCAGACGATCAGAGCCGGAATATCTGGTTCTTCTCCCGGAGCCGCTGCGAAGGTGATGATGGAGTTGGTATTTTGTTTGCCATTGTGCCAATACACACAGATGCCTTGGAGGGGACGTTGGACGTTTCATAAGGTTGGTCGCGAACCAATGTAATGCGGTCGCTTTGCAGAAAAGTGAGATGTTTTAATTGAACTGCGCTCTTGGAATTCTGGCTAGTCTGATGGACGAACAGAAAACTATCAAACTGTTCGATAACACTTGGTAATCGAATATCTGACGAGAAGGTGATTGCTTGCCTTTCGTTGACGTTTTGTTTGCTCAAGTGAATCAATTGGCTTTAGCTTCTCGGTGGTTCCCTATGGAGGACCATTTGGCTTTTGATTTTATATTTTCCGTTTAGTTCACTTCAGTTTTGTTGGGACTAAGTCCCACCGAGTCAGGTTTACTAAAGAGATTTCAAAAGTATTGGAGTAATGGAGAGATTATTCAAATAGAGTGATTTTAAACCACAATGGGCATCTGTATTTCTAACAGCCTAAGATACATAAGTGCATTAAATTGTCACTAAATTCAATCGAAAAAGTTTTAAAGGTTCCAAGTGATCTAAAAGTATTATAATATCCAAAAACAGAATCGAAAATGAGTCCGAATCAATATAATCGATACGATTGTTGGTAATGAAAAACCTACAAATAGTGCAACTTCATCATTCTGAGATTTAGTTATTTTCAAACAGAAGTAATCAAATTTCAGAAAACAATAATTAAAACCATACGATCATGCACACTTGATAAACAATACCAACTTTTCCACTACTCATCCGTAGTGCATTGAAATAAAAACCTGTTCAGATAATCAAATAAAACCCCGAAGTATATTCTTAATTATACAAATTAACTCAATTGCAAGTATGCGCTCGGGTGCTCGTAGTTGAGTTTTTTGTGTTTTACGACCTGGCATTATTTCTGTCTGGTGCAGATTAAAATGAACTCTTGAAGCTTTTTTTTACGTGCTGTCACACCATTTGCTTTTTCGTGTCTACCTCGTCTAGTGGCCGTGCGGAAAGCAGAAGAAATCAGTGACGCTGAATGCAAATCAGGTGAACCCGGTGCCGCGCCGGGGAGTAACACTTTTCATTGTGAAAAATGCTTCTTAGTGATGGGTTTTCGGAACCGCACCCACGGCTCCGAACCGCTTCCGAGCATTTTGATTACGGCTCCGATTCCGGCTTAGTAAAACCCACGGTTCCGTCGGAGCCGCCCGGAACCGTTCGGAGCCGTCCGGAACCGTCCGGAATCGCTAGTCGGCAGCCGGAACCGTCGGAGCCGTCGGAACCGTCGGAA